>JBAPLH010000174.1:1380000-1902500 GCA_037897445.1 Ceriops zippeliana
ATTGTAGGCTTCTTGTTGTACCTCGCCAGCCTCGAAGCCTCCTGAGCAAGCTTCTCGAAGATGTCGTTGATGAACGAGTTCATGATCCCCATGGCCTTGCTGGAGATCCCGATGTCTGGGTGGACCTGCTTCAGGACTTTGAAAATGTAGATCTTGTAGGTCTCCGTGGTCTTCTTGACGCGTTTCTTCTTCTTGTCTCCGGCCGCTGCGCCTCCTTCCTTGGGAAGCTTCTTTCCAGCCTTGGGCTTCTTCTCCGCTGGGGCTTTCTCCGCCACCGCCTTCTTCTCCTCCGCCGGCTTCTTCTCGGCTGGCTTCTTCTCTGCTTTTGGTGCCATTTCTGTAGTTACAATGCCTAGGGACTGCTTTGGAGGCTCTTCAGAGAGATAAAAATATCCTAGCGTGCAGCGGATTTCTATGGAGTTCGAGACGGAAGGAGGTTTTCATTATATGGAGAGACGATATGAAATTTCATTGGTTGTTGGTATTTCACGCGGATCGGTGACGTGCATGTTTTAAACCGTTGGATTTGATTTGGAAAGGAGCGTGAACTTCGGATACTGACAGTTTGGTTGGTTTATGAGGGTGCACGGGTGATGGATACCTCGACTATTTTGGGCCGTTGGATTGAGAAGTGCAGTAGACTCAGATTCAGATTGGGCCTACCGCCGAGAGACGAGCTTGCAGCGGCCACAGATCTATACGCCATAGAGTTGTCCTGTCAACTGAAATTGTTACATGAAGATTAATAAAATTTAAATTAATAATACTAAAATCATTTAAAAATAAAAATTTAAAATTTAGATCTCAGTCAACGTCATTAAAATAGAGAAAAAAGAAATTCTTCCATTGAAAACAATTGGAGACATAATGTCATTATCATCATATCAGATATATGTAGAGCAATTTTACCTGTTATAACAAATTGAAAAAATTTCGGGTGTTTTCAAATTTCGAACTCATGTAGGTGCCCAAATCATCAAATTGCCGGAGGCTCGAGGTCATTTTCGTAAAACGATCTCATCCAACATAAAGCCCTAAATAAAAAATAAAAAAAACAAAAACAAAAAGCCTTGCATTCCATTCAGATACCTCCCCTTAGAGCCAAAACCCTACTCGTCAATCTCAGCTCTCGGCCACCACCAGCAGCCGCCATTTCAGCACCAGGTCCATCCCTCTCTCTCTCTCGCTCTCTCTAACTCGCTCTCAGTTACAAAATTATAGATCTAATAATGGAGAACCACTGTTAAGATAGAAGTGGACTATATAAATCGACAATCTGTTTGATCTTTGTATTTCTCATTTACTCGCCCTTGTTTTCGTTTGAAATTTGGATCTAATGATTGTTACAAACCTTTCTTTTATGGTTAGCGGTTTTGAAGAATGGTGAGAGTTAGCGTTTTGAATGATGCTCTTAAGAGCATGTACAACGCAGAGAAAAGGGGCAAGAGGCAGGTCATGATCAGGCCGTCATCAAAAGTCATCATCAAGTTTCTTTTGGTCATGCAGAAGCATGGTTTGTTCATGTTTCTTCAAGTTTAAACTTTTCGGGCTTTTTTCATTTTAATTTTGGAGATTTTTTTTTTTTTGGAAATTATTGTCTTATTGGTTCTGCAGGTTATATTGGAGAGTTTGAGTATGTTGACGATCACAGAGCTGGAAAAATTGTGGTGGAACTGAATGGGAGGTTGAACAAGTGTGGGGTCATCAGTCCTCGCTTTGATCTTGGTGTCAAAGACATTGAAGGTTGGACTGCTAGGCTGCTTCCTTCTAGACAGGTTAGTGTTGAAAGTTGAGAAATTTTGAAGATTCTTAGGTTAAACGACATTGGAATTGGATTGCATGATCGTTTTCCTAGTAAGAATTTGAAAGGAATGACCTACAGCTGTGTTAACACAATTATCAATGTGTGTATGAAATGAACCTTGAAAGGACAAGCTGGAAAATTCCCAATTGTATTGCATTAGATTTAGATGAGCCATGCCATTAGCTATTGTGATGTATTTGATCTCCACTTAACCACTAGTCTCATATTTTTGGATGAACATTGTAGTTTGGCTACATTGTTTTGACAACATCTGCGGGCATCATGGATCATGAGGAAGCTAGGAGAAAGAACGTCGGTGGCAAAGTACTTGGTTTCTTTTACTGATAAGAGTTTTGGCATTCTGCAGAGAAGTTTGTTCAGCTGTCCGAATATTATTTTTTTGCAATGTTTTTGACTTTTATTATTTGAATTTGGTTACACTTTTGTTGTGTTTATGATTTAAATTTATGTTTTAAGCAATTTGTGACTGAGTGGCTGAACCTCAGAAGAATTATGGGACAAAAAATTCTCAGCGTTCCAATGATAATTTTGTTTTGATACTGCCCAGATGCTTAGTAGTGATGTGGAATGGCGGAGCAGTCTACTATTATGCAAGTCCCGATCTTGGGAAACTTTTCTGTCCAAGACTGCTCAGTTTGGTAAGTTTGCTGTTGCAGTTTGCGATGTGCACCTCATTGAGACCCATCCAATTTCTCCAGTTTGGCGCTTTACCACTTTATGTACTGACCTGGATAAGGTATTTCGATCTAATCAATGAAAAAGAGAGAGAAAATTTGGAAAAACCGAGAAAATAGGCTTTGTTTTTTGTTTTAACTGGCAAAAGGATCAGAAATGTGCTTGTTACGAATGGACTGGCGGCTTGTGGTTCGAGTCTCTACGGCATTGGTATTGGCTTCGCTTTCTCTTTCAATTTTTTTTTTTCTTTTTTGGGTGTTCTACACCGTAATATACACCGGGCAGCTTACCGGAAAACGTGTACCGTTGTTGACCGCATTCCTTTATACATAGGCTTGATTCCCCAATTAACAAATTTTTATGAGTTACGAGAACCAACATCAACGTGGGTATGTCAACTGATCATTGTGGGGGCTGCGGCGTTCTATGTATAGAAAGAAGCATACGCGCTGTTTATGTATGCCTGAGCCGTGACCAGGGGCATCTTTGAACGGTTCAGTTTGATGTGATCTTCATCACCCTGGCCATTACCATTCATCCTGCTGCCGTGAGTGTTCGCCATCAGCAAGGTATGGTGTGGGAATTGCAGCCGACTTCTAAGAATTGAAGCCATGTAAGATTTCTCGGAGAGAATAAGTGAAGGAGAGGCCACCGAGCTTTTTAAGCAATAAATCTTGGCTTTGTGGGGAGGGAATCTTCCAAGCATGTGCTTAAAGCGTCAACTTATTGCTTATGATTAGTCCTAAATTTTAAGAAAAGCTTTTGATTAATTCGTAAATTTTATCGAAATTTCTAATTTAGCTATTAAAACTAAAATTAACTCTACAATAAAGTCTTTCAACAAGTTTTTTTTTTTGGTCCAAAATTTTAAAATTCAATCCTTGAAAATGATTTTGAATCAAAATATAACTCATCTAATTTTAAAATCTTTTAATTACTAATAAATGCATATTTATTTATTATTAAATATTAGTTCAATGACAAACAACCAATTAAACTGACCAAACTTAAATTTTTGACTTTTGAGAATGGGGGACGTATCACTGATTCGGACGACAAGTCTCCATTCCACCCAACATAATTTTCGAAATTTACAACTGCTGCCTCCGCGTCGTCGGCAAGCCAAGGTCAAACTCTTCGCAGGAAATAAAATGGCGTGGGCCATCCGCTTATGAAATTGAAAAACCCACTCCCCTTGCTTTTTGTCACCGGCCATTACCCTCCTCAAAAGGCAACGTGCACCACCCCGTTAATATCCCTTCTCCTATAAAATTCTGTCATATTCTCTCCTGGATTCCGTCACATTTTTCATTGGATGCGTCTCGATAACGTGAGTCCACTTGGATTCAGGTTTATGTGATTGATTAACACAACAAATCTTTCCGCCATGCACGTGATTGACACTGGAATTAAGCTATAATCGCAATGATCGCCAACAAACCCCAAAACCCATCATGGATTGGTCGGTCGGCATTTAGTTAATTCTTGGTGCAATTTAATAAAATGGAGAAGCCTGAAGAGCACAACAGCTGACCAACTCACTGGACATTTGAAGTGGTGATTTTCGTTTGTGTCGGGTACCTGACGAGGTTCGAATTAAGGGTTGTAAAAACGTAAAAATTCAGCCATATGAGTAATTCGACATGACTCAATTTATATTAATCAAAATTATCAAAAATATAATATATTATCCCCATATATTAAGTCTAAACGAATTTAATTTGCTCATATTTTTAGCCTAAAATTGAATTTCAGCTTAATTTAAAAAATCTCAAAGTTTTTATTTTTTATTTTTTGGTGTTAAAAGAAAACAGCTGATACCACCTCTCAATAGCATTGCAACACATGCCCATAAATTGAAGTCATCCGTGGGAATGGGACGATGACTGGGATGCCAACTCACCCACAGGCCCCGATCCTATCTCACACAACCCACCAATCGTTAAATGCTGCCAGATTACACCAACTCCACCAATTCCACAACGCCACCTGGCAGATCAACTCATTTAAACCTCCGCTATTCTGAGCCCCCCCGCGGGCGACCTTGCGTCTCTCTTCCTTTTCAATAAGCGACTCTGCTATCCTGCTCAAGAGAATAACGTGCGCACGAGGAAAACAAAAAACGTAAAATGAACCTAAATTGAAGGGTGAAAACTTGAAGGCTTTATTACCTACAAAATTAAAAATAATAATAAAATATACATACATTAGCTTCAAAAATCAAACTGAATTAATAATTAAATTGAAAAAACAATAAATTTATTGTGAATTTGGATTGATAAGATATTAAATAAAAAAAATTAATTCAGGCAATTTAACTCAAATTGTGAAATGGTTAAATTTTTGTTTAAAAAATTATATTATGCTATCAAAATTACTTGTTTATATAATTAAAATTAATCCATCAGTCTCATTCGCTCACCCGATAGATAGTTAGACTGAAAATCTAAAATATTTGAAAACTTTGCTGGAAAGTAGTAACGAAGAAACGAATGCAGAGAGACCAAAAAAAAAAAAAAGATGGAGTGCGCATTTTAGCGACACACATGAATCGGCGCTGAGCTGGTATGTGTGTGTAATAGTAGCTGTAATTTTTTTTTTTTTTCTTTTGTTTTAAAAGAAAAAAATACTTCTGAACCAAAAAAAAAAACAAAAACAACTTACAACAAAAACCAAACAACGCCTTCCATCTCTCTAAAATTCCCATGCCATTTCACTCCTGATTCTTGGAGATCCATCCCTCTTCTCCTCGATTCGTGATCTGTACTTTCTCTTCTTAATACTCTCTCGTTTATTTTCGGCCCTTAATAGACTTGAATGACGAGAAAATTTCTAATTTAATTTAGAATTAATGTTTTATTTATTTAGCTATTTGTTTTTTCTTTTTGGTGGTTGATTGGTGGTTTTGTTTTTGATTGTTCAATTTTGCAGGGCATCAGGTGGTGGCCATCTCTCTCTATTTTTCCGGTTTGGTGTTTAAGATTTTTTGTTTTTATTCCGATGGCTGCTCCACCGGCGCGGGCGAGGGCTGACTACGACTACCTCATTAAGCTTCTCTTGATCGGCGACAGCGGTGCGTGACCGCGATTGTTAACCTAGCGGATCATACGCGCTGTCTTTAGCTTCTCTTCCTCCCCCCCACCCCAAAATTATGAGCAGCAGATAAAATGTGTTTTTGCAATTTTTACGTTTTTTTCCTGTTTATTGTGGATCTGGTTCTGACCCATTTTTTGGGTTGATTCTCGTGCTTTTGACGTTTCTATTCGCGTATTGGGAGGGGAAATTGGTTTTTACATAGCGTCCAAATTTTCTATCGGGCGCCATTTTGATGCTTCTCGGTAATTGAAATCTGTTTCTATTTTTATTTCTCAATGATGTGAACTCTTGCATTTGCAATTTTATTGAATGTCAGTTGCAACTGCATTGAATTAAAACAATTAGATCTCAAGCTCAAATTTAGTTCATAATAAAACGGAATAACAAAAAATAAAAAGTTCATGCAGCTGACCCAATTAAATTTGAGATTAATGCTTTGTTATTATTTTTGTTGTTGTAATTCTGGGTCCTTTTAGTTTGTGAGGCAAAAAATTTTCTTTTTTCTTTTTTTTTGTTTTTAATGGCCATAGGATGTTTTGTGAACATGCTCTGTAACTCCCATTAACTATTGTCTGAATTGTAGGAGTTTGCTTCTTTTAGGCTTTGAATGTTTCTTTTCTTCAACTCCTCAGGTGTGGGCAAGAGTTGCCTTCTTTTGCGTTTCTCGGATGGTTCTTTCACTACCAGTTTCATCACAACAATTGGGTGTGTATAAATTTAACCTAGGATTCTGAGTCAAGTTACATAATTTTTTATCTTGAAGAAATTCTCTGACCTTACAAGATTTCTCTTCATATGCAGCATTGATTTTAAGATAAGAACCATTGAGCTTGATGGCAAAAGGATTAAGCTTCAAATTTGGGATACAGCTGGTCAAGAGCGTTTCCGAACAATCACAACTGGTAAGTTTTTTAGCTTTGTTAACAATGCTTCTTGGTTTGATTTAAGCAGTGTCAACTCTACTCTCCTTGTTCATGATTGCTTATGTGGCATGTTCCACATAAAAACAATTGAGTTGGTTGGTGTTTTTCAACGTTTGCATCATCCAACTTGGAGAACCCTTTGATCACATCACCAAATTTGATAAGCCCAACTTCTCCAACTTTCCTTTCCTAGTGTTTTTTTGTCGCGTACAAGGGTGCTAGAACAGTTTTTAGAAGTTTGCTAAAGGCTCCGTATTGTCATAAATGTTTGTTAATCGTGTTTCTCTGAGAACCATGCTTTCACATTGCTACCAATGTGAATGCCAGACCATTTACATCTTGGAAGCCTAAGTTCTGATGTTGTAAATTGTCAGACTGAAATCCCCCCTGTTTTCATCTGATACGTGTCACAATACAAGCTCAGGTGCTGGTCTGGCTGCGGACATCCATCAGATAATGCATCACACTATGTTTCTGTGTTGGGCATGTCAGAATATTGGGTTCAATGTTGTTGATGCGATCATCTGCTAAATTCTTTTGATGCTTTTTACAATGTTTTTGTCCTTTTTTGCCTCTCAACTGGTTTGCAAGATCATGTTATTATTCCTTTCCAATGTTTTGTTGGTAACTTAATCCTTTTCTCATTATCTATACAGCTTACTATCGTGGAGCCATGGGTATTTTGCTTGTCTATGATGTTACTGATGAATCATCTTTCAACAGTAAGTTTCATGTTCTTCATCAGCTAAAAAGCTTGGATAGCTATGTAAATTTTAACCATTAAAAAACAACTTCAGCTCTTTGTTTTGTTGCTCTTGTGCCTTGTAAAGTTTATGATTATGTGGTGCTGGCTTCTGCTTAATTCATTTGTTTTGTGTGTGGACATTTTGTTTCTTATATTTTTCTAATTAACCTAGCTGTTCATCATGTTCAGATATTAGGAATTGGATTCGCAACATTGAACAACATGCTTCTGATAATGTTAACAAGATCTTGGTAGGAAACAAGGCTGACATGGATGAAAGCAAAAGGGTTGGTTACACCAGTTTTTAAATGTTTGTTGTTTAACCATTTTAAATTCCTTTTAGTTGCCATCACTGTATCTCTCTCACACACACACACACACCACATGAATCCTGCTCCTACCCTTCCATGCCCACCCACAGACACATATCCCCACACTTCAAGCTATCCACAGACAATGTCATATGAATCACTATGATATGCTAACACTCAAATCATTCTGCTCTTCATATTTGCTCAGGCTGTGCCAACTTCTAAGGGCCAAGCACTTGCTGATGAGTATGGGATCAAATTCTTTGAAACTGTGAGTAGCACTTCAATTGTTGAACCCATTTTAACCAGTGCTTATACTGATGAAACAAAAAACTTTGTATTGCAGAGTGCAAAGACAAATCTAAACGTGGAACAAGTTTTCTTTTCAATAGCAAAGGATATAAAGCAAAGGCTCACTGATACTGACACAAGGACCGAGGTACTCAAATCTCATGCTCATATTTTCTGTATGGAAAATCTTATGCACTGTTATTGAGCAGAAGAAAGCTAGAGAGAAAAAAAGTTTCACTGGAATGCCATTTAGTTTTGTTTACTGAAAATAATTGCTGGCTTTTTTTTTTCATTTTTTTCAGCCCGTAGCAATTAAGATCAATCAAGCAGACCAAGCGGGTGGGGCTGCCCAAGTTGCCCAGAAATCAGCTTGCTGCGGTTCTTGAGAATTTTGGGCACGACAATTTGGTTGCCTTTTTTTTTTGGGGGGGGGGTGGAAAAGGAAAAAGGCTAATTTTCATTACAGGACAGTGGGGCTTGTAATTTCTTTTTCTTTGTTTGCTATTCCCATTCTTTCCAATCTTGTTTTAGCTTGTGAAAGGTAGTTTATTGTTTTTTTTTTTTTTTTAAAAAAAGAACCATTTCCGACTAACAATCGTGTATCCTGCTTAATACAATTTCTTTTTCTTGTTTGCCTCTTACCTTCTTTTGTGAGACGTGTTCTGCTTATGTTCTTAGTTTCTTGATGTAAAAGGACTGGCAATTTACAACATATTAATTAGTGGAGTGGACTAGATTTGGACTACGGAAAACGCATTACAACATCCGAGCAAGATGTTATGAGCTGCTTGTAAATGACACTTACTGCAAGTAGCATTGCAGCTACTGTCCTGAGATCTGATATGTATGGGTAGATTGAGGTGCAAGAGCAATTTCAAGGGATGAAAGTGGATCAATTCCGTGAATTGCTTTCGCTACTAAAGTTCATGGCTATTTCGACCCAATAATAGCTATAATTAATCCTACCAGAGACTATTCATTTGCTGCAAAAGCTGATTCAATTTAAGCTACGCAGTTCCCCGTGTACGGTTTCAACTCAACTCAACTCGAAATGCAGGCAAAGACCAACGTACATGGAAATGCAACAAATAACATACTTTGACTAAAGGAAATGAACTAATGACCACTTATTGGGAAGTAACTGTTAAGAGTTTCTGAAGTCACACAGTATCAAAGGGATTAAGTACAGTCTTACATAATGAAATATGTTGACCAAAGGTAGACAGGAATCATCCCTTACAATGAATGCACCAAGATCATGGAATTTCAGGCGTTCTTTCTAGTTACACTTTACCCCTGGTTTTCTAGGTGTTTTGAAGGAAGAGGGGTTACCCGTTCCAATGAACCTTAATCTGATTAGCCGTGTGTCATCAACAAAAAGCATCATCTGGCACTCTTGGCTTATCTCATACGGCATACCTACAGAAGCAAATTCATTGAGCTTGGGTAGATAGGCCGCCAGCTAGGTTGGCAAAATTTGTCTTCCAACTTTTGTACCCGATAATTTCGTAGAATTGAATTGGTTATTTTGGTTCAAAAAATCATTGAGCTTGTACCTTTTTTATTTTTTTTCCACATTATATAGGCTGTTTTACAGTATGTTGCAAGCAAAATACACACGAAGAATTCTATGGGATGCACAATTCGTTACACTCATACTTGTTTCTTTGCACATAAAAGAGGCTATTTTACAGAATGTCCCGAGTAACCTACTCCTTTCATAGATTTAATCCTTCCTTTCCATAAATGCGCTTCAGCTCACGGGTTGCAGAATGTCCCGAGCAACCTATTCCTTTCATAGATTTAATTCTTCCTTTCCATAAATGCGCTGTAGCTCACGGGTTGCAGCTTGAAATGATTCTGCTTTGAAAATCCAGAATGAGAAAAGTCTGGATAAACTAGCAAAACTATAAAATGGGAAAAAGGCTAACAAAGTTGTACTAAAACCAGAATCCAAACTCCAAGGGGATCCCATTTGCATGCAAGCAAGAAAGGTTAAAGCAGAAGATATGCATGCACGCAAGAATCAATATGCAATGGCTTGCAACCAGGAGACTGCATTCACAACCTAAAAGCAGCCACTACATTTAACTTTTAAGGACATCGACTGTCCAGACTTACTCCTATGATCTCACATTGGTGGAACAACATATAAAAATTACTCAAGGCTCAAAGAATTTAAAAGAATTGAAAGACCAATTCAAACGAGCAATTTCCCATTACCTTTCCAGATGCGAAATGATTTCTGATTAATGGGTGCACCAAACACTGTTTGTATCGCATCGAACAACATGCTTTCAGGAGTGCTCCTTAATTCTTGCACTATCTGATAGATAGTTTTTCCATTCTCGAAGTATATATGATTGTTGGGATGCTTAGTTTTGCCACCAGCATGGCGTTCAAACTCATAGGCATTAAGCACCTTTTCATTACAAAGCATAAAGCCAGTTAAGAATATTCAGCTAGAAAATTAGAAACCAATGAATTGCTTACCTTAGAATAATTACATGATTGACAGCCACAAAGATAGCCAGAACCTTTTATAATGCCTCGGAGCTCCTGGTTACATGCTGAGAATGTCGGTACACAGAAAATATGAATTGGAAATGGGACACTGAAAATAAAAGAAAATTACCTGCCGTGACAAAGAAACATACTTCACAGGGACCCCGTCAAGCATACCAGTTGATATCAAACTTCTAACATTTGAAGGAAAGCTATTTGGAGCTTCTTTTCTGGTAGTTTTGAACTCCAGTTTGTTCCGGGAAACAGGCTCTGGTTTCAGCCTTCCTGTCTGAGTGTTGCTTTGAGCTGCATTGCCATTTGATGCATTAAGCTCTTTCCCATCAACTGCTTCTGGTGTTTGAACAGTTGGCTGACCGTATGACTCTCCACAATAGCTGGCAGGCCCGCCAACAGGTATAATATCATGTGCATCCCGAAATCCTCCAAAAGATATCATGTTGTCATCATCTTTATTATAGGTGTCACTGATTGGAATAGGAGTGTCATCTCCCTTGATATAGGTAGCACTTGTTGATACAGCATGGTCATCTTCTCTAATATAGGCCTGGCCCATTAATGTCACATTTTCATCCTCCTTACCATAGGCATGCCCAATTGAAATGAAATTATTTTCCCTTTCCCTATTTAAGGCATTAGCAGTGGAAATGTCACTGTTGCTTTCAGTGGTGAAACTATGTCCCTTTGAAGCATGCATAGCATCCTCACCATCATCCTTAACCTGATCAACTTTGACTTTTCTAAAGCCACCATAGTTAAAAAAGGCTTCAGGATCTTCCACTGTATGTGATGTAGACAAATGAACAGATGCATCTGAGTTGCCAGTTCCAGTAGCACATACGTTACTTTCAGTAAAATCAACAGATCTTGTCTCAGGTCCAAATAACCTGTGAATGAATTGGTTTGGAACTGATTGCAATCCAGTAGTGTTATCCCAACAAGGAACATCTGTATTTGAAATTCCTGTCCTTGATGTTCTGCTTGGAGTTTGTACAGTTTGCTTCTTGTTAGGGAACAAATCCGGTTCAGCAGCATCTACAAACCATTGATGAGGTCTTTTAGTTTCAATTCTTGACAGATTATCATATGCCGGGTCCCCATCAGTGCCCTTTGTCATCCAAAACTCTTGTTCTGAAATGACTACCAGTAATTAACTCAGACTTATGTAAAAGGCACAAACAAATCCAAAAGGGGAACATTGAAATAAAAAAATTAGAAGAAGAAGAAGAAGAAAGTGGATTGGATAGACAGATATTTGCAAGATAAAAAATTCTTCTTCCTTCATGTTTCACCTTTCCCCATAATTAACCAATAAAAGATGATTCCAACATATGTTTAAACTGGCTATCTAACAATCTGATTGTCCTCTTAGACCAATCTATACAACTCAAAAGAATTGGAAATTCATTTACCCCATCCAAAGGTATAGGCATCCCTTTCTGAAAAAAGAGATAGAGTTGATCACAACTAAACGGTGGTACAGCTCAACTAAGCTATCCCAGGCAATCAAATTTTCTGACCATGGCAAACAAAAGCATTGACTGCAATCTCTTTCACTGAACCACATGAATTCAAGTATATACTTGGTACGCAACTCACCAATCCCCAGCTATAATACTGAACAAGCTAACCTAGCAAAAAAACTAGGAGCTCATTAGACTCCCAAGCTTCGTAAATTCTCATCCATAAAACCAAACCAATAATATCATTCTGAGGCTAACAACACCAAAGTTAAACCAACTTCTAATTTACCATCCTAACTCATCCATAACAACACTTTGCCCTCATTATAGTCTACCACATCTCAAAAATACCCATTAATCTTTACATGCTAAAATATTATGCATGCATGCAAAGATGTGGAACCTGCCAAAAAAATAAAATAAAATAAAATAAAACTGAAAATAAAACCCAGAAAAGCTTCAAGGAACAATCTGGAACGTACCATTTTTCTTCAGCTTCCCCTTCTTTACTGTGATTCCACTTCGGTCTTTCTTCTTGTTCTTCTATCTAGTCTTCACATAGGTGAACGTTAGCTAATTAAAATTAACAACTTTTACTACACATAAGTCACAAGGAAAAGAAAATTTTTAAAAAAATAAAAATAAAAACAGAAATGGCCTTTTAGTTGTATGAACATAATCAATCACACCCTTTTCAGCTGAAAGCCAAAATAAAAAACAGCCAAAGTGAACTAAACGCTAGACCTTTCATGATTAGAGGTTTAGTTTCGGTTAACAGCAATAAAACTCAACATAATTAGAGGCTCATTTATGGACTACGAGAAGGGTTTTTTTTTAACCCTTAAAAAATGGAGATTGAGACCTTACAGTTCAATGAAATCACCTTCACGATGACCGGACCGGTAATCTTTAATTGGATAACGGTGAATTTTCTGGGGAAAACGCCGGCGACGACCAATCGGAAGGTGGGGGAGGACACAAAAAGCAGAGAAATTGATACCGTGTGATAAAAAGCAGTCGATTTTTTCTCGTGAGGGGGAATAAAATAATGGGCTTCCGTCTACGTGATAACAATTTACGGTTTCGAGATCGGGGTTGTACACGTGTCTCAAACTCAGGAACTACTTTGGTCCCCCGGAGGAAACGGAACTCAAGATGAGGATTAAAATTCAAATGCCAAAATATAAGCGGGTGATGATGTGCCAGGAAGTCAAAGAGCTCTCATTCTGGGCATTCAGTAGCCAATGAAAACGGTAACCCCCAGGTTTGTACTCATCAGGTGTTTGGCAGCGATAACCCCAACCCTCCTTTTTACCAGGCCGCTCATCAACGGCTTTAAAACTACGCGCTCGGACTTCGAACTCCATAACAGTTTTACACAACAAAAAGCGCATTAACAAAAAGAACGGACTCGGCAGGCAGGCGGGGAAAGAAAAGAAAGCGAAAACAGAGAGGCGCTGGTGACTGTCATGTACGATTGGCCTCGCTAATCTCTCTTGCTGTTTCATTTTCTCGCCCTCGTTCACTTTTCTTTTCTTGAATTTTTTTTTTTGGTGTGAATTATCTGTTTTTGTTGGTTGGAAAGAAAATGCGGAAAGTAGCGGGAAATTGAAACTTGTCGATATCTTTTGTCAGGAAAGAAAAACTTGTCAATCTCATTCATTTCTCGTGAAATTTTATTGTCTATACACTGTTTGGCTGCCAAGAAAATGCGAGAGACAGGGGAAGGAAGTTTTAAGTATCTTTTCTTGACAAAAATAAATGACAAGAAGTAATCACCGTTACGTTTGGAGATTGCTCTCTTGCAGTTTCCTTCTCTCTCTTCTCTTTTCTTTTGAAGATTTTTCTGTGAATTGTCGGTTTTTGTGGACTGTTTGGTTGACAAGAAAATACGAGAAAGCAGGATTACATTAAAAACTTGTTGATTATCTTTTATCGAGAGAGAAAAAGTCATGAGAGTTGACAGGAATTTCTTGAAATTTTATGATTCATTTGCATTGTTTGGCTAACGAGAAAATGCGAGAGAAAGAAGAAGGAAATCCATAATGACAGCTTTCGTTTTGGAAATGCAGGATCTTAGATAATCTCACAAGGATGGAAGACTCAACACGACTCAGCTTTTGACGTAAAAAGTCACACGAGAGTTCACACCAAAAAAAAAAAAAAAAAAGAAAGAAAGAAAATTGTAACTAAGATTATTATCAGAAATACGCGACTTAATAATCATAAATACATTTATTTTATTTTACTTTCGTAACCCCCACGTTAGAAACATCGCAACTTCCACGATTGAAATCCTGGTGTTCACCTTTTTTTTTTTTTTTTCCATATTTGCACTACACACCCATTGAACGAATCCCCCCACTTAACGTAATCCGCAAGTAGCATATGTCAAACTGCCACTCCCAACACCTCAATGCTTATTGTAACGGTTCATTACCCTCTCTCTCAAAGGAGCCCGATATCCCTTTGATGTAAGACCGGTGATATTTAAAGTCCATACTCATTACTTGATATAACCATCACTTTTTTTTTTTATAAAATAAGCCCAATATTCCTTGAATGTAAGACTGGTGATATTTAAAGTGCATTCATTACTTTGATATAATCATCATTTTAAAAATTGATATCTTTTCTGTCTACTTCTTTCCCATAAAATACTTGTCTACTTCTTTTTCATGAAATATTTAGCAACAAATATCATAATTAGAGTTTTAAGTTGATTATAATACGGCTTGTGATGTAATTATTACCTTTTTTTTTCAAAAAATTAACTTGATGGAATATACAGTACTTCCGTTTATAAGTCCAAATACTATATGGATCATATCTAAAAATCTATTCATTACTTTCATCTGTCCATCACATTATACTAGGTCTTGTTTTATGATAATTTAATTCAATCATTTGTCCTACCCCAAATTCAAATCCTATAAATAAATGCTAACCACACCGTGCCAAATGTTTCATACATAGCCCAAAAACTCCAAACCAAACTTCTTCTTATCTTTCTCCTCTCCTCTAGACATGAAGAGAGACACAGTGGAGGGATGTGATCACTTGGAAGTGCCCAACTGCTTGATGTCGCTGCCGAGAGTGGGGAAATCCGAGTCTGACGATAAGCTAACAAATTCTTCGCCGACGGGTCGGTTATTTGCATGCAAGACATGCAACCGGAAGTTCTCGTCATTTCAAGCGCTCGGTGGCCACCGTGCGAGCCACAATAAACCAAAACTCGTCCGGAAAGACTGGTTCAAGTTGCCCCATTCGCCGGCCAAGCCCAAGACTCACAGTGTGTTCGGTTTGCGGCCTTGTATTTTCTAATGGACAAGCTCTTGGGGGTCACATGAGGAGGCACAGGGCGGTTGATGCTAAAAATTCAAACCAGAGATGATGGGTGACCCCGCCTCTGTTACCTGCGGTGTCGGTAATGAGGAAGTCGAGTAGTGAGAAAATTTTGTGCTTAGATTTGAACTTGACGCCCATGGGAAACTAACTACTCGATGTTGCAGTTAGGGAAGGTGGGTCGGATTGTTTAACTTGGCCAAGCTCCGATTTCAACATTATGTATATGTGATTTTGTATACAGATTTGTTTAAGACACATGGTATTTAATTTAATTTTATTTTAGATTCGTTTTAGACTTACCTGAATATCCCAATTAAAATTAGGACTAGGATTAATGAGTCAAAGATGAATTACCGGGTCGGATTGAGTACTTGTGTGACAAGAAAAGATTAAGAAGGGTGAATTGGGTAGGAATCGAGCATTAATACTAGAAACTTTGAGTAAAAATTAAATATTGAGAGAAAATTGCATACTTGAGATTACTTTGAGTTTTGTCGATGCATATGTTTATGTGCCATGACTTTCTCTCTCAGACGTTTATGGCTTTAAGCCATGGCCAGTTACGTTAAGCTACCTGTTGATGTACTACTACTCCTGCTGATGTATGTAATCTGAAATCAAATTGTCGGTAGCGTTGACCGGTTTAAAGCCAGAAAGGGTAGACGAATTCGGTTGACGATTGGTACAAATGGGACTTAGCAGTCTCATCAGACGTGACTGAGGTTGGGCTCGCCCATCAAATAGTTAGACTTCGTTGAATTATAGGGAAAAATGAAAAAAAATAAAAGAAGCCTTTGGGCCTTAATAACAACTTCACTGAGACTCTCGAATCAAAAAAGCGGTAAATATTAGCAGCAAAATCTCAACAAATTGTTAGTGAGAAGGAGTGTTCTGCCATCTCATTCCACTTAGTGTGGGAGTTGTAGAGGAGACAATAGGAAGGGAATGTTGGACAATGAGAGTGAGGATATAAGTTACAGTTTAAAGAATTTCTTAATTAGATTAAAAAAAGAAAAAAGAAAAAGTCTCAGCAACTTTTATCTTCTCCCCTTAATTCTTACGAGTAACAAGATCCAGTTCATGGGGTCACTCGTGTTAGGGGGAAAATAAACATTATAACCACACAAATAGTTTAAAGCATAAATCCACTATAGTTAGCTTAGTAGTATGAACAAATTTTGGTTTGTGAAGACAAGGAGGGTAGTTTTTATTCCAATTACTCGGATGCATTCCACGTAGCCTGAGGACGGTGAAAAATGTAGAACATTCTCTTCTCAAGATTGCATACAAAATATGTTGATATTACGTTGTCCTAACATGTTCAAGCAACTATCAAGGGAGACATAACACCGCTAAGCAACTTATGTTAATGTCCTAACAAACTCTCTATTTCTCACCTGGATTTGTCACTTAGCCAACTATTTGCAAATCAATATCAATATAAACGAAAACCGACAGCATCCTTGTGTCTTAAGTGAGATCATGTCTCAGAAGCACTCCAAATAGCAGTAAAACTTTTGGTTGCCAATCCAGCAACTGCAAACGAGAGTTGTTCATTGTGGCAGTCTGCCGGATAAGTAGAGAGACAGCCTATCTCTCAAGGACACACCTTCTACGTCCACTGCTTCACAAATCTGTTGCTTATAGCCCGAGTCATGCTCATGTGAATATGACATATCATCTTCCATCTCGCCTTCCAGGTCAATAACAATGTTATGAAGCAAGCAGCAGACGAGGATAATTCTTGGCAACCTATGCTTGTCAGGCCTCCACATCACTCCATTGATGATCCTCCATGTCTCCTTCAACCTTGTGAATGCTCTTTCAGCTACCACATGGGTTGCAGAATGCCCTTTATTGAACTCCACTTTTGACTCTGGAAGTTCTACGCCCTTGTAAGGAACAATAAGATAGGGCAGCAGAGGAAAGCCTGCATCTCCAATTATGTATTCTCTTATTTCGGATTCTTCAAAGAGCTTTAAGGTACTTCCATTCAATCTCTCACCTTTATCACACAGTTTGTAGAAGTTTGAACTTTGAAATACCGCCCAGCCCTCCATTATTCCTGGCCACCCTGTGACTATATCTCGGAACCTCATTTCAGGGTCTACAATTGCCTGCAACACCATGCTGTGATTTTTCTCACTGTCAAGCCACATATTACTTGCAGGATCGGATGAAGACAGCAACATCATAATGTGGGTGCTATCAATCACACCACAGCAATTAGGAAAGCCTCGTATCTTCTTAAACTTGCATTTTATGTCCAGCATTTCTGATTCACTGGACGGCCATTGTAGGTGGCGAAGTCCCCTTTGTTCCATTGCTTCCACAAAACGCCAGGTTACTTGGGAGACAGTTGAGTGGTTCAGTCCAAGAGAATCGGCAATTGTCACCAATGAATCACCAGAACCCAGCCTTCTTAAAGCTACAGCTACTTGATCGTCCAACGACAAAGGCTTGCCATTTAGAAACATAAATTCTCTTGACCTAGATGTCATATCTTCCTTCACAAGTGAACATACATAACTGAAGGTTGTCCTGGACATCTTGAAAACATATTTGAACCTGTCCAAACCCTTTGGTGGAGAATGAAGGCCTACAGTCAGACAATAAACAGCAAGAATTACTATTCTGAATTTCTGACAAATCAGATTGGAGTGCAGGCTCTTTGAAAAACTTAGTATTATAGTGCCAAGGATAAATGAGCAAATACTAGATCAAATTTCCAAAGTGGGAAAGTATGGAAAAAGGCATTACAGCATATAAAAGGTAATAGCAGAGGATACAGATGCATGTAGAGCACATAACAAAGGAATGATGTTGTTCAAAAGGGCAGTTCAGGAGGGATTCAGGAATTACTAGGCTGATCAAATATAAAATGTCACGGAACTGTGTGGACTGACTGGCTTAAATTTGAAATTATATAAGCACGAAGCAAGTCAGACTTCATTGCAAATATGACTGAACCAATATCTACACAGGTATAAGCACACAAAATAACAAATGCTGTAGACTGACTGGCTTATACATCCTTTCTCTTTTGCTACAAGTAGAAATGAATATGTTTTCAAATTGAGTTCAAACGAAATAATATTCTTACATTGTTTTCATTAACTATTATTTTTAAATTGTTATGATACCAAATTAGATTTATAGTGACCAGTAAGTTTGACTAAACTTTCTTACATGGTTCAACAAAGTAAGTAATTTACGCTTAAGGATCCTAGAAACAATGAACACCACATATGCTAGCCATACTTGCTTGGGAATGGTTCATCATAAATGATTATATTTAGATCTTGTTTAGGGAAAAAAATTAAGAATCTAAATAAGTAGAAAAGAAGTGTGCCAAACTTTTGGTTGAACATAAAAGTTTATGCACATGACACTAGCATGAATTGCAGAAAAATGGTGTATGTTCAGTGACTCACCAACACTCCAAATATTAGGGCAGGAAAAAGGCCTGCTCCAGATTAACATTAGTACGAGAAAAGATGGAAAATAAGCACAAGCAGCATAGTGGAATACTGCGTGGGGCATGTATCATGATTCTGTTAGACATTCTAAAAAGGCAATACATTGAACTGTTGCCCATAGAGAGGACTTGAATACATGATGAATGCTTCTGGCACCAACTTGATGTCATTAAACATTATCATATTGCAGAAGCTGTAGGTAATGTTTACAACACTTTGCAAATAGCCTCTTTGTGAAACTAATAATAAAGCTACATACATGCGGCATCTCCTCATACATGACAATGTGGAAGTCCCATGCATCAGGACACCCATACAGATAGAATCAAAGGAATGCCATTTAACAGAAAGGCTCAAAGGAAACCCCAAAAACAATTAAATTAACTTGCAAAACAATGGTGGTTATTTTGAAAGAAGAGATCAAGTATCCTTCCACAATTGAAAGAAATTGGGGTTGAATTGCATCTTTTAACCATATTTTGGCAAATGGAAGCCAATGCATTGGTACTCAAATGAGCATTTGGGCTTAAGTTTCAAATGCCACTCCAACCCCAAATAATGTTAATCTTTACAAAGATCAGCATTTTTTTTTTTCAGGTCTATCAAATTCCTTTAAGCTCTTGAAGGAAAGGTATCACAACGCTAATAAACTATACCATGTTTCCTCGCTTAACCTACTAGTCAAACACTTTAGAATGCACATCAATTTGGCAGGAGCTTTCAGGAGAAACTATTTTTATCTGGTCCCCAGATGTAAGGCTTGGGATTCAACAGTTCCATTTTCTACCCATAATAACACTACGAGAGTTTGGCTTTCTTAAGCCAGCGGTTGCTTTTCATCTATGGTAAAAAAAACAAAAAAAAAAACTCAATTCTTAAACCACAACGTTCATTTTAATATATGAAAATTATACTTCAAGTAATAACACGACATCAACTGTTATTCTTCTTTTTGTTCTTTAAGACAATAATAACAAATTGTACTAAAAAAGAAGAATCAAGCCAGATTAGGGATCTGCTTTTACAAAGTATTAACAAAGAACTTTAATGATAGGTGAAGATTAAAGCTTGTCAAAATAACCCCATCAAAAAGGAAAAAAGAAAATGTCAATTAACCAGAGCTATATCTAACTCGTGAACTAAATTCAATCACGTACAGATAAATAACTGCATATCCCCTCGTGGAACGAGAGATCAACGACAAGAATACCAGCAGTTTCAGAATCAAAACAACAAGACAAGACAACAAAAGCAAACTAAAAGAACGAAAGAAGTATCAAGTAACGAAATTTTACAGACAGAACATACCATTAATCCTTCTGGAGAACTCATTCCACCAATCCACAGAACCTTCTTTCTCTGTGGACCCAGAGGCAGAAGCATTTTCTTCTGTCCTTTTATCGGTTTTTCTCCTCTTCTTGTGTCCTCTTATAGGACCCATAAAGCTTCAATCGAACCCAACTCAAAGACCCACTACCTTAAAACAATTAAAACCAAATAAACTCGATCAGAATTCACACAAGAGCCAATACCCAATATTAATAACACAGAAAAAGGACCAGAAAACAAATTTACCATAGTTACAAAAACATCACGAGGCAATGATGGGAGCAAATAGTGAGTCGTGACATGCAAGAGAATTCATGAACAGGGAAAGTTGGTTGCAAAATGTTTTTTATTTTTATTTTTATTTTTTCCTTTTTGTGTGTTCTAGAATGGTTTTTATATCATGCAGACGACTCTAAAGAAATATACAGAACAGCAACAACAAGAAAGAAGAAAGCTTTGATGAAATAAATAGGAAAATAGAGGCAAAGAGAAAGAAACTAAGATGGGCATGTTTTTGTTTTTTATGACAATGTGTGGGGAAGAGAAGTAAAAGGCATGAGTAGACACTACAAATGCCTTTTTTGTTTGGATTTCACTCCCAGTTAGCGCAAAAGGGAATTATAAATTAAAGATGGAAGCTTCAATGGGAAAAAAAAAAAAAAACATTTTCTTGTGCCTGGACCTACATAATATGGGAATGAACATGTTTATAGGGTCGAGTTGCTGACAAGATATGGACAAAAGTGCCCTCCTGTCTTTTCCTTCTATTTTTTCTTGCCTTTTATATTCTTACTGAGGTCTCAATTTCAAGTTCAAGTTGCAAGTTCTGGCAAAAGAGAAAGAGAGTTTTAGGAGAGGAGGGGGGGGGGAAGGTTTAATTTTTAAATTATGTACAGTGAAATGGGCATATACAAATTATAGTTTTTCTATAGTACTATATCCAACTACAGAACTAACGAAATAAACCATATCCTATGTACAATTTATATGGTTAGTGTTGATTGTTCAGATTCTGTAAGTCTGCTTTTTGAACTTTATGACAAGCTCGCATGTGAAGAATTGGATTTAAAAGTTAATACTTGTGAGTGATTCAATGTAAATGCGAGTGATATGAACAATGTTTTCATTTGTACAAAAAATTATATATCTTTTCATCATGGTTGTCGGCATAGAATCACAAAACTAGGAATTATTCAGTTAGGTATCCTTGAGATTAACAGTTTTTTTTTTTTTTTTGGGTCTGAGCATCAATGGGTACGAGCTACATAGTAAAACAAGCAATTTTTTGCTGTTTATAAAATAACATTCACTTTAAAAAAAAAAAAAAAAAAACTATACTAACACACACTTTTAATGCAATCTATAATAGAAGAGTAAACTGCTACCCATCCGGTAGTCACTTATACATAAGTAGGTTGTTCTGCTCAGCTTGCCAGCCTTTTTTTTTTTTTGGACCCCACTCCAACATATTCATTGAACGAGTCCATAAGAGATTGAAATTATAGTTAAAAAATATATATATCTACATTGAGGATAAGTTTCACTCTTGCCTTATCAAAAAATAATTATTGGCAAATAAAATTCTAAATACCTTTTGGAACGATGCTTGATGCAGATGTATGCATACTTCATATCAAAAAAATTTTTAGGGCTCCAATCCATGCATTGCACTCTCAATTTGTTTTTTTTTTACCGAAGTATTGACTTCTAAACACTTGTGTTATAAATTGTTACGGGCATGAAGTCCCAAACTCTCCAGTCTTATCCATCAAAGCTCCAAGAACTTTGCCGAAGCCCACGAGCTCCACTGATCTCGTCGAAGTGTGATAAGTTAGCCCATTCGTGTCATTTGATATTTTCAAGGGCCCAAAATATTCATGGCCTATAACTACTCAAGCAGCTTTGTTGGTCCTTTGTCAATGGTGTCTATTACAAAACCTACGTTAGCCTACCAATCGAAAGGGCCTAAAACAAGAAAATCTCACATCAGATCCGCAACCAAAATCGAAGTTGAGGGGTTGGGGGGAGGTGGCGAATGTCAAGCTTTATGGATTCACATTATATTTGTCATGACTCATGGAAATGCATATACGTAAACAAATGCCATAAACGTAATTCTCACGCCAAGTTGACAGGATGATGGGTTGCAGATTTAGTTCCAATGTACTAAACAAGTACGCAAATTTGTTCATTACAACCATTTCGCCAAAAATAATGGTCTCATAAAATTTTTAAGAAGTTAGCTTAAGTCGCATTTGAAGTGAAAAATAAATATTGTCTGAAGCGGAAGGGGTTGATGGTCAAATGTAACTTCAAAGATTAAACTATTAAAATATATAATATTTAGTAAGATTTCTGTTTCACAGAATCCATCGACGTCTTTGACGTAAATTGGGATCCTTTACTTACTTCCAAACCTAAAGTATTTAGTGGCAAACATTAGATTTGAGTAAAATTGATTCTAATATTACTTATCATAGAATTATTATCCTATTTCTAAATCCTAACCTATTGAGATATACAGGATCACATTTATAAAATTCAAAAATCTCCTGAGTTTAGAATGGTTAGTGTCCAAATGGGACAAAACTGAAAGCCTATTTTAAGCTTTTCCACGCCAGGAAAGGAATAACAATTTTGAGGGAAAATCATGGGATATGTAGATCCAAGTTTTGATACTGTAATCGTTTCTGGCCACCCACTACCCATAGAAGAGCAATTAGAATCCCTTGAGACTATTACCTCTTCTCCCCATGAACCACTGAACGATCCTTTGGACACGGATCCAAAAACTGCCAAACGTGCAAATAAATTCTTAATTTTTGCCAAAAAAAAAAAAAGAGAAGAGGGGGAGGGGGAGGGGCTTTACTTTTATTCAAGCCATTTTCTCTATATCATGTTAGTCGTAATATCATGTTATGAATGTAGGAAATATGTACACACATCAATATACAAATGTGTGGATAGATTTTAAACGCATAAACGTGGAGTGGAGATGGAAAGAGACGTAGAGGGACGGAGGCGCGTGCGGGTGGCCCTGTGGGGATAAAAATTTTACTGTTTATGACCACAAAATGGTGCTGTCCATGTCACCCAACTACAACTTTCTGCCTCCGCTTTATATCTCTACGCCACCACAGCGACCCCTGAAAGAAGTCACCATCATCGCCGGCCTTTACTTGAATTCTTCGTTTTGTTAGCTTGTGCCATTCTCCATACAGTTACCTCGGTATCGGAATCAAACTTAGTTAAGTTGTTTAATTTTTCTATGAAAATGATCTAGAAATTTTTACCAAAATAAATAAATAAATAGAATGGAAACTGACTTGTTCAAAATCAAAACTGGAAGCAGACTTATAACTAGAATCAAACCGTTCCCATTTGGTTAAACTTAAAACGGTTCCTCCTGACCACGGAACCCGAATTGGCGGTTCTGAATGGCAACCAAATCGAAATGTGATCGAGCCTAGGTCCAATGAAAACTTTGCCCCCACAGGAAACATTACAAACAATGCGAGCACATGATGCTATATTCCACTTTACACATAACCCTTATCATCTTCTTGCTAGTGTTGCAAATCATAATGGTATATTGGTTGTCGTCAACAAATCCCTAGATTTTAGTGGATTGCCATAGAGACGAACGCCCAATGGCTCTCTAGACTAAGAAGATGTTAGACCTAATTTTACTTACTAGAGTGAAATAGGGGACATATTATTAGATTAAAAAGTTTCTTAATTGAATCAAATCAGTCGTCTAGGTTTTGTTATATTTTGTTATTCAGAAAAATAGAAATAAAAGATGATAATTTGCTTAGAAAAAGAGGTAGATAATTAAAATAAAAGTGTGAGATTAGAATTCTATTTGATTATAAAATTTTCATAATCATTGAAAGATAATTTTATCGAATAATAATTAAGTGAGCATTAAACTATTAATAAAATAACGTATTTAAAATAATAAGTAAGGTGAAAATCAAAACATTTTAATTGAATTTATGAAATTTCTAAAATTGATTGAATAAAAAAAATAAAGGTCTTCAAAACAAAATAGGTTTAGTTTCAATTAGAGACAAGTTGAAAGAACAAAATTTACATTAATTTGAATATTATTAATATTGACTTATAAATATTTTGATTAATAGGGAGATAATGACCAAATGGATGGTGATTTAAGAATTTTTTATTTGAAAAGATTTATATTAATCATAATACACATCAAAATTAATTCACAATTGAACCAAATAATAAAAAAAAGATTTTTCAAAATTACTTGAGCTAATTTGAAATTAGAATTTTGTTATTGTTGTTGTCTTTTAGCACTACTACCGGCAGACAGGAACTAAATCAATCCCAGCAACTCCTAACATAGTAAATGAATGAAGGGTTACCGGGTCCCGTACACTTGATCAATAGTAAAGACGAACAAATCTGTATGCTTTCGCGGGACAGCAATTTCTCGCTGGTTTCTGGGAAAATAATGCCGATAAATCTGACATTCTCTAACATTTGCTTTATATTTGGTTCATGGACAAAAATTGCTTCGCAACAACAGCTGATACCGTTAATGAAGCCACAAGATACCTAAGCATTAAGTGGTTTGGGAACGGTGCTGACTACGTTTAGCCTCTCTTTTCTAGAGTGTCGTAAAACTCGAGTTTTACGTCTTACAAAATTAAAGTTTCACGTAATTTATAAAAAAAAAAAAAAAAATTGGGTCCAGTATAATTTTTTTTTTCCCTCATGTTTAGTTTTAAATCAACTCTATTCATGTAATAAGAGTTAAATTAGAAACTCTTGCTAGAAACAGAGGCGGATCAATACTAGAGACAATTACACCCACCGAAATGTACACAAGAAGCTGAGATTTAATATAAATTGTATATTTGTCTCCAATGAAAAATGATAGTTGCCCCACTCATTCAAAAGATTAGACAAAAACTGCAAATTAGAATACCGACCCGTTCCTGATTTGCCACCTATATATAGTAGTATTGCGCACCCAGATCCACCGAGCAAGCCAACAAATAGGGGGAAAGTTAGTTCTCCATCTAAGAAGCCAAAGAGAGGAAAGATGAGAATGGTGGAAGATGAAATCAGAAAGGGTCCGTGGAGAGAACGAGAGGATACCATACTGATCAACTTTGTGCACTTATTTGGAGATCGCCGATGGGATTTTATAGCAAAAGTGTCAGGTTTGAAGGTGGCGGGAGACAACTAATAGGTATATGTGCTTGTCTGGGGATGGGTGGTTTTGTGGAGGTAACTTCCATTAACCACCTGTTTTGCTTCAGGTTTGAATAGAACGGGAAAAAGTTGCAGGCTGCGATGGGTCAATTATCTTCGTCCTGGCCTCAAAAGAGGGCAGATGACTCCCCGTGAAGAGGAACTTGTGGTGGAACTTCACAGCAAATGGGGAAATAGGTTTGAGAAACGATTGAAAGCTGTCTTTGGTATTGATTAACTTCAGAATTGTCTTATCTTCTTAGGATTTAAGATACATCATCAGAAATCATATTTATTTTTTTCATATATGTATATATATATATATATATATATATATATATATATAAACCATGGGATTTCTTCTCGAATCTTCATGGTTGTATTTTTCTGCTGTTAGTATTTGATGTCATGTAATTGTATGTAGATGGTCAAGGATTGCTCGCAAGCTGCCGGGACGAACTGATAATGAGATTAAGAACTACTGGAAGGCTTATATGCGGAAGAAGGCTCCAGAGAAAAAAAGGCTGATTTCTCAATCTGCCCAAAAGAGGAAAAAGGCAATTTCTCCATCGTTGTCAGCTTCTCATTCATTGTCCAATACTACCATAGTTAACTCATCAACTTTCTTGGAGACTGGAGAAGCAAGCTTTTACGATACTGGAGGGCCGGCAATGGTAGCTTCAGGAGATAAAACTAATGAGGCAGAGCATGGAGTTGAAGACGATTATTCGATGGATGACATCTGGAAAGACATCGAAAACACTATTGAACCAGTTTGTGATGGTCTTAGCGAAGAAGGTTGCAATTTCCCTTGTCCTTCAATAGTTTCTCCACAATGGGAGTATGGTCCAGACATGCTATGGAGGATGGATGAAGAGGAGACAGGGGGACAACGGGGCATATGGGCGTGCACAAAATTTTATTGTTGATTTTTTTTTATTAAAAGAATGTTTAATATGTAGTATAAAATATGTAATAAGTAGTGTTAAATATGTAACAATTATTATTAAATATAAAACATGTAACTTAGTATCATATAATTTGGAATACTGTCCAGAGACAAGCCCCACGTAAAATTCACCAAGCACGTTTGGGGGTCAAATTCAATCAAGCAAATTACACATAAATCGCTAAAGAAGCATAAGAAGACTCAAATTTCTTTCTTTTTTCTAGAGGATAAAGATGCTTTAAAAGTATGAGATATATAGTAATTATTATTATTATTTAAAATAATTTATTAGATGTGTAATGACCTATTTTATATAGTTAAGATTTTCTCTTCTTCAATAATATAAGAGTTGGGTAGTGTGTACGTTTCTAATAACTAGATTAAAAAAATAAAAAGTAAATAAAAATATGTAAATAATTGTTAAAATAATACAATTAAAAAAATAATATTTAGACAATTCAATTGAGAAAAAATATTATATATATATATATATTTTGTTTATCTTGAATAATAATTATTAATTACAAGATATTTCTTATAATTTTTGAAACATTGGCATATAAAGTGTATACATGCTATAACTTAACATGCACGATGTAAATTTCCCAAAGATAGTCACTTATGGGGAAGTTTGGTATGCTACAGAATGTATGATAGAACTTTATTTATTTATTTTGGGGAATCAAATTTTTGCAGCAAAATGCTGGAATTTTGATCGCTTCTGAAAACAGGCATCAACAAGAAATACAGACGCATGCACACAGGCATTACACACACCCAAACAACATGGATGGTAGTGGTAGACGGATTGATGATAATATTAACTATGCGAGTCTCTGATAACACATTTACCTTAGTGGAATTTTATAATGAGGTAGTGGTTCTGCCTGGGGGATCCATTAATCAAGCCAAGTGCTAAGCGTTGGCCCAACTCCTTTTATTTATCTATGTTGATGGGTGCCACACGCATCCTTTTGTCCAATGAAAGCGCTCCTGCAGAAAGAGAAATTTTTATAAAAGGAGAAGGAAAATAATGGAAATTTTAGAGTGAACGGCAGCAATCGTCTCATGAAGGAGTGCTAACTTTTCAAAAGACTGAACCGACAAGACCATTGATGTCAGCGCGGCACTACCAAAACCATCCAATCTTTTGGCAAAAAGAGGAAAGGAAAAAATATGTGGCCATAAGTACCGTGCTTGTCGATGTTTTCATAAGTTTTAATCCCAAATTTCTTCCTACAACCCACAGCAATTGTCACATGAAAAGATTTGAGTTTTTGGGGTTTTGAGAAGGGTAGCTTATTTTATGGCATAGGCATACGTTAGGGAACGGGTGAAAAGTAAAAATCGTTTTTCTAATCTCTACCTTCCCTTTTCCCTCTTACAATGACATTAGAAAAAAAGAAAAAAAACTGTACTTTGTTGTTCTAAGAAGAAGGTAATGGCATCGCTCAGGAAACAGAGCATGACTTCTTCCATGTCCATTGTCTTGTCTTTGTGTTCCTATTTCAGATAGAGATGAACATTAATCTAATGGTTTGTAGTTGGCAACTGTATGGCTCAGAATTGAGAAGAACAAACCAAATGAGAAGGGTGCTTTTCTGCTACTGGAATTACGTTTTAGGTATCTTTTGAACTTAATATAATGGAAATACGAGCACTTTCTCTCGTCATATTTTAAGGTCAACCAACCGTTAAAACTCGTGGGCTCTTCTTGTGGCTCAAAGCCCACTGGCAGCATTTATTTATTTATTTATTTATCCTTAACATCAATATTCAAATCCTATTTTTAAATTAAAATCTCAATCGAATTATTATTAAATTATTAAAATTTTAAGTATAAATATATAAATTGTATAACTGAAAAAGCTTACATAAAAATATATAGTTAATATTTTAAAATTTTAAATTAAAAAACAATATTAAACCTATTGATTACTTGGATCACGTGTACCTAAGGTGAGAGAAGAAATTTTTTTTAAAAAAAAAAGAGCGGGAGAAATTTGTGTGATAGAGAAACCGCATTGTCGGTTCTAATTTATTTATTTATTTATTTGTTATTATTATTATTATTATTATTACAAAGAATAGAAATGGTTCAAAGTGAAACCTGAATCGTAATTGTACCCGAACAGTTTTGGAACCAAGGAATCGTCGGTTGAACCAGATTAGGACCAGACTGCCTTTCCCTCTCCTAGAACCAAAAGCGGTAGATCCAAGTAAGAACCGGACTGGACTGAAGTCAGCTCTAATAGTTCGAAAGAAGAAGAAGAAGCAAAGGAGAGCTATAGTTTCTCGAAAATTCAACAGACAATTTTTACTCCGATCAAGCTAAAATTTGCGCAGTTGAATTCCCGAAATCAGCTACCTACGTCTATCAGTCAACAAAATTTTCTATTTAGTCCATCGTGTTCCTCCTCTGTGTCTAACTTTACGTGTATGGTGCATTCCAATTTTGACCTTGTATTTGTTTTCCCATTTCATTTCTATGTCCATTTCATATCTTGCAACAAAGAGCAGAAAATGATTTGGAACTGATATTGGATATAGATAATGAGATATCCACATTGTGCTTGGCTCTGCATTGGAAGCAGCCCTGCTATGCTTTACACCATGGCTCACCATGCTTATGCCCTCCATACAGAGAGACAACTGCACAAGAACACCCGAATGAATGTGTGCAGAGCTAATTAGGGTGACTGAGGTGGTTCTGTGGAAGCTGGATTCCCTGTAACGTATTTTACGGCTTTTGCTTTTCACTAGGTATACCGCTTTCATTGTGGTGCATCCGATGGGACTTGCCCCTGGTGAAAGTGTGTTATTGATATCCCATCTATCTTAATTTTCAATTCTTGATTACTTGAATGAAAATCTGCCCCTTAAATTCGTCCTCGGTCACTTTGTCTTCATTCAGTTCCATTTCTTCTAAATTTTATGTGTTCATCATCATGTAGAGTAGCTCATGTACAAAGCACTTCCATTTTTTAAGAAGAACCCCTCTGCAGACTTCTTTGCTGCTCTCCCATTCAGCCATTATGACTTTCTCAAGGTACGGCTGACTTCTTTTGAGTTTTGTTTTGTTAGTCTTTCCTCTTCACAAAAATGTTGGAGTTAGTGATTAGTTTGGAGCCAAACTTATTCAGCTACATTTCAACTTAATAAACATATTCTAAAATGCCCAACAAAAGAAAAAAAAAAAAAAAAGAAGAAGACAGATGTTAAAGTGAATATTCTATTTAGAGGTTCTGATTATCTACATGACTTTACCCGGTGAAGCTATAGACCTTTTCTGGTATGTTTATTTGGACTAGTACACTAATGCTCATCTAACTTGCCAAATAAGACCTGCCAGCCTTGATTTAAATGTAATCAGATCATATATATTGCCAGTCTCTGGGCCGCTAAAAGTGGAGTTTTCCAATTCTGTGCTTCAGTGGGGCTCGATTTTGGGACAGGCCCTGGGGCCCCTCTCCCAATGGACTTGGATTACTTTGACGTCAGTTTCCCTGAGTGCAACCTTAAAATGGATGCCTGCCTGCCTGAGTTAAGGTTGAGAATCATTTGATACGATGATAATAGTTTCTGGTATTTGTCTGATATATGGCTCTGAGTTTTGAATTTTTTCTATGGAATTTTCATATCTGCAAGTTAATGAAACACGTTCCCTTGTTCTTATGGTTTCGTGGAATTTCTCGAGTCAGGTTGGGCTCGCGAGCTACCCCTTCCTTTGGTTCAAACTGTACCCGCACTTGTTGAAGCAAAGGCTGTCAAAACTGGGTAAGGACCAGGGAAAGAAGAATGTACGCGAACATGTACATGTTTTTCTTTCTTCCTCTCTCTCTCTCTCTCTCTCTCTCTCTCTCTCTCTCTCTCTCTGAAGTACATTGGCCATGCAATAGAATTGAATTCTGATGATTTGTTCCCTGTACCGCCGAATTGAGACTATATCCTAATTCCACTTCACCGTAGTTATTTTGCACAATTCCTAGTTCCTGAACCAAGTGCGGAACATTAAAATAAACGCTTCTGACGTTGTCATGTTTACAATTATGGGGTTAACTTTACATTTTTGGCACTTGCAGTGCAGGTTCCAGCACGTCTCTTGGCACCTGGCACAAACTATTTCCCCTTCCTGCAGTCATACCTGAATCTAAAATGATGTTTATTGCTCCTTGTTAGGCACTATCGATCATTCATCTTCAAGTGAATAATGTTATTTACTTTTTTAGTTGCTTCATAACTCTTCTTTTCCCATTTATGGTTTCAAGTTAGTATACAAGGGTTTTTTTTTTCCTCTTTTTTTTTTTTTTTTGAATTGATCATTCTTAGATTGGTAAGTTTACAGCTAAGGAACTATGGGTATTGAGTCCTTTTTTTTGCACTGCTCTAATCCATCTATATTAATATTTGATTTGCTCATCTGCTGAAGTAATTTTTGGGTGAATGGACCAGCTGTGCGATGCTTTTTAATTGATTTAAGTCATGATAGTATTACTTCACACGGTTGAAGTTAAGATAATCTGCGTCCATGTAACGAAATCTTAAAGATTAATTAATTCTTTCTAATTAATTAAGTCTTAATGATTAACGTCATTTAACTCTCTATCCGTAGGTTAGGCTGTGGCGTCTTTGCCTGCCAGCCTAGGTGATACTACTTGCACATTGTTTGTAATCTACCGTCTCTCACTTTTTTAGTCTAAACAAGTACCGGCCTTCGCCTAAACACCGTCAGAACAAGGGGAATTACTAAACAAATGATTGAAGAAAAACATGATAAGGTCACAGGAATCAACAATTTAACAGAAAGCAGATACAAACCAAAGAAAACCAGCAACACTGAAAATCAAAGAGACCCACTCAAACTTTCCAGCCTCCCTTCCTCACATAAAAGGGAAAGAAAGAGACTCGAGATTTTTTCAGTAATCTGCAGATGTAGGCAGCTGTTCATGTGTGCTTGGGTTAATAATGAAGAACAACTCATAGACGACGGCGGCGATGGCGGCGCCGATGAATGGGCCGAGCCAGTAGACCCAGTGGTCGGCCCATGTCCAGCTAACCACAGCTGGTCCAAAGGAAACTGCTGGGTTCATTGATGCCCCATCGAAGGCACCGCCTGCTAAGATGTTGGCACCCACAATGAAACCAATTGCAATGGGTGCGATTATCCCTACGTTGCCCTTCTTTGGGTCCACAGCTGTTGCATATACGGTGTACACCAAGCCGAAGGTCATCACTATCTCGAAAACGACTGCATTCCATGCACCAACTCCAGATGACAAAGAAAAGGCTGATGTTTCCTGACCCAAAAAAAAAAAAAAAAAAAAACTCTAATGAGCTTTTTCAGATAATTGAAAAGGAACAGGTTTCTTAAAGACTGTTTTCATTATGATGTTGTTATTCTCTAACTCAGCTTCCAACAATCATTTGCTGATCATTGATAGGACCCGTTCATTTCAAATTGGCTTTTAAGTGTTCAATTTTTCGTTTTTCTTCTTAAAAAAAAAATTACAGCACAGTTACATTTACTGAACTGAACACAAGATAGTCATACGAAGACATCAAAATAATTTTTTTTAATTTTGTGGCAGCAAGAACGATATAATTAGTCTACATTTTTTGTACCCATCATGTGTCTTTTTAAATAATTTTGACTTTTTTTTAAAGAAAAAATCTTAAATCATAAAAAATGGCTCACTGTTTAAATTTATTAAACTTATATACACCGTTCAGAAAAATTTAACATATGTTCGTAAGGAGTCTTGGTTTTATGAAGAGACCGTCTGGGAGTATTCTTACCTATCAATATTATGAGGTGCAACTTAAAGCGCTAATTATTATGTAATTAAAGATTAAAAGCTAATTTACCAATCCGCCTGTTGCGAGCTTGAGAAGCAGGCAGGCGACCACGGAACCAAGGAGCTGTCCAATCCAGTACAACAGACTTCGAATTAATGTTATGTGTCCACCGACAAAGAGGCCGAATGTCACAGCTGGGTTAACGTGCCCACCGGAAATGTTAGCGCCAACCGATACCGCAACAAAGAGTCCCAAGGCATGGGCCAATGAGGCAGCCACCAAGCCGGCTGGCGTCGTCGAGCCATTGTCAGTCAGCTTGTCTGCGAGTTTATAACACTCAATCATCAATCTAGTTTGTTACGATTTCAATCATGATTTGTTTATTTAGAGATGCATTGAAGCTAAGGATTTTCTTCTTACTATAAGCCATGCCGGAGCCTTCCCCCGCGAATACGAAAATGAGCATAGAAATGAACTCGGCGAGAGCTGCTTTTAGCGCATCGGGATTTCCGGCCTCCGCCGGATGTCCGAATGCAATGCTAGTGATCGGCATTTTCCTCTCAAATTTCAATTCAGCTTTCCTTCTGGCTACTTGTCTCTGCGGCTCACTTAAGCGGCACTTATATAAAAAGGACGGCCCGATGGACCGGTACGTGACCGGAATTAGCCGGTTTCTATCCGGTCCCAGCTTGATTTATACGAGGAAAAATAGAGGGTGCTTATGCCCGCAGCCGCCAGCCGTCGTCGTCTGATAGGCTGGCCTCCCATTTGCTCCTATGTTGCCACGTGTATGGCTAATGTAATGGGGACCGGCCACTTAAACAACGGAGGGGTTTCCCCATCACCGACCAATGGTGGTGGCATCTGGGTGCCTCGTGATTGTTTAGGCTTTTTTAACTGACCGACCATCGGATTTGTTTAGTGAGAATTGTAAGGCGATTACGTGGATAATGGACGCTGTGCTCGCTTCACTTTCATGCACTAGGCTGATTGAAGCTTGTGTTTTGTTAGGCTATTAATAATTGGTGACCATGATCGGGCGGTTATCACGTCGCCTTACCACAGCCGCTTGATGTGGAGTTGGGGGGAGCCGATGACATGTATGAATTACGTTGGTTGGAAGGTGAAAAGTTTGAGGCATCCAATGTGAACTCGTCCCTGGTAGTAGTGGCATGGGCGATGTGTTCTGCAAGAGTTCAATTTGTTTTTTTAGTTTATCATAAAAATATTATTTTTATTGAAATAAATGTGGCTGTAATTTGGATTGGATTTAATCTAATAGGCCCTATTATAATATAAAAGACAAAACAGAATAAATATCGTTTTTATTTTTATTTTTTTAAAAACAATACGCCGGTGTAGATTAGAGAGAAACAAGTAAAATTGTTTTTTTTTTTTTTTTTAACTTGGGAAGGGTATTGGACGGGGCAGAAACAGTTTTAGTTTTCTCCCTTCCCAAGCAGATACTAAAAAATTCGTTTTTGTTAAGATGTTGTTGTCAAAAAACAAATGCGAAACTTTTATATTAAACGGCAAATCATCCCACCATGATGGCACCTCAGTTTTCACTGTTTTAACTGCACAAGCTCCATGAAAAATAGCAAAAAAAAAAAAAAAAGGGAATTGCCTTCCTGCAGCACTTGCTACCCAATCTTAATGCAAACGGCAAATGTGTTTGATTTATTCATCAGATTGTCCGCGACCTTTGGAGGCTAAATGATTGAAGTGATACGGTGGATCAAGCCGTTCGCAAGGGTTAATTGGAATCTCTACCCAAGAGCACTCTGAAGAATAATTAAATTTGAGGCATTATCTCGTGGACACATTAAACTATTATCTGATGGAACATTATCATCTTGTGGCGACGAGCCTTCTCACTTATCACAATTGGAAATGCCATTTCTATTGTTTTTTTTTTTTTTAATATCCTTCTGCAAAATTTTTATCCCTTTCGTGTGTGTGACACTTAGAATGAAGATGAAAAGCTTTGTCACACTTGGTCTTTTCCAGTATTATTTATATCAAAATTCAAATAAGTTGACGAAGATGGCCCAAGATAATAATTTTTCTTTTTCTTTTTTTTTTTACTTTTGATGAGAATATGATCCAACTCCTCCGTTACATGCTTACTGGTTTTTCAATTACATGATTTCATAAGCAGTAAAATATAGAGTTGTAATATGGTAATTGTCGATAGTCCCATAATTGGATTGTACCATGATAAGGTTTTGAATCGCTCATCCTATATATGTTTTTTAAAAGGACATGGTTGCTAATGCTAGACCCACATGACATGCATCTCTTCAACAGCCTAAACTTCTTTTCTCATTTTGCGTGGATCGGGAAATGCTTAAATGAATGGTAAGAATTGATAAAAAAAAATTGAGTAGGTAATAGTGGACTTGGCAGCTCCACAAGCAGGAACGATTAAGAAACCGGCAATGAAAGTGAGCACTGTCCTGCCCTCTTGATAAAATAGCGGGATGATCACGTTGCTCTATGTTTATAATATCATTGATTTCCATTTGCCTTTATCTTGTTTCGGAATATAATTGCCACTCCGTGTTTGTTAAAGAACGTTTGGCATCTTCTTCTCTGCATTTGCATTTGTTTTTTTTTTTTTTTATATAGTCTTATCTGATTGCATTAATTAATCGTGGACGGCTAAGTGGACTGCCCCAAAAATACTTTTTAACCTTTTATTTCGCCTCCTGTTTGTCCTCTGGACCTAGAAAGTAGAATATGCCAATGAATAGGCCTTTCCACTTCATCAGTTAGAAATTTGGAATCATTGACACATATCGCACTCTTTAATATATAGCTGATGTTAGGAAGGTTTTGAGCTTTATTACATGAATAAAAAAAAATTAACGCAATCTAAATGAAAATTTGCATTACATTATCATTATCATGATGGTTAAATATATATTTTTAATTTTTATTATTATTTGTAATATATGCTTAAAATATACCACAAATGATGGCGATAATGCAATATGTTCGTCCGAAACACGTCAGCTAAACTGGTGTTCACGTAGCATTTGCAAAAGGTTTTCAATCCCATACGTATTTCTGTGGTCACCCAGCTATCACCGAATTGTCCCAATGAAATGACAATTCTTTTGTAGTAGTTCAGAATTAAAATTCACATCTAATTATCAAATCATTTAGAACGACAAACTACAGTGAGACAATTTTTCCTTATGAACACTTGTCCCTCGTTACACCCGTCATGATAAAAAAAACAACAGCACCTTTGCTTCAGGGCAATCATGACACTGCTTTTTGCCTTTTCTTCTATTTTTCTTAATTTGACTTTGGATGGGAAGACGACAGTTTAACGTAACCGCTGCGTGCGTCTCTTAGCACTCGATTGCCGAGTGCTCGTTCGGGCAGAATGTACATATTTTTTGATAATTTATGGTCAAAATAATGAAATCTTGAGGAAAAAACCAGATATACTATAAGGTAAAGAATGTCAAACATACTAATATTATTACTAGCTCTTCTTTATTTACTAATATGACAAGTTTTGTAATGAGTCGTCCTAAAAATTTGTTTATGAGTTTTGACTGCCAATTTGTAAGAAAATTAAAAACTTCGAGGTCAATTGTAGACTATGCCAATTAATAAAAGATGAAACCTTACTGTTTGTTATTCTCGATATTGTTCATCACTTACCTGCAAGCTGCAGCTATGGTGGTCGAATATATATATATATATATATATATATTGTGTCCAATTGGAGTAAGAGAAAAAGATTTAATGATCAATAAATTTTAAATTTGATAATTACCAACTTATATTTAGTGATTTCTTGGACCTTTTTTTCTTGTTTATTGGAGTTGGAGATACCAATGGAGTAAACTTGTCATTTGGTTGCTTGGACTTTCTTCCGGTTTTGCTATGAGAATATAATCGTCTTGGTCGCGTCGAACGGAGTCCAGTCCAAATCATTGGGCTCCAAACTGTACGTTTCCAGGTGGGTTCTGGACAGTTAATAGGCGAAGAGGTTCATAACGTCATGTTAGCTTTAGACTTTCGACTTCCAACTACACTTTAGAGGTCTGAGTTTCAATTGGGTTGGAACAAAAACTTTAGGGGCTGAGTTTCGTCTAAGAAGTCGGCGGGCCTTTTATAGTCACCCATCACAGTTTATCCGGCGAGCCATTTCCCGTTTGCACAAGCTTCCTGGAGCGGAAAAAACGAAGTTACATCAATTGTAGTAGTATTAGAAGGTTTTGTGCTGGCATCGATTTTTTTTTTTTAAGTTTAATGTCTCAAATTCAAGTTTTATTCGGTATTAATTTAAAATAAAAAAAAGGTTTTGTAAAATTCATTTCTTTTTTTTATATATAAGAATGATAACTATTGGTTGAAAAAACTCCAACAAAATGAGCCGCAAAAAAAAAATAATAATAATAAAAGGGTTGAATGACTATAAAGAAATGTACCAGATACGCACTCCAAAGTCCATCGAATGTCTCGGTTTTGATGAATGCTTCCCGCTAAAAATTGACTTCTCCGAAACGATGCGCGTCAATTAACAATCCGAAACTCATTGAAGAAGTGTTTTGACATCTGAGATAAATGCAACCTGAGGATACTTAACCAAATTTGCAAGGGGTACCAATTTAAGTACCACATGCGAGTGAGTGTTTCTACTACCATCTTCCGAATGCCTAGAGTTCCAGCACAATGAAAGACCTTCCTCGATGTAGATATTTTCCACCCCTGATTTCTTCTTTACATGATCATGTTATTTTCTAGGTGATAGAATCAAAATTTCCTTCCTTTTCCGCGTCTGATTATCATGTGACGTAACTCTCTGGATGGAATGTTTGTTGCCTGATTAGGACATGGAAATGGAAGAGATCAGTGGGGACAGCAAAAAGTTTATGGTACTCTTTTCCCCTGCCACCCCACACCTACTCATTTGCGCAACTCCCCGACATAATTAAGGCATCGATATTCGATACAGATGCAAGCTCATTAAGCGAGTCCCCAACAACAAAATTGGCCTCTAACTACCAAATTCAAAATTTCAACTAGCTTTTACTCTAAAAAGGGAAAACCCTATCATTTTACATGATTAGTCAAGTAAGCATTAAAGATTGAAGGTCCAGGTCCCTTTAACAGCGTTTGATAGCTTTTGATTATTACATGCTTGCTCATCTTGCAGGATCCTATGATCTGAACCTAATCACCCATTTGCGCTTTTTCACTAATATGTGCTACCAGTGTCTGTTCGAAGCATTTGGAGCCTATTATCTAGTTGTGAAATCTGATCATTGCATAAAAGTGAAGTCAATTTTAAGCATCTTCTTTAATCATATGCTTCACCAACATTTTGTTTCTTCGTTGAGGGATCAATGGTAGCTGGTTATTAGCGTTGTAACATGGAATACTCCTCATTCCTCCGTTGTGCCCCTGAGGCATGACCTGAATTCAATCTCAAAACAACCGCCAATGGTACGATGATCTCTTTGATGCAGAAAGCAGCATGCAGTCTAAGCAATTGGTAAATTAATATTTTTTTTTAGGTGGTTTCTAGAGCAACTTTGCTTTTGGACATTAAATTTAACTGTCTTTTACAGCAATTAATTGAAAAATGATAAAACAGATTGTCAAGCGAAAAAAAATAAAAAGAAACTATAAGTTTATCCAACGGTTATAAAGGTTCATGAGGGCTAATTTCCAAGTTCTGCAAAACCCTGGTGCGTAGGATTGCATAATGTTCTGCTCTTTCTCGGAAAAAATCTTCACTCAGACTCTCTCCCAATGTGTTCACAGAATTGAACATTCATGATCACTTGAGTTGTAGACTTCTGTTCTGCAAAGTGGGCAATTTGAATGACCCTGAAACCAGCTATCAATGCAAGCAAAGTGGAAGCTGTGAGTGCACTTAGGTAGATGTTTCAGCAATTCCCCTTCTTTGAATTCACCCAAACACACTGCACATTCTTCCTTGCTTGGTCTCAAGTCCTCTTCATTCTTTATCTTGAATGGAGCAATAGGAAGGGAGCGCACGATGGAGGAGTGTAGTCCGCGAGCGCAAGTCTGACTTGGATCACCTTGAACAGCTTCGTTTAGATGACTTTGTGGGATCCCGTCTCTCGAGAAAATAACCCTATCCTGACTGCAGCAACATCATCTTAGTATCCTGCAGAGGCGAACCTGGAGCAACATGGCAGCAGTAACCAAGAAAATTATAGTTGTTCTCCTATACACAGAATGATGTTGGACTAGGAAGATCCTACGGTCATCAATAGTATCACAATGACAAGTTGAGGATTCAAATGTCTTTGAATGCAGTTTCACTGCTGCATCCATTCGATTGGACTATTCTTATATAGGCTGTTTCTACATGGCTCCCCTTTAAGTCGGGGACAATGGAGTCACCGGCGACAAAATCTACGTCAACATATACAAACAAAAATTTTTGATAGGATTAAGGCTAAGATTCTTGATTGAGCTGCCACAACATACGCCGCTACACAGATTTGTCGCCATGCTAGATGATACCGAAGTTTAATTATTGTTTTACGAAGCATCCCAAATATCGAGTTTACTTCCAGCTTCAGTTGAAACAAGAATTGATCCCTGCCTAATCAAATGGTGCCATGAAACATATAGTTGTGGAACCTTCTAGTTGTGCCACATCCATCCATTGCAATAAGAAAATTTGTATCTTGAATATAAGAGAATGCCAAGCATTCACATCCTAATACCATACGGATAAGCCTTCATAAGAAAAAAAACCCAAGGCACAGTGCCTCGCAAGTATCTCTGCCAACTTCAAACAAATGGTATTCCTGCATTGGCTCCTCCTCCTTCGCTGGAATTGTCAATTAAACAGGAAGGCCAGGCAGTGCCAAAGAAAACAAGACAACTCAGAAGTTTAATTGTGGACTCCTCAACGTCAAACTTGTTAGCAGAACCGTAGTAGTAGGAACATTGTCTCATTGTGGCCGTACATGTCTACGTATTGTGGATTTACAATTTACGAGTGCTCCTTTTCAAGTTTATAACCAAAACCACGGAAAAACAAGCGAGGCTACAGCCACTATGACAAGGCTCGGTACTGTTAAGAGAAACATTATCCTTCGAAATTTCCCTTTCAACGTCCATATCGGAATAAAGTGGAAGCGCACAATTTCACAAGATACCTAAAAATTGTGCCAAACTGATAGTTTAGCGCTGGTATCTTTGGAAACTGGCCTAAATGCTACATTTCGAGATGCTATTTTGGAGGTCGAAACTGGTCTGTCGATGTAAGGGATCATTTTGAACAAGTAAATTTTTATGTCCAGTTCCGTTTTAGAGAAGAAGGCAATATTCATATGAACAACTTAACGTAACTATTGGAAGTATCTCATGGAAATTGAGAAATCTGCTGAATGCATCAGGAAGGGACAAGGAATACAGCACTACACATAAATGTAAGCATATCAATTAAGTGAGTGTCATTCAAACCCAAAGAACAAAATGTGTTATCTACATTACCAACCACTGCAATTTGTTCTTTACAAAGGAAGATGCAAATTACAAAAATATCATTGCAACCTTTGCCTTTTCCCAGCTGGGATTTGGTTAATAGCCCCAGAATCTAACAGCCGTCCATTTCTTAGAGCAGAACTAGCAGCACCACCTGAAAAATTTAGCACGGAAGCTGAACAAATTCGAGAAGGACCACGGGATATCTCCAAATAAGACGGGTAACTCGATTGCTTCTGAGGTACGCAGCCTGGAACAGCAGCCGATTCCTGACAAGGATTGGTTGATATCTCGGAAGCTTTCATAGAAACTAGTGGAATTTTGAAAGGTTGCAGAGGAGGAGGATTTCTCCACTGGGGAAGCGGCCCAGCAAGAAGAAGTGTTTGAAGGAGGGGGCCTGATTCCATCACAGATCGTAACAAATTTCCCTTCTGTGGCAGACATCTTCCCTTGACAAGATTATTGATTATGGAATCAGAAGGATCAATCTTGGCCACTGCTGGAGGGACTACACTATTTGGCACCATTCCAGTATTCTCTTGAACAAATGTTTTGTTGGCAACCCCCATGTGACTTGAATCAGCCATGTTCATGCTCTGGAAATCCGGTGAAGTGACTGCCTCGAAGAAGGAATCCACGGGGGACGAGCCGTGTGATTGGTGATTATATGTATCAGAGAGACTGTTGGATTCATTTGTGCTTGAGTTCGTTGGCATGACAAAGGGCCTTACTGGTTGTACCCGAGGAAGGACGGGGCTTAATTGAGTAGGACTAGAAGGCATAACTTTGATAATTAGTTTCTGCAGTTGATCTTTGGCCTCATCCCTTTCTTGATTAGCAATCTTTATGAGGTTTGTCAACTGCTTCACATCCTCCTTGTGCCTTCTTATTTCTTCATTTACTTCAACTTTCAGTGATTCCAGCTCAATGGTTGTACATAAAAGCTTCTGCTTCAATTCATCAATGCTCTGTCATTTCAAAAGTTGATAAATGAAATATTGTCAGTACCATACACGCACACACAGGAAATCAATAAACATTTCAGGAACACAACGAGCCATTGTTTTCAGGACAAATGCAGACATCAAACCACGCAACACACTTTCATATATAAGTAGAGGACAAGGAATTTCCATTGAAGAATAATATAACAAAGAGAGAGATGACGGGGGCCTTAATTATAATTTTCTGAAGGAACACAATACGACATCAGTACCTTAAATTTAATGGGGTCTCAACACCAAAGCATACTCTTATAAAATTTCCAGAATCTCATTCGGCGCGACGTTGAGTTTTAGATAAACGCAATTGATGCATGACTATTTCAACGGTAGGAGACAGACACATTATTATCTCATCTTGGCCCAACTCTTATTCCATGTCCCTTCAAGCCAATAGTCATTCTTTTCAAAATTAATATAGAAAAAGAAATGGCTATGGGAAAAGATAAGCAAGAGAAAGAATACACCTTTATTTAAAACTGGAACTGAGCTTATTGGTCCCATAACTTATGCCATGAGACATCACCAAAGAAAATCAGTATAGGCAAGTTTTCTACTGAAAGTTTCAACCGAGGCATGTTCTGTCTTCTCTGCTCTCACAGGAACAGAACAATAACCTTAATCTACAGAGAAAGGAAGAAGGAGAAGCTTCTAACTTAGATAGCACGAAACAAATGCCGCTAAAATATAAGGGCAATACATCAAGCCAAATACGTTTCCAGACAAAATTGCAGTTGCATTAAAAAACAGAAAACAATTTCTGGGAAAGGTAATAACATCCAATGTACAGAACATTTTTCATCTGCGAATATACGGCAAGGAGGAAGGCAAAAGCAAGGCCATAGTGTAATTGCAGCTTAAATGTGAAGGAAGTTAAAAAAAAAAATTGATAAATCAAGGAAAATAAGTCACAAGACAATCTAAAATGGCATATGGTCTCATGCAGTTGAGAACAAACAAAAGCCTTGAACGCCAGAACCCAAAAAAAAAAGAGAGAGAGAAGACCCAGAAGAAGAAATGAACTCATGTGTCCAAGAGATGGAGTGGGGAGGGGGGAGAGGGAGAGAGAGAGAGACCTCCTCATAGCACCAAATAGAACCCAATTCCTCCATGCTCAATTTCTCTATTAAGAGAAGAAGTAAAACAGACAAGAAAAGAAAAACCAAGGTATTGGCGGAGTTGGGCTATGGTTCACAGCGAGTCATTTATAGAGAGAAAGCCTTGAGGCACAGGTAAGGACAAGAGTGGAAGATGGCTTTCCGGTTAAAATTAAAATTCCAAAGAAACCCATCTACCCCTCCTTTGTTTACAGGGAAAAAGGAAAGAAATTTATGGGCCTAAAAAACTTTCCAAGAATGAACCTAAACAAAAGGTCTTGTAGAACAGTGTATAATTTTAAATTCTCTTTATAAAATTAAATTTTGAGATTAAAAAAATGATTTTTTTTCAAACCCCGCCAACTCTTTCAGCTCTCATTTAAAAATAATACTCTTGATTCTTCTCCATCTCTGCTTATACATACAAATATATTTATATGATTTTATTAGGACTTAGATTCTTGCCGATATGTACCATAATTTAGGGATATGACGCTATACTGTACATTTATAATTCTTTTTTTTGTTAATTATAATTACATACTAAATAATATGCATACATAATAATAATTATAGTAATACAGCCTAATTTTCTTATAGTTTTATATTTTTCTCGCTTCACTTATTGCATATTTTATGAATAGTGTATCTAAAATATTCAGTAACAACTTAATAAGAATAATGTTATTAAAATGCGTTAATATAATATAATTTTAGGAAAAATTTTAAAAAAAATGGAAAGCGTAGAAATTGTTGATACAATATGTTCTCACACATCTTCTATTAATTAAATTTGTTACATAATTAAGTTCGTAATATATTCCAAGATTGAGATTTCGTTATTATTGGTGCAATGGGTGTAAGTTGTGTATATAATATATAAGTAATATAATTGATTCTAAGCTAAGTAGTCAAAGGACCAAAATCAAGCAACAGTTTGCTCATGCATGTTACCTGGAAGGTAAAACAGCTGTTTTCTTTTAAAGTTACACTCCTTTACGCGGTTTCTGAGTATGATCATGGCAAGTTTCCATTAATGCCCCTATTTTGCAAAACCGTGTTTCCCTCAGGCGGCTAGAGGTGAATGCCAGTGACGACGACGACTGAGGAGATGGAGCGGGATTTTAGCTACGCACATATACAGCGCACCCCGAGCCATGGTAAAATGTTACGTTCCATGGGTTGATGGGGGGGAAAAGAAACGATGATCAAGGCCCTCTTTAAGGCAATTGGCTCCGTGGTTTCATCTAGTTGGTGTTATCGTGTTGCAGTCTTGGACACCATTCGTTTTTAACTATTAATGCTTTTTAATGGCTTATCAACGTTCGTTTCCAAAATTCTTATTTTCCATAATAATTAAAGTCAAATTTTCCATATTTAGAACTTCCATTTGAGCATTTTACAGCTTTTTTCTTTTTGTTTTTGAAAAGAGGGTGTTTGGACTTCTTTTTTAAAAAAAAAAAAAAAAACAGAAGTGTCAAACAGCTGGTTTAGGTTGAATATGCGTAGGTTTCTTTTGAATTTTGATTACTTGAATTTCAAATATATTAGGTCTTAATTATTTTGAATCTCAAATTTTATGGATCTTAGTTATATCAAATTTATGATCATAAGATCTCGTATAGATTTATCAAGTTTCAAATATATTAAATTTTATTTATTTTTTTAATTTAGATTCAAGTTACTAATGTTTTAGATTTTAAATTTTGAGTTTTATATTAATTAAATTTTAAGTCATTTCTTATTCGAGTTATTTAATTTCAAGTATTTAAGATTAGTGATAATTAAATTTTCAATTAATATGTAACCAAGTCAAATTTTGTGGTCTGGCATAGTTAATTGTTTTTACTCTTCTTTTTTTTTTTTCTTTGAGACTAAAAGAGAAGGAAAAGAAAAATGTGACTGAATTTTGCATATGCTAGAGGACAACACCTCGAGTTAGGAAATATCTTGTAGTAATTGATAAAAAAAAAAAAAAAACCGAATGGTTATTGCTTCTTGTCTTGTATGGAACATGGAAGGAACATTCATGACATGAATGAAACAAAACTTTGCATAATGCATGCATGGTATTTGTATCCTTATCTATACCAAAACTTTAAAGAAATCAAATCCCGGAAAAACAAAGCAGATTACTATCGATGCCGACACATAAAAGGAATTAATTAAAATGTCTCATGATGATTATTATATGAGATACATGAGCTTTAGATCGTATTGACATGGTGAAAGGGGTGAGACAATTTTCCTCTATACTATCTTTCCTCGTTCTGTCCCAGCTTGCCTTGTTGAACTGCCCGAGAAAACTGGAAAGCAACCACATTGGAGTTGACTTGCGCATCCGATTCCTCGTTCTTCGTGGTAGCTTGTTGCCGAACATATGCAGGAGTGTAACGTGGTTGATTTCCACGACCTTGTAGCCTTTTTCTTAAACTAGCCACCGCAGCATTTGTGGCCCTATTACAAGTAAATGCGGCCGTTGTGCACAGAAGAGGGCAACCAAAAATGTCAACCCAGTTTGTCACAAATCAACTTTATGAAAATTTTACAGTTACATGCCCCTGCAGCAGTAATTATCATATAATGTTGTGTGTCATCAAATTCGGACTTTCTTCATTGTCCGTTCTCCTAGCCCTCAATCAGAAAAGAAATACAAAAGGATTTCTTCAACCTCCAGATTAACCAATTCAATTAAAAAAAAAAAAGGCAAGCAATAATTTATAATTAATTATTACAAATCTATGAACTGCCTGCAATTTTGATTCGCTTAAACGATGCCTGCAAATATATTTAATATACCATGATTTTATTACGTGGTTTTTTCATGTAATTGTTTCCAATAACTCATTGCTAAGATTAAAATTTTAACTAGAAAAATACTCGTCTTAATTAGAAACTCAATTTCTTTCGGATTACGAACGAAAATGATGATATAGCTGCCACAGAGCATTTGCCGATCAAAATGCAAGGAGAATACTAATATTCGTAGCGATTGGATTTTTTTTTTTTAACTAAGTTAAAAGAGTATCTTTTTAATTAATGTACGGATTTAACAAAATACAAATACTAAAATAAAGAGTTTTTGAGCCTCACTCTGGTTCATTCTTTTTCAATGTATTGGCGCAACCAAGTCGGCAACAATAACATGCAAAGATTATCCATTGATCCCACACGTTGATCAGGACGTGAAGGAAAGAATTTGTTTTTTTTTTTTTTTTTGGTCTCCGCTCCCACATGGCCACGGATTGTTCTTATGATGGATACATTGACAAAAGTTCATGGCCGGTAGGTCCAAACAAAAAACCCAATTGTCTATTTCTACAAGTTCCGTGTTTTTTAGTCTTTTATTTCAAACACGAAACCAGGTTCGGACAGAGACAACGAACATGGATATGAAGCATGAACCTGGAAAATCAGGAAAAATTTTCGTTCTTCATCATCGACAGCGGTCTCGGCACACTCTACGAATTTTAAAAATTACGTCTTGCCATTTTATTTTCGGATAATTAGAACAACATAACCCACTTAACATACCATAACCGCAACACTTAACCTTAATCATTAGATTTATTTTCTTGGTTTAAAAAACAGGAAAGCAAAGATAATATGGAGGAGAATTAGACTCTATTATGAGAGGAATAGACTTTAAGTAAGTATATTTAATTTCAGTGAATGTTTAGACAAAAATTTAAGCTGATGAATGATCTCACTCTTTTATCATTAGATCGCAATATTTTATATTACTTTAAACATTAGTTTAACAAATGATGATGATGATGATGATGATGCCCTTTCCTGTTTAAGCCATGTCTTTATTCCTTGATCCAGCTGTTGGGGTAGGAAGTAGCATGAACGTATGGTACACAACCATGCAACACTAATTAAAAATAATTAAGTTTATTAGTTCACTTGGTTTCGCCTTTCAAGTCAGAATCGGACAGACCTGCCAGGTACAAGTTTAGTAACGGGCGACAAAGTTGCTCACTTTAAACCCAAAACATAGTATGTTTTCTCATACAATGTATAACGTGATTATCATATATATTCATTTGGGTTCGCTTTCACCATTTAAGATGCATTGAAAAAAGCCTAATTATATGAGAACTAAGTTAAAACAAAAAAAAGAAAAAAGAAAAAAAAAAGAGTTCCATTATATTTGAATGCATACAATGTTAATATGGACTGAAGTGATATTATTATAAATATTAATTATATATTTATATTTATATTTATATTTATATTTATATTTATAAATTATATATTTTATTTTGTGAATACGCTATTATTAATTATAATAATATAATGTGAACATTTTATTAGGTCACGTCTATCTCACGTTAATGAATTCACGTTCTTCAGCATTTTTGTGAGAAGAAAAAAAGTTAAATATTTCATAGAAGCAAAGACAACAAGTCAAATTTATCTTAATAAAAGGCTTTCCCCACGAATCGTGCACTCAATCCAGTCTAAACGGTCTTCTAGTTCTAGCAGCTTAAAAAAAAAAATATATATATATATTAGTACAAAATGTCGATCTAGAAAATCCAAGCTTGTGTAGCCATGTTAAGCAGCGGCATATAGGGGTATTTCAGTAATTGAACGAAATTAACGTTGAAGAATGGTCCAGAAAAGTGGAGACCGATTCCCCCATTTACCTCCTCGGCTGCCTAACGAGTAACGACTTTACCTGTCAAAGTACCCAATCAAATGATAAAATATCCTTCTTTTCCTCAGGAAATATAATAAAAAAAGATTTACGAAAAAATAAATCTCAAAATCAAAAGTTTCTTAAATTATTCTTGATCTTGAGGTGTTGCTGTCTACACTCTTTTCTTTTCTTATTATATTTTCTTTTTCTGTCGTCTCTTCTCTTTTTTTCAAACTTTCTAACTCTACATTCTTACTCTTTTTTCTTTTTTTTTTTTTAACAAACTCATTTCTATTATCTCTTTCTCCACTTATTATTATTATTATTATTATTATTATTATTATTATTATTTTCTACTATTCTCTCTATATTTTCCCTCTCTATTCTCTCGTCTCTTCACGTTCTCTCCCCACACCACTCTCAACATTTTCTCCTTTTTATATATTAGCCTCCATACCTGCTCTCTCCCTCCTGCACTAATGCATCATGCTACGGTGTTAAAATTTTCTATTAAGATTTTAATACTATAAGTAATGTTGGTCAACAATTTTTCGTACGTGGGTTTCACTACTTAGAGTTACGAGTGCTCGATTTTGCAATGTAATTCAACATTTTCTAAAACAAATTAGTATAATTTTTAGTATTCTTAGCATTAATTTCATAAAATGAAGACCCAGGTGGAAAACTGCAAAATCATAGTCAATTAATGAATAACATGTATCAATCATAATCTCGGGGGTGGGTGTCTGAAGAATACTGCCTGCAAGACAACAGAATGGTTCTGTTTTGCACCTGCACATGTCTGGCAAACAAGTACAAATCATGTGAAACCTCGTTCCTTAATGGACACGTGTACGACGTCTAAAGACTCCAAATGTGGCATGTGCTGTGCGTGCTCTTCACTTCACGACATTCAGCGCGAAGACCGTGCGGCGCCGGTGGCGCATGCCGAAGGCGACTGGAGAATATCCTTCTGGTAGGTTGCACGTGCTTGTGATGCCAACAATAAACTTCATCGGGTAAGAAAATATTCTTCTGGTTCAGTTCTGGCATTGAAATTCAATGGTCAGAGAAGGGGAAAGCTGTTTGCAAACTGCCTACCAACCAGAGCGCAGGACAATTTTTGTCGGTGACAAGTGGAGGTCAATTTGATTAACACAACGTAATACGATAAATTACCTTTTGATGATGGGTTCGGACTTAATGGCTAAGGCACCTGCAAAATAGTAAAAAAAAAAAAAGAAGGGTATAGGGTGGGCAGGTTGCAGGCCCGATCTCAGTATTCCAAAATTTAGTGCCTCGTTTGCATTGGAAGTGAAGAGTGAAAGAAAATGGTGACAAATAATGTTGTGAAAAAATAAAATAAAATAAAAAAGAAGAAGAAAGATATTGTAATATTTTATTTAAATATTACGAGAAAATGCGGAGAAGCAAATTATTGGTAGTTAAAATGACACTTGCACCCTCATTTTAGTATTAATGTAGGATTTGATAATTGGGTAATTTTGGTAAGTGACTAATAATAAATATTTAAAAAGGCAATGAACAGTAAAATTTCAGGAGAAATTTTTTTTTTTTTTAGGTTTTCAAGAATTCTTCTTTTCATCTCTTTTTCAAATAAGTGAAAAATCACTTTCTTATCTACTTATCATTTTCTTTCCGCTTCTTTTCCCACAAAACAAACAGAGGGTAGTAAGTTAGTTAATGGTTTATCCATGAGGTGGGTGAGATAACTGTAGAGAGAGAGAGAGAGAACATGGGTACTTTGAACTTTGAGGATACTCGAGTGTTGTTTACAACATTGGAGAACCCCTCGTATTAAGATAATAGCCACCTTTTATTTTAAAATGTTTTATACGCAGTACACATTATTTTTGTCGTTATTTACGTCACGAAATTTGTGTCTACCCAGAGTTTTCTTTTAAATAAATAAATAAAAATTGATAGGTCATTATTGTAGCGGCTTTTTTTTTTTTTTACCTGGTAATTGTGTTGTTCTGACATATGAGTGTTGAACGGCTTTCGGGCCGAAGATTATGGGCCTAAGAGGTTAGCACTTAGGGCCCAATTTTCATGGGCCCATTCGGCTCGCAGTGAGACGACCAAGCTTTTACGGATGGTACCCAGACCCTTTGCTTGAGAGGGCAAAATACATTTGCATGTTCCTAACTAGTTTCCTAGTCACTGGTTTTACATTGTTTATGCACCTTACGTAAAAAGAACAAAAACACACGTTTCATATTTATAATTAACAAATTAAAATACATTAATTTTTGAGTCTAACTTCATTCCTTAATAATTAGTGCCTCCCATACAGGACCTAATCCTTTTATATATCACACCAACTTTTAATTCATTTATCTAATTTCAGCTTACTTTCGTACCGTCGTTTAAAACTACGTGAAGTACAAAGTTGTGGACATGTCCTCCTCCTAATCTTTGGTCATTCAGCTCAGCTCCCAGAGTATCATTCTTGTAACAGACGTGATGCAGCAAGGTAACCTCATTCCCAGCCGCTTGTACAAAGATAAGTGAAGGCATATCACCCAGTGATGGAAACTTCAAAGATTAGACAATCCGAATACCAGTAAAATGACGAGATAACAAAGATATAACCACGCAGCAGTCCTACAAGTTCACAACTTTAAACTAATTCCACCAATCTCCCCGATTAAATTCACAGCAAAATTTTGCAATCTTAAACAGTGATTATAAACGAGGAAGCCAACCACCCGCTTAGATGATTCCGATTTTGTTGGCCACGTCCAAGGCATCATGGTCTGGTGTCAACCTAACATATGCCTTCTTTGTACCATCTGGCCTGAAATGCAAAAAGTTGATCTCAGAAGAATATAAAACATTTGCCCAGAGGTTAGTAAAATAGGGGAACATCGACTACATAACATTGGACCATAATATAAAGGTGATTCAATAACTTTAGAACAAAGAAAAAGAAAAGGATGCAGAATTATCTTCAAACAAGCTCTACAGGGATCAAAGGAACTCTTCAAGATAGTCCAACGAGCATTTTAAGGATTTTAACACAAATAATGGATTTTAAATATGATAATCATGTCAAACCATTATGAATCCAAAAACAAATTCTCTAAAAAATAAGCATTAGAGGCTACCTGATCAGTGTATTCACTTTCGTAGCGTGAATATCATACATCTTCTTGACTGCATCCTTGATTTTCTTCTTGTCAGCTCGAATATCAACAATGAAAACCAAGGTGTTGTTGTCTTCAATCTTCTTCATTGCAGACTCTGTAGTAAGCGGAAATTTCAAAATCTGATATTGATCAAGCTTGTTCCTCGGTGGAGCACTAATACGAGGATACTTGGGATTTCTCTCCTTCTTCAATGTCTTTGGCCGATGAAATGTAACTTTAGTTCTGATCTTCTTGGCCTTCTTCTTAAATGTCAGGCCTGACTTCACTGCCTTTGCAGTTTTGACAGCCTGAGCCTTTGGATCAGATTTTTTTGTGCTGTCTGCTGCCAAGGGAGCATGCGTAGGCCAGAAAAAAATTACTCCTTAAAAACGCATTTGAAACACACAGAATACTATTATCCTATCTCCTTGAACTGGAAGAAGCCACTATCCTCATATTTTTTATGAAACAATTGCTCCTAGAATTCTAGCAGGTAGTCAAAGGTTGAGGAAAGGAATCAAATTATTCAACTCAGCCTAACAACTTCAAGTTGCTACAACACAATAGCAAACCATGATATTAAAACATACAACAAACATGGATACTTGATAAACTTTGCTTAAAAAATAAGCCCTGAAAAACATGTTGTGAATATGGTGTTCTTTTTAAAGGTCAGACTGTTGAATCACATTGCTATCAATGGGTAACTAAAAATCTTGATTGACACAAAGGTAAGGGAAAATATAATCAAAATTACAACAAAAGCATCTCTCTCCCATGCAAAAGGGCCAACACATTTCATTGGACTTATTCAATCATCACGTCAACTATTGCTCTTGCTGAAATATCTACTTTTCTTCGCATATTAGTTACAACATATCATTATCATTGAAAAGCAAATTAATTCAAAAGTATTGCTTTCCTATAAAGTACCACAAATAATAGAACCAACTACCAACTCATGAAAATAAAGATATTTCATGAAATGAAGCTTGAACGCCCAAGCTCGCAAACAGGTTTCAGCCCCTATGTTGGATAATTTTGGTTTCAAGAAATTCAGATTTTGAGACAACCAGGTCATGGGTAATTTTGAATTTGGGCTAGTTGGATTACATGGTATTTCAGGCACAGCGAGTTGAGTTTGGAGCCGTTTGAATCAGAAAGCCAGCTTTTTTCAGCTTTCAAAGCAACCAAATGGAGAGAAAACGATATAAACCCAATCCAAATAACCAAGTCCCTCCATCCATTCATTCAAACAACCGAAACCAAATATAAAAATTTTTAAAATAAAAAATTCAAAAAAAAAATCCCCCCCTGAGAATCAGTAAAGAAGCTAAAATAATGAGAGCAACTGTAACTCGAATCGATTGCTATGTTCACTAACAAGAAAACTAAATGAATTAACATAAGCCAAGCTCAAATTACCAAAGTTACCAAAACACCTCATGGAAATAGAGCGGGAGAGACAAAGTGAGAGGCGAGTCCGTACCTTTCGGTGGCGCCATTGCTGCCAATCTAAAAGCAGCTTTAATCTAAAGCCTTTTCTATTGACCTGACAAACAAAAACACGGAAAACAGAAAACGAGCAACTGTTAATAAGCCACACAGAGAGAGAGAGACAGACGTCCAGGTGGGAGCAGCGTGGCGGTCTCCAGGGTTTGCGAAAGTAGGGTTTATAAGGGCCGGGGAGTTGAAATTACTGTGCTATTATTTGGTTTCGGCCTCGTATTCACTGACAATGTCCTGTCTGGGCTATGGGATTGGGCCTTTGGACAATATGAAATTGGGCTTGGCTCCAACACACTGTAGCAATCCATAAAAAATAAAATCGCGGTGAAGGAAATACATGAGTGAGTAGCACGTTCTAACGAGTGTACACTACCCAATTCTCACATTGTTGAAGAAGAAGAGAATTTTGGACTATATAAGCGTGAGTAATGCACATCTCAATAAATTAATCTTTTGAGGAAAATTTGCAAGAGCTCTATTTGCATCTTTCTTAAATTTTAAAGTTTATCAAATTGAGGCATAATTTTTGCTTATTATTAATCTAAACAAATTTTTAATTTTATTCAATCAAATTAATCTTTTTTTTTTCAACATGTATCCATTTTGTTATGCTATTAGATGTTAGAATTTAATATATGATGTACCTTTTAACTTAACTTTAGGTAACAAACTAAGTTTTTGGGTTGGTGGTTTATTGACGTTCAATTAACCTCTTTTTAATCAAAAGGTTGAGAGTTTAAAATGCTTGTTGCGAGTTTCTACCAATAGTCAAGAATCATGCTTGAAGATACTGCAAATTTACTAGATTTTCTGCCTCGTGCAAATAAAGGCAGCGTGTGCATCTACGAAGCTGCAATTTGCAAGGGTTTTTTGCTCCATTCTCCTGTGAAGCAACTATTTCCAATGTTTCTGTCTCAAACTCTGTGCTGCTATGCCTTTGAACAAATTGTGTCTGATAAAATGTAAAGTAAGAAGAATCTATCGATCCAAAAAACTTGAAAAAAAAAAAATCCTAATGACGTTCAACGAATTGCCCTTTGCAATTATCCGTCGCTGAAAATGCGTTGTGTTTTAAAATCTTCACTTTCCATCTGGCGAGTCTGTGCTATTGATGGTTGGTTTGATGAACCCGGCTAGTGGTCCTTGTATATCAGAACCATAGATGTGCCCCATCTTGGTGCGTTTTGTTTCCAGGTACCTCTTATTTTCCTCTGTAATGGGTGTCAATACAGGAACTCTTCCGATAACAGCCAAGCCATATCCCTTTAAACCGGTGAACTTAGCAGGATTGTTGGTCATTAAGCGCATGGTTCGCACCCCTATGTCTCTTAGAATCTGCTTTGCATCGAAGAAACCAGAAAGTTAAGAATTCTAAGGTCAATTACAAAAGAGACAGGAAATTTAATGGTTAGGAATAATGTTTTCAGGATCTGTGATTGCTTCATATGAATGTTTCCATATGGGAATTTTTAGACATGCATATCCTATGAATTAAAAGGCAATTGCAGACTGACCTGAGCGCCAATGCCATACTCTCGTGCATCAGCAGCTAAACCAAGTTCAATGTTCGCTTGGACTGTATCATGGCCTTGATCCTGCAAATTGTAGGCTCGAAGTTTGTGACTGAGACCAATCCCTCTTCCTTCATGGCCTCGAAGGTAAACAACAACTCCTCTGCCAGCTTGCTCAATTAACTGCATTGCCAAATCCAACTGGCTGCCACAATCGCAGCGAGCTGATCCAAATATATCTCCAGTTAAACACTCTGAGTGAACTCTTACTGGAACATCTTGTCCATGCCCAATTTTCCCCTGTTGATGTTTATTGAGAATTGCCAACAGCTTGAAAGTTGCATTTCTTGAGCTGAATAACAAAAAAACTGGGAAATTCTTCAGCGCACTTACCTTCACAGCAGCTATATGTTCTGTGCCATCCATTTTTGAGCGATAACAGTAAGCTTGAAACAGACCCCATTTAGTAGGCAAACGATAAATAGCTGTTCTTTCAACTAGCTTTTCCCTTTTTCTCCGGTACCTATATAAATCTCATGCACAATATATAAAAGGTGACATATAGAAATACTGAAACCAGAGATGGCCAATTTTAACTTGAAATTGAATGTGTCACCTTATTAAATCAGTTACGGAGACAATTGGTATGCTGTGCTCCACTGCCAGCTTTCGTAAACTGGCCAAAGAGGCCATAGAACCATCCTCTGGATCAACAATTGCAGAAAGAATAGAAACCGGCCGCAATCCAGCCAGCATTATCAAATCTACAGAGGCCTCAGTATGACCAGCCCTCCTTAGAACCCCACCATTTCGATACTTAAGTGGAAAAACATGGCCTGGCCTTCTAAAATCTTCCGGCATGGACTCGGGAGATGAAAGAGCAAGCACAGTCTTTGCCCTGTCTATCGCAGGCACTCCCGTAGATGTCCCAATTTTTGCATCCTGACATTATCAAAAAATATCTTTCAAAGTAAGATATAGTAATTTGGTTTGAAGGATGCTTAAAACCAGTAAAAAGATACCACTGTGACCGTAAATGTTGGAGCCGAAGAGTCTTGATCTTCAGTCTCTGGAGACATTAAGGGAAGTTTCAGTCTCTCAAGATCCTCCTCTTTCATTCCAACGGACACAATCCCTGATCCATGCTTTACCATGAATGCTACATGCTGAGGACTTGTAAGTGATGCTGCCATGACAAAGTTTCCTTCAATGTCCCCATGTTCATCGTCTACAACAATCACAAACTGAGACATTTTTCCTATAGTTAACATTAACCCTTCATAAAAAATTGCACACTAAAAACTGATAAACGCAATAAATCTTCTTGAAAATCAAATAGCAAAGAATTGTTCGATTGTTCACCTTCCCCTTGCGCAACGTATTAAGCGCATGCTCAATGGCAGAGTAGCCTTCTGTTGGGCAGTCAGGGTCACCCTCAGCATCACTAACAAAGAAATCAATGGTTTCAGGAGTTAGTTCAGCACTAAGTGTCCCAAATGGCACTGGAACAGACTCATCAAAGGCACCCAATAAGGTCCCATGTTCATTTCCCTGGAAGGAACTATCATCAGACAAATTTCCAGCTCTATTTCTAGTCGTCCCAATAGCCCAACGTGCTGTACTCAATGATCTGTAGCTGTGCAATTCAACTACTGTACTGTGAGGTCCTGTAAAAACAGTGTGAATATGAGTGTTTTCTGCAAAACATCTGCATCTTGAGTTGTTGATGATGTTAGAAAAGGAGATGCTAGGAGATAAGGCAAAGTCCATCATGGAAGTAACATGCTCCAATAAAAATTCTTAGATATGAGGAATTTTGGGCGCCCAGAGTTTCCGTCAACTCATTCATCTAAACAAGACACTCTAATTTGCAATCTGTAAGCCATCTAACCAGCAAAAGCCCACGTCTAGTTGTGGATAATGCACGGATTTTTTCCAGCCACTTTCGTTTCCATCAAATGAACGCCCAACACATATGAGGCCTCCAGTTACGATAAAGTTTCCATCAAATCTTTTCTTTGATCCGTTTGGAAGGCAAGTTTTCCAGGGTGTGACAAGGAAAATTGAAAAAAAAAAAAAAGAAAATTTGCATTCAGCGTACTCTATTTTGGACTCCTTAGATTCACACCCCTTCTTGTAATATTTGACCAAAAAAATTACTTAAAAAAATGGTTCTGGATATCCATTGAAACAAATGTAATCAGACTCCAACTGGGCTTATGGCTGAGTTTGATAGCATCATTTCTAAGATTTACGTGCTATCTCCTGTCGAATAGACTTCACGTTCACCAAAAGCAACTGCCCGAGCAAGAGTACTATTTTGACGTTCCCAATTCTTGAGATGACAATGGTGATAGAAATGGAGGCACTCAAACTGGGAAGTTCAAGAAGCTACTCTCGGGAAACGATCACTTTTCTTCTCCAAATCATGAGAATCAAAACTTAGCCAATGATGGTGAGAATAATTAATTTTGTAGATTACAAGTTGCAAGCTATCACCTACATTGACCCTGATACTCAAATAAATAGAATTAATGCAACAACTAATTCTCTTGGATTTAGTTAACTTCAAAAAAATTTAGAATCTTTAATGCACTATAATAGTAACATTTTGAATAACTAATAAGTGTTATTTCATTTAAGTTGACCAACATTCACTCCTTGTCAACTAAAATTTCTCCCTTACTCAGAGTACTATATTTACAAGTATAAAATTTCTCAATGTATCTGACAGAGGTGAAAGGATAAGTTGTTTTTTTTTTTTTTTTCCTTCAGTTTTTTTGATATTAGGGTACATTGTTAAAGACATTTGGTAATAATTCATTTCATTACAATATGACTATGCTTAAAAATTGAAAATTTATAGGCAAAAATCTTGATTAAAATTCCCCTAAATATACCAATTATTGATTAATCCACCCGAAAAAAAAAATCTCATTTGTTATTTCAATACTTAGAAAACATGAAAGCCAGAAGAGGTGACAAAGAAAAGGAAGAAAAGATGTGAGCTAGGAAAATAAGAAGAAACATTCCGATTCAATGAAAAAGCAACTCAAAAACTAAAAAGGAAAATTGGTAGGAAATTGTAATATTGATAAATGTCAATATTTTATAATTAAAAATTCAAAAGAAAAATTGAGATACCTTAGCTTAATTATGCCTATGGAAATAATAAATTTCTTTTTTTGGCTATTCACAAGAATCATTTTTTTTTTTTTTTGACTAAAAATATAACTAATCGAGAGATGACTATACGAGCAATAATTGAGATCGCATAATAGAATTTAAAATTATTTGAAATACAAACAAATATGTTATTAAAAATATTTAAAATAGAAAGAGAGGAATGTCACCTCTCATTTCAAGGAAATTACATATACACTACACACACTGAAGGAAGCTTTGGATCACGAGGAAGAAGTGAGAAAAAGTCGCCGGCTAGAACGAAAATCAGGCGATCTCGTGTCGATAGAACTCTCTCTCCCTCTCTCTGATCCAGAATTTTCGGCTCTGCTGTGGCTACGGCTGCATTCGCCGGCGATTGACCTCGCAGCTCCGGTTCTCCGCTTTTCTCTTATTTTTTTTTCCTTTCACATTCACCTCTTTTTTTTTTTTCTCGTTTTCTCGGTTTAATCTTGAATTTTAATTGTTGTTCCTTAAAAAAAAATAAAAATTGCAGGTATGGGTTAAGTTGTTGATGAATGGAGCCATGGCCGATTCGTTACCGGTAGCTAGCGTTGCGAAAGGGAACAAGCTATGGAAAGGCGTTTTTGCCGTGTCTGGAATCATGAGTACTCTCGTCATCTACGGTGTTTTACAGGTAATGTCTTTCACCTGCATACATACTCACGTACATGCATTCTGCCATACATTCATATATCTGCATCTACATTTGTATTTATATGTACATATTCCACTATAAATTTAATAGCTTCTATGGAAAATAGCTCTAATTGCAAAAATGGATAGAGAATCTATTTTTATACGAATTATGGGCGTGGCTCCCACACTATGAGCTATACACAGCCTTATCCTTGCTTTTCCCACGAGGAGACTATTCCTGCGATTCGAAGCTATGGTAACTTTTGCCATTACCCAATGTCCACTGTCCTCTCTTCAATTTATATTTATATAAGAGAGTACAACGAAGAAAATCACTAAATGTTTTGAGGAACAGGGCTGTTCTATGGTGTTGGAAATGCATTTGTGTGTTTATGTTTGTGTTTCCTCTTAATGTGCATGCTTTTCCTCTTATTTATAATGAATTATTACGTGTGTGGTCAAATACTTGCGGCCTATAAGTGGTTAAAATTGTTCCCAAACGAGTTCATTGAGGTGTTTTCTTTGCAGGAAAAGATCATGAGAGTCCCATATGGGCCGAACAAGGAGTATTTTAAGTTTTCGTTATTTCTTGTTTTCTGCAACCGGATTACAACTTCTGCGGTGTCTGCTGTTGCCCTTTTGGTAAGAAGTTACTGGATTGGGTCCATGTTTGGTACTTCATTCTTCTCTTATACCAAGCTGAAATTCCGCTACAATTTAGTCCTGTTAAATTTTTTGCTTGTTAAGCATACATGGAATTTGTCTGCCCCTCAAAAGAAAGAGATGAACAATCAGTCGGAAACCATCTCTTGATCAACTGAATTTGGATTTGTGTTTTTATTCTGAATTATCTTTTAGGTGAGTAAGAAAGCCTTGTATCCTGCTGCTCCAATTTATAAGTACTGCCTTATATCAGTAACAAACATCCTAACCACAACATGCCAGTATGAGGTTCGTTTTGCCTTTCTGCACATTTCAGACCAATTTTTATAATTCAAGTGTCTTCCATGCAAACATGCTTGCTTAATGAATAGCTCTAGATGCAGTGCAAGTCGAGATATCTTAAACCTAGTATCCAGACGTTCATATTGACGATCCACTCTCTTTGATAATATTTCATTGTTCCAGGCACTCAAATATGTCAGTTTTCCTGTTCAGACTCTTGCAAAGTGTGCCAAAATGATTCCCGTTATGGTAAGTTTACATGATTAGCTGTAACCAATGCTAGGCTGTTCATTCAATCTTTCAGTTGTTATGGGTAGTTATATTTGTGTTCTCCTTGTTTGCTCGTTCATCCTTTTCTTCTTGTTTCTATGCACAAATACTGAAATTTCTGCTTACCATACAACATGCAATAGCATTCCTTCCCTCCATGACTAAACCTGTTTCAACATTTTGTTACTCTGTAGACAACCACACATCAATAACTTTTTATTTCTATATTGAAAAAGACAAAAAAAAAATAATAATAACTGTCAGAATGAGGGACTGTCAGAATGAGGGACACAGGGTTAGTCATGGCTACTTCCTTCACATGCTTGGAGATTTCAACAGTACTATGATTTGATTGTTTCAATGGGTGAACTCCACATCCAATGAAGGAAAAATTCTTAATATGATCTGTAAATCTCAGCAGCTTGACCAGCATCTTGGCTGAATTCTGTATCAAATTAATTATAAACTGTGGAAAAATCCTTCTGGTGAAATATCTTATAGGTCACCAAGATCTCAGAATCTGCTTTTAATAAGCACCTTAACTTCCTGCACAGAAAAGTTTGGTTTCTTTTTGTGTGGTCTGCTTGGCAGCTCTTTTTATTTATAGTTATCTATTTTACTGAGACTACAGGAAGGAGAGTCTAGTAGAGTTTATCTACCACATATGTTCAAATCTTTTTTCTCAATGAGGTTTTTATAACAGGCTTCAATTTGAATATGGTTTCAAGCTTTTGGGTATTTGTTTCGTGTAGACACAACAGGGAAAGATACTGTTATAATCCATTCTTACCTGCTGCCATTTTTTCCATAGATAAATATCCATGAAAAAGTTCATTAACCTGACATGCTCATTCAGATCACAAGTATGGTCAAAATCATCTTTGGTGGATGTCTTTTATTATATCAAGGGGCAAAAGATATACCTTGTCATTCATAAGTATCTCTTTGATGCTAGCATGTTTCTTATCTACAACACTTATGCAGCAAAAATTGAACCAGGAATCAGGCTTTGCAAACTGTTCAAGTTTTCATGCTGAATAGCTTGTATTTCTGACCATGAGCTTTTAGTGTTAATTTATTTGACTCATTTGTGTTCTCATTGATTTGTCCAGATATGGGGCACTGTCATTATGCAAAAGAGATACAATGGAAGGGACTACTTGATAGCATTTTTAGTGACCATTGGATGTTCTATTTTTATTTATTTCCGGTAATAATGATACTCAATTTTCTACCCTATTTTTGCCATGTCATTGTTTCATCTTATGATTGTATGTACTTTTAAGAAATGGTGATGATATTCATCAGCTATCAATGTTCATATCATTGTGTTGTCTAAAGTATATTTTATGTGAAGTAATCTCTTTCTGTTTGTCATTGCAGGCAGGTACCGAGATCAGCCCATACAGCAGAGGAAGGGAAAATACGGTGTGGGGTGTTTCCCTGATGCTTGGTTATCTTGGGTATCAATTTCAAGCTCTCTTGCCCACGTTCTGCAAAGTGATTGGGGGTGCCCCTTGATTTCTAATATTAGATTGATTAGGTTTAAATAAGACCCATTTACAATAGTACACAGAGTACAAACAGTAAAATGGGTCTCTTGTGGCGGTGCTGGTTGTGTTAAAATGACTGTTTTTCTATAATTTTCAAATAATCTTTCAATCAATGTTTATGGCTTGCTTAGTTGGTTGAAGAGTTGATGGTTTTGGTGGGCATGTTATGGAGAATAGTAACTTCCAAATTTTTCGTACAAATTTTGGTCAGATGGGTCTCCTGTTCTGCAGCACATTAAAATACTCTTTTCTCGGTCTTAACAGATTTGATGGCTTTACGAGTACTTTTCAAGATAAGCTATTTAGGGGCTATGATATGGAAATACAAAACCAAATTTTCTACACAACAGTGTGTTCTTGTATTCTTAGCTTTACTGGTGAGCTTTCCTCTCTTGCCCATTTCTCTCTCCCTCTCTCCCTCCCCCCTTCAAGCTGGTATTCTTTAGTTTGAAATGCTGAGTCATTTGTCCAGTAAGCAGAGAACTACATTTCACCTCTATTAATCAATTGAGTCTTTTCATTGTCAGATCCCTTGTAAATAGCTGGTAGTTAGCTCTTTTACCTTTTTAGTTGACAACTGATTCAAATAAAGGCAGGTGCCTCTGATGGCATGATAGCCCTTAATTTCGAATACAGGCTATCAATTTTTCATCTAGTTCAGTGGTATTTTGATGTTAGCTTCAGATAAAAATTTTTCTGCTGCATGCTGCCGATTGTTGACTGAATGCCTTAACCTTTTTCCTGTCTTGTAGGCCTCATATTACAAGGGCATCTTCTCCCATCTATAGATTTTGCTTATCGCCATAATGATTGTTTCTTTGACATTGTGTTGCTTTCAACTGTAAGCAATTTTAATTTTCCTACTTCAGTTTAATAATAAGCCCCGAAATTGTCTTCAGTGCTATGTCTTTTCCCTTTTTTCCCTTAAATTGCATATTGAGTCAGAACCTCCCTACTGCTCATCTTTGACATGCAAATTATTTCCAATGTAGCAAACCAAAATTTTTTAAGTTGCAGTCTAAATCTGAGAACTGAAATCATTTCTTACAGGTTGCAACTGCTAGTCAATTCTTCATTTCTTTCACAATTCGAACATTTGGTGCACTCACGTTTGCTGCCATAATGACCACAAGACAGGTAAACTATAGAATAAAATGGAACCTGATATTAATTGCTTAGCTCCGTGGAACTCTGCTTTCTGATAAATTTTGCCTTATGGTATCTTTTATGTTTTCTAAGTTGGTGAGCATCTTGCTGTCATGTGTGTGGTTTGCCCATCCTCTTAGCTGGGAACAATGGATTGGAGCTGTAAGCTTTTTTACATCAGAATCCTTCTTCAAAGTTAATAGTCTTTCCGTATCTGTTTTCTTCATGAGTAGAGTGGAAGGACACAAAATTTGTTATGTTTTTCAGGTTATTGTCTTTGGCTCTCTGTACGCAAAGAATTTACTTAAAAGCGCAAGTCCAAAGCCTCCACCTCAAGACCATCAAAATACACGGAACGGAGCCTCAAGTCCTGCGAGACAAAATTCCTGATAACGAGTTATGGTATTTTTGACTTGGTGCTGCTACTAATTTGGCGACGAGAGGCAGCTATTATTGTTAAGTCTATCTGGTTTCTAAAGGGTGTAAACAAGAAAGGAAAAGGGATGGTTCGTCCAAATCTAGATAGCAACTCTCGGGGAAAAATGGGTTTCCTTTCGGTTGTAGTGGTCAGTGTTGGGACAAATCCCAGATTGTCTTATCCCTTTTTATTTTTTCGGGACAATTTTTGATAGATCAACTATACTGACAAATATGATCTCTCTCTGTGTTTTGACTGGTGCTGTCATCACAAAATATGATTTTGTTTTATGCCTGCTTATCATGGAAACATAAGATTTCCCAAGTTATTCCTTTCCATATTAGTTGCTTCTGTCACTAGAAAAAAAAAAATTAGTTACTTCCATTTTGCAAGGTTGTGTTTTTAGTTTCTTACCTTCTTAGAAAATTATTAAAAATAAAATATTTTCTACCGTTCCAAAAATTTCTTGGTATGGAAAATGTTATTTTTTATTTAGCATTCTCTATTCTCTGACTGGCTTAATGATTGGGTCGGGTATGATATGTTCATAAGGCTTGGAATTTAAAGAACCAAACCAACAAAGAAATCATACCAAATATTAAAAAAAAAAAAAAAAAGAAGGGAAAGTTACTAATATGTTCTATGTTTTGGAAAAAAAAAAAAAGAATCGAAAATAAAGTCATAAACTTGGACCAAACTCTGACCGCTTGTTCCCTCCTCTAAAATCAGAATCGCCGATTCTACTCGACAACCAGAATCAGAATCCGACCAATCCGGATCACCCTGAAATCACTGGAGAGAGATTAGAGACACGCAAAAAATTGATTCATTTATCTCGTACTCTTTATTTTTTAAATTAGAAATTATTATTATTTTTTGATAATTATATTTATTATTGTACTTATATATCAAAATCAACATTACCAATTGTTATTTTTATTAACATTTTAAATATTATTCGGTGTAAATAAACTTTTTCGTGCCCACTACACTTTAAATTATTTAAATATATTTAAGTACAAGAATTAAAATTTAAATTAATATTAAAAAAATACGCTAAATGACAATCCCTTTCATATATTGATGTCCTCTAACAAGCAAAGGAGCGGAGCAGCAACACAGCACAAAAGGGATGTCGACACTGAAGTCACTGGAGAGAGATTACCCAATATTGGATTCCCATTTCCAGTCCTTTTGTGCTTCTCACGGCATTTTCACAGGTCACATTCTTCTCTTCTTTCCTTCTCTCCCCTTATTGTTCTTCGTTTTTTTTTTAATTTTTATTCTTTCTATACAATTTATAGTAACAGGCGCCATTTGTTCAATCCAGAAATCCAACACTCAGTTAGAAAAACTGTTCTTCGTTACTGTTTCTGATGTTCCTAGAATATGGGTGTCTAATAACAGAAGAGAAGGCTGAAAGTTCCCAAATGCAGTTTCCAGTTATGTATGAGCTTGACACAATGATATTGAATAGAATGGCAGTGAGAAAATCAAAGCCTTTTTGTTTCGAATGTTATATTGGGCTCTATTTGGCATCAACTCCAAGGCTGTTATGAGCCAATTTAAAGAGCATAATTTTGGACTTACATTTTTCTTTTTTTGGTTTACCCGTATGAGATTGTGCAAACGTTGTATTTGGTTAAGCCATGCTATGATGGAAACATTCCTGGATGTGTCATATGAGTGTTGCATAGGCTTCCGACATTTTTTTGCAATTTTTTTATGTTTTTAGTTTGAGATTGGTTTCTTTTCCTATTTTGTGGCATTTCCTATTTTGTGGCGTGAAAGGTTAATATGTGCATATGGAGTGTAAAGAATCGACTTTGTTTGGGTATGCTCTGTGGACATGCGGTGCAGAGTCTCAACTTGTGAAACTATGCCCTGTTTTTTTGGATGCAGTGGAAGATATTCTCATGCATGATCTCTATGTTTTGGCTGCATTTGCCGAACAACAGCCAACTGCCGAGAGATTGAAAGAGGTTTCATACCACACAGCTAACTATGAGTGGTCGTTAATGTTTCAACTATGTTGAAGTACACCAGTGGCCTAGTTATGCTTTTATAACCATTCCTTTTTGGGCAGCTAGGGTATTGCCCAAGTCCTTTCTATCATTGATGAATGGCACGGACCATGGTTGAATGGAATGGAGCTGTTGGAAGATGCTGAAAAAAATAAACATGTTTTATCCACTGGAATTGAGGGGTACTTTTGCTGATTATTACATAGTTTCCTCGCAGCTCATAACCTGTAGGGGTTTACGCGTTTAGCATACCTGTAGGATTGATTTGATTCTTGGAGGTGGGCTGTGCCAGGGACAATTGACAGAAGTAGTTGGAACATCATCATCTGGTAAAACACAAGTAAGAACTACTTTAACCCATGAAAATTTAATAATTATTGCTTTTAATTCTCGGTTGTTAGAAATCATGGGGATTTTCCCATTATTTCCGCATCTTATATTTTTAATCTTGATACACCATCACCACCTCGAATGAATTTGTGTCCCTTTGTATTGGCATCTATGTTAGGCTTTAACTATTTGGTCTCTTGTTTAGACAATGATGCTGCAAAGGCTGCTACTGTACTGTTCATGTTGCGTAATGTATTCAGCAGCTTAGAGAATTTCTTGGTAATATTCAGGTCTGCCTACGAATGGCTGCAAATGTTGCAAAGAATCATACCGGCAAAGTCATATACATAGACACAGGCAATTCTTTTTCGCCTCAAAGGATTGAAAGCTTTGTCGCTCGAAATTCTGATTCTGTGTATATTCAGGTCAAGTATGCACTGGTTTTATTACTTCTCATTTTGGCTTGTTTAGTTAACTTTTCTCATTGCGAATCTATTTGCTTTTCATTAACCTAGTCAATTTGTCACAGGCCAGAAGCAACATCTTTCAGAAAGTGATGAGTAATATAGTGTACCATTCAGTGTTTGACATCTTTGCAGTGTTTGATGTGCTACACCAGTTGGAGAACAATTTGATTTCCCAGGTATTCATTAAAAATGAAGCACTGTGTGCCAACTTTTGTTTGAACTTATTTTCACGTTGTTTAGCATTATTCTGCAGGTGCCCAAAGACGACTGTAAGGTGCTGTTACTTATTATTGATTCAATATCATCACTGATTACCCCAGTCCTTGGAGGCAGTGGTTCACAGGGTACGCATTCTTGTATGGATGCCCACAAAATTTCTTTCGCCAAGCTATTATTCTTGCTTTGAGTGGACTTGTGTTAAGTTAACCTGCCACATATAGAGTGCTTCATTGTTGAATACCTCTTAGTTTTTTCAAATGGGTTGTTTAGGCAACTAATGAGGAGGCTGTTTCTTCAGTGGAGATATTTTTTCAGTTCAATAGTTTTTATTTTTATTTTTTTCCTATCTTCTTGGTTAGACTTGAAGTTTCTTCATGCTATTTCCTTTTCTTTTTCTTCATATTTATTTATTTATTGGAGTGATCTCTTTCTCTGATTTTGTTTGCAGTAACTACCTTTCCTTTTTGGATATTTTCTCTTCCTATATGATGATATTTTCTTTATTTTTTGTCCCATTAAACTTATTTTTCACTTTCATGGAAATAAAATTTCATTCGATTCTCATGTCTGACATTTGTTGTGTACAACTAGCTTTTTATTGCTAACCATGGTTTCATGCTTCATGCCCATATACAGGACACGCTTTGATGACTACTGCTGGAGTTTTGCTAAAGAAGCTAGCACACGAGCATAACATTGTTTTGCTCGTAAGATTTACATTTAAAGGTCACTAGGTTGCACAAGAACATTTATGGTGCATATCTCCGTATTCACATGCACACTTTTTGTGTATCTATCACTCTTTGTTTGTGGCTTATTCTCTTTGGCCTGTCTGGTCTTATTCATTAGGATTGGTCATAATCCCTAGATGCATTGTTGGGTTAGAATTCCAGTGACATTTACACCTGGTTTCTGTGTATCTTTTGATTAACTGTTTCTTGTCTTATTTTAGCCGCCGAGGGAACAGCAATAGCTTAAACATACTTATTTTGCACCTTTGATTGGAATATGTTCATATAGCTTTGTGATCTTCTGATTGATTGATCTAGCTGGTGGTCTATACTTGCCATTCTTAAGAAACGCTGCATGAAATGCTTGCTGAAGGTGACCAATCACATGGTGGGTGGAGAAGGAAACAATCCAAAGCCAGCTCTTGGGGACACCTGGAAGAGCATTCCCCATGTGAGGCTTCTGCTCTCCCGCAACAACCGAAGCAATGTCTGCAATCTGTGTGTTCTAAAACACCCTTCAGTTGTAAGTTCCTTTTGTTCCTTCACTTGATTTTATGGTCTTATGGTTCCTTATTGTATATTGTCTTCCCATTTCTATCCCATCTCTAGAAGGCAATGTTGTTGTTGGGGGCTACAACCACACTGTTAATTCTTTTTCCACCCCAATTTTCAGGCTTCTACTCTGGCGGCGACCTTCACGGTTGACTAGTTAGGGAGTGTCATAGAAAAAGGGTATTGGAGATGGATGCCATGTATTCAAAGGCCATGTACTGGAAACAATGACGGTAGCACATGCAAAGAATTTTCTTTTCTTACCACTGGATGTCTTACCATGGAATTTCGGTGGCTTTTCTTGTCTTTTCTTTTTCTTTTTCTTTTTATGGGGATACAGTCTTCACTTAGTGGATAGAAGGATAAATCGTGGTATCAAATATTGAATAGTTAAATTTCCTCCAAAAATAAAATTAAATAGTTGAAATTGAATGATGAATGTGACACACTAACTGGCCTCGGAATTTTGAAGTCATAGCTGTTGATCTTAGTGAATGCATAACTATTATTCTCAATGCGCATGACTTGTGTACGTATTTTAATAATTTTAATTAATTAACTTTAACTGAAATTCTAATTTAACAACTTATCTACTTCTGCATTATAGACTTTTTGCTTAATTGTGTTCAACTAAAATTTAAACCCCGATATTGTTGGTCAAAATCTTTTATGTATTGGTGAAATTTTTTTTTCATTAAAAAAAAAGAGATTAGTAATAATTTAATATATCTTTATATATTTAATTCAGATTCAAATTGTTGCGGTATACTTTTCTTTAAAAACAAAAAAAAAAAAAAGAGTATGAATTAAAATGTGTTATTTAATTTTAAATTTACTTATCATTGTAATTAAATATAAGAATTCTACTTGAAATTATTATTATTTAAATAATAATTTTTTAAAAAAATTAAAATCAATCTCAATTTTTTATAAAAGAAACTGAAAGAATCTCAACTTTGCAAAAACATTATTAATACATTTATATATATATATATATATATTTATATTTATTTTCTTTTCTTTTAAATAAGTAAAACTGCAAAAGCGTCAGAGAAGCTCTCGTTATTTGCAAAATCACCCAAGTAAAACGGCTTCGTTTTGCACGTCTCTCTCGGCGACACCCTTTGGTTCTCCCCCTCCACCGGCAGGAACTCTAGTTAAGGAGCCATCAGCTCTGCTGCTTGCAAAGTTGAAAAGAGCGATATTGAAGAAGATGGCGAGAAATGACGAGTCCAAGTTGAATATCGCAATCGTACATCCAGATCTCGGCATTGGTAACTCTTATCATTTTCCCTTTTTAGCCCCCTTTTTTTCTTTTCTCAAAATTTGTCTCAATCTTATTCTGTTTTATTGTTATTGAAACACTGTTCTGTTGACCAGAAAATTCGAACTAAATTCAAGGGAAAATTGAATTCCATGTTGAAACCATGAAATTAATGGACTTTTTTGTTTCTTTCTCCCCCCCCCCCAATTTTATTAAAACCCCAAAAGATTATTTTTGTTCTATTTTATTTTATTTTATTTTTTGCATTGTTGTTATAACAGCTGGTAAATATCACTCATTGAAATGTCAATACTGATGCAGGTGGAGCTGAAAGGCTAATTGTTGATGCAGCGGTCGAACTCGCCTCCCATGGCCACAATGTTCATGTTTTCACAGCTCACCATGATAAAAACCGATGCTTTGAGGAAACCGTTTCTGGTAGCTTTCTGTTCATTAGATTGAGTTTCTATTTAATATGCTTTCATTTAGGTGTTTTTGACCCTTTGAAGTTGCGAATTTGGTGGAATCATGGGAAGATTGTGAATTGAGTTGGTTGACTGAAATTGGTTGCATACGTTGGATATCCCAACCAGAGAGTGGGATTTTACTTGGTTAAAAGGTCATGTTTTTAGTGGGAGTAAATGAGTTTGGGACTCAATATCATGGCTTTGTAACTGTAGAGTGAGAATTAAAAGCTTGGTGAAAGTTAATTATTTGATTCATTGATTTAAAGGTATTGCCTATCTATTTTGTCTGGCTTCATGTTTTCAACCTGCTGTTGTATGCTCTTTAGCTTATAATGCATTTACAACAGGCTAATCATGAGGATTGGTGTTTTCAAAAGTTGAAATTTGTTTCTATGGAGGCTTCTTGCGAAAAGAAATGAAAAGTTAAGTTGCACCTGTTCTAATTTTAAAAGTTTTCATGTGAAAGCATGTACATGGAGGGAACGAAAGGCCCCTTTTTTCCCATTTCTGTTTTGCTTTTGGGAGTGAGGGTTGTTAAGGTGCCCAAAGGGTGGGGTGGGGAGCCATTATACGTTTCTAGCATATACTTTGCTTCAACGGAAAGAAAATTTTCGCATACACTAATTGGCTATACAGGTACCTTCCCAGTTACTGTGTATGGAGCTTTCCTGCCTCGACACATATTCTACCGTCTTCATGCTGTATGTGCGTATTTGAGGTGCATCTTTGTAGCCCTTTGTTTATTGTTCCTGTGGCCATCATTTGATGTTGTCCTGGCAGATCAGGTGGCTGTTGTTATCCCACTGTTGAAACTTAAAAGGTCAACAAAGGTATATACTTATGCACTGTGAACTGTTCTTAGTTGGCCTTGGCATTAAGTTATTGCATAGTTTCATATGACTTATCCAGGTGGTATTCTATTGTCATTTTCCTGATCTGCTACTGGCTCAACACACAACTTTTCTCCGGAGGTTATATAGGAGACCCATTGACTTCATAGAAGAGATCACAACTGGTTTGCTTCCTCATCCTGGGCTTATGCTCTTTGTGTGGGGCATTCTATTCAAGTAAAATTTTCTGTGGCAAACATTGTCAGTTCTTATCAATTTGTTCATGGGGCTTGCAGGAATGGCTGACATGATTCTTGTTAATAGCAAATTTACTGCATCTACCTTTGCAAATACATTCAAGCATCTTCATGCACAAGGAATTCAACCAGCCATTCTTTACCCAGCTGTCAATGTGGATCAATTTGATGAACCACAATCTTATAAGTAATGAGCATACATGTACATCTCATGTATCTTATAGCTCTGGGCATGCTTTTAAATGACATTTAAGTAATTTTTACCTGTGTTTTTTTGTTTTTGCAGCAAAAACACTGATTTTCTGTGCTCCTGTTTTGTCACAGGTTAAACTTTCTCTCAATCAATCGCTTTGAAAGGAAAAAGAACATAGATTTGGCAGTTTCTGCCTTTGCCCTGCTTCACAACCTCAAGGATGACTTGAAGGATTCTACTTTGACTATTGCAGGCAAGCTCTATTGGCTTTCTACCTTGCTTCCTTAATAACTTATGATTCAGTTTGATGAATTAGATGGATGGATTGTCATTGAAGTCCATATGAAAAAAATATATATACAAATATACTTTTTTTTGTTTCCATGAGGATTCTACCCATAGAGGTTTTGTGGACCTAACAATTATCTCCTAGCAAATTTTGTTTGTTTTTAAGGCAGCATAAATTTATCCTCTGAATGATTTCGGAACAAATTAAACTCTTGTGGTGTTGAATCTTGAAAATGAATCCAAGGTGGGAGTAAGGAGTTACCCAATTTGTAGGAAAAGCTAAATTGACTCGTTTAAATGGAATCGACTTGTTTCAGGTGGCTATGACAAAAGGCTTAGAGAGAATGTGGAATACTTGGAGGAACTTAAAAGCTTAGCAGAGAGGGAGGGAGTGTCTCATCGGATTAATTTTGTGGCATCTTGCTCAACAGCCGAAAGAAATGCTCTTCTTTCCCAGTGCCTTTGTGTCATTTATACTCCAATGGTGTGCTAGCTTGTAATTATGCTGTGTGCTCATGTTATGGGACGAAAAGAGGGAGTATTAAGTAATTCTTTTCAATAAATGCAGGATGAACACTTCGGCATCGTTCCTTTGGAGGCAATGGCTGCTTATAAACCTGTCATTGCGTGCAACAGTGGGGGGCCTGTGGAGACTGTTAAGGATGGAGTAACAGGATTCCTATGCGATCCTACCCCTCAGGAATTTTCTTTGACTATGGCTAAATTCATTCGGGATCCTCCCATGGCAGAGAGAATGGGTGTAGAAGCTCGGAAGCATGCTACAGAGTCATTCTCCACCAAGATTTTTGGCCAGCGTTTGAACCAATATCTCAGCAACATTGCCAGTTACACGTAAAGAGCTGAACCCAAACCTGCCGTAGTTAGGACAGTAATCTTCATGAGGAGCAACACACTGTCATCAGAACGAAACCCTCAAAACGTTGTAAAATTCACATTTCACGCTTTGTTAGCTACCGTAACAATCGCATCATCTCTCTTTTCCATAATTCCACTACGTTCTTGATGCTGCTGCACTCGCTTCTCTTTTCCGAAGCTTACAATGTATTCTTTTGTATCACAAGAACGAACGGTGAGCTTTCGTATAATAATAAAGTCATCTTGTTTTAATGTAATAATAAAATCATCTCGTGATTTTCAGGTCATGAGTTTTGAGTTGCAAAACATAACGAACTAAACTGGTTGTCAGGTTCACATTTCTTGCTTGGGATGTCGTGTGATATATTCTCGATCGTAATTTTAATGGACAAATTTTAATATAAGCGAAAGAGTTTTTCTTTTCTTTTGTTGTTTTTTTTTTGAAAATCCATCATCAGACTTTAGAACATAAAAATCCCTTGCCTACAAAAATTCACATAAAAATACTTTTATGTTAAATTCTCATTTATCACAGAAAATAAAAGGTCCTCTTAATGGAAAAAAAAAATAAAATTAGGAGTAATATTAAGATGAAATTTTGAGAAAGTCTATTTATTTTGAAAAAGAAAGGATTTTTCTTTTTTTTTGGGTGGTTTTTTTTTTTGGGGGGGGGGGGGTGGGGGAGTGCTTAAAAAAGCAAAAAACACATTGTATCGTACACAGTGCCAGACAGCACCGAGATTTGCCTCGCTGCATGCGAGAAAGTTCCTGCACCCTTAACGAGACCGAAAAGGGCAAGAGCGCATTCGATCTACTTCTTCATGATCCTCTCAGGACCGAAAAGGGCAAAAGATCATCACTTCCTCGATGCCACAAGCTCGCGACTATACAGAACCTTGAGTTCCAACAAACCCAAAATCAAACCCATTAATCAAAATCCTCAGAAATCGAACCGAATCCTCCGCAAACCAAACACGCCATTCCTGGCCAATCTGAAAGAGACAGAAGACCCAGATGAGGCATTGTCTCTGTTTTACGAGTATCACAGAATGGGCTACAAGCACGACTACGCTTCATACTCTGCGCTCATTTACAAGCTCGCTCGCTCTCGAGATTTCGACTCCGTGGAAACGATTCTCGGTTGTTTACGAGACAATAATATTCGTTGCGGGGAGACCCTTTTCGTTGCTTTGTTTGAACATTACGGGAAAGCGCAATTGGTCGAGAAGGCAATCGAGCTTTTTAATAGAATGAAGAGTTTTAACTGTGTCCGTACATCTCAGTCCTTCAATTCACTTCTGAATGTTCTTGTCGACAATGATCGGTTGCTTGAATCGAACGAGCTGTTTGGTAGATTACGTGAAATGGGTTTCCGTTCAAATGCAGTTCCGTTTAATGTAATGATCAAAGGGTGGCTGAAGAAAGGTCAGTGGGATAAAGCTATGAAGGTGTTTGAGGAAATGCTTGAGTGGAAAGTGGAACCGAGTATTGTGACTTATAATAGTCTTATAGGTTATTTGAGCAGAAATGGTGAGATTGATAAAGCGAAGAAATTGCTTGAAGACATGATTAAGAAAGGGAAACAGCCGAATGCCGTGACATTTGCTTTGTTGATGGAAGGGTTGTGTTCTGTGGGTGAGTATAAGGAGGCCAAGAAGATGATGTTCGATATGGAGTATCGAGGGTGTAAGACAAGACTTGTAAATTATGGTGTTTTGCTGAGTTATCTTGGAAAGAGGGGAAAGATTGACGGTGCAAAATCTTTGTTTCTTGAAATGAAAAGACGGCTTAAGCCAGATGTTGTAACTTACAATATATTGATTAATCATCTTTGTAAGGAGGGTAGAATGGATGAGGCTTATAAAATGCTTATTGAAATGCAAATTGGAGGTTGTGAGGCCAATGCAGCTACATATAGAATGTTGGTTGATGGGTTTTCTAAATTTGGAGATTTTGAGGGAGGTTTGAAAGTTTTGAATGCAATGTTAACAAGTAGGCATTTTCCTCGTAGAGAAACATTTGATAGTTTGGTAATTGGTTTGGCAAAGTCTGGGAATTTTGATGGTGCATGCTTTGTCTTGGGGGAGATGGAGAAAAGAAAGATTAGATGGGATATGGGTGGTTGGGAAGTCCTTGTTAGGGATTGTGCTAGGGATGGAAATGCATGTGAACTTGTAAATGAATTGATATCAGCTGCGTCACACTCATGAGGGAACAAAAGGCTATAAAACATTATTGGAAGTTGGAAGAAAAGGTCATAGACCAGCACTCGGGGTTTCATATCAAGAGGTGGTTTGTATTATTAAATTGATGCTTGGATTTGATTCTTTGGACTGCAGAAGTGGACATTTTGGGAAGATGCATAGATTCTTATTAAAGTTGAAACTCATTGCCGTGCCTTTGTTAGGCACAGAGGTGTTACTAGAATTTAAGAAGAGGGCCTGCCCCCATGTTTTAGAAGAACTGGACCGAAGCTTGAATAAGTGGTGGATGGCGGATGTATGATTTAATTTCCATTAAAGGAATCAGAAGAGAGAGGATGGTTTAATTGTTAGGATTTTGTAACTTTGGATAATTGTTGATTATCAAGCCTATTCTTTCAAACTTTCATCAGAAATTTTCCATTGAGTAGTGATCGAAGATACTGTTCCTGAGTTATCTGGCCATGTAGCATGGATCAAACATTTAGATAATGTTATTTGTCTACAAACGAAATGCAATGCAATCATTTCTTTTTCTTTTTCATGCACAAGATGGTATCTATAATATGAACTAATATTAATTTTGTTCTTGTTTTCATCCTTCCTAGGGATTTGCAATGTTTGGGGTTGCGTACTTGCCACAAGAGTCCAGAAAATCCTTATGTTACCGCAATTTTGACCTACGGGGACAATAAACGTTTTAGGCTCAACTCTACTAGCTACCGGGGTGGAAATGCCATCTGTGGGTTCAATTTCTTAAGTAATTGTTTCAGGAGTGAAAAAAAAAAAAAGTTAGTGCTTCCAACCAACACACTAAGAGAAAACCAACTCCATCGTATCCACTCCGTTCAGAAGTTCTGCAAGCCTTGCATATATACCTCTGTATGCAGAAGAAAACTATTATGATCTATCATCATTAGACCAAAGGGGGTCCTCAATATCATCATAGCGAAGCTCCCAGTCCTCTTAAGGAAATGGCTTCTCGTAAGTTCTTTCCCTCTCTACCGGAGGTCATTCTCTCCTTTCTCTTTTTAACTCTCGCAATCACATCTGCTGCTGCAGCTCGAATCCTTGATGATGAGGAACCAGCCATTCCCTCGTCATCTTCGGGGGTGACCGATTCAGTTGTAACCTCAGGTTCCAATGCAGCTCTGCCTGTGGCTGCTGTCCCAGCTGCAGGCACTAGAGCTGTAGTGGGAACCGAAGACTCGCACTATATACTGTTTTTTTTCATGAATGACATAACTGGAGGTTCAAATCCCTCGGCTGGGGCTGTGACTGGGATTGTCAGCAATCCAGCAGTCAATAGCAAAGTCCCCTTTGCCAAGCCCGATGGTGCTGTCTTACCAGTTGATAACGGGATTCCAGTGAACAACAACAACAATGGGATCATCGACAATAACAACCTTCCTTTTCTCACTGGTCTTGGTGGAAATGTAGCTAATGTGATCCAAAACAATGGAAACAACATCAACGGCGGGTTAAGAATCCCTCTTCTGAATGGTGCTCAGCTTCCATCAGGGAATACATTACAAAAGCTTATGTTCGGGACAATGACAGTTATTGACGATGATGATATGACCGAAAGACAGGATCTTGGCTCGGGTTTGATCAGCAAAGCACAAGGGTTTTATGTGGATGGTAACGGCCAGACAATGGCTTTCACAGCCGTGTTTGAGGACGGTGGTTATGCTGATAGCATCAGCTTTTTCGGTATCCAACAAACAGCGGTCTCGGAATCCCGGCTTGCAATCGTGGGAGGCACAGGTAAGTATGTAAATGCCAAGGGGTTTACAACTGTAAAGACTTTCCCGGCAACAAACCAGCACAACACTGGTGGGGTTGAGACTCTGCTTCAATTTACAGTGTACCTTGCTTACTAGTACTTCCCTTCTGTCAAAGTCTGCATATTAAACTGCTGCATACGGTGAGATCATTGTGTTTATGAAATTTATGCTCATCTAATGTACAAAAGTGAAGTTGTGGCCATTTACAGTGCAGAACGTTCATCCATATATCATGCTTTATGCATAATGCCAGAGACTGCACATGGGATATTTGGTAATAATGTCTTGCTGAACTTGCTCGACCCCCAAGAAATAGTAATCATGAAATTTAATTTAACTAGCATCCCTAGTTTATTATTTTAAGAACAATGTTAGTGTGATTAATACTTTATGAAGAGTTTTATAGTAGATGTAATGTGGTCCAATTATTTTAAATTTTTCTTTTAAGTTAGCTCTATCACTTAACATAATATGACGTATTTTATTTTATAATATATCGTATCATTTAGTATAAAAAATTTTATATAAGTTTTAGAACCTCTAGTATTAATCTTATTTTAAATTATAAATGAACAGTGCCAAAAATCTTGTGAGGAATAGCTGATTCTGAGTAGATTTTTGTGTTATCAAGGTAAAGAGTCTTGAAATATTACAGATAAAATAATAATAATAATAATAATAATAATAATAATAAGATAAAATTATCTATATAATTATTGTTATCACTATTACTATTATATATAAGTCTAATAATTGGTGATTATCATGCCTAATTTTGATGTACTAAGTCCAAGTTTACATCTTTTAGGGTATTTTAATAAGTAATTAAGATATTTCATTGGATTTTAGATTTATTAATTATTGTGGTTAGATACACATGAAATTTGTTAAAATTAATCATTGTTCAGCTAATGAATTTTATTTATAAGAGAATTTAAATTAAGATATTAATAATTAAATATTAACATAAATTTATAAAAACCTCGATTAATATTCTTACCATGTTTATTATTTTATTTTTTAAAAAAATATATACAAGTTTTATTCCTATCACAATTATATGGGCCCCGGCGGTTGATCTTGGGGCTGTCACAAATAAGCTTCGTTTTGGTTTGGGAGTTTCTGGTTGGGAAACCTAAGCCGATATAGCAAGGGAAAGTTGGTTAAATAGCCTGACAGGACGAAGTGGGCTGTAATCCGACAATAAGGCTTGTCTGCTTTGCAAAGGCCCACGGCCCTATTTCTTGGTCCAAGACCCCAAGTCTCAGCCCGCTCCCTCTTTTTAACACCAAAAGTCTTGTAAAATAATAATAATAAGAAGAAGAAGAAAAATAGAAATGGAAAGAACTAGTTTTTCTCTATATAATTGTGGATTCCAAGTCTTTAATCCATAATATATCTCAGAGTATTTGTATCAAATAAAACTCTATGTGATTGGCTTAATCATGTCCATTTCACTTGTGGATTCCGCCCCACAATCACCAAAATCAAACTGATTGGCTAAATCTTAATCTTGAGAAGCCACGTGAAGTTACAAAAATAATGTAATTAATTATAATCCTTGATCTGTCTTTAAAATAAAAAAATTCTTGTGTTTACTTCTATCTCCCTACCACGTAGTGGTCCTAAAAAAACAAAGAAAAAAATTATAGTTTTTTTTTTTAAAAAGAACTACCGAAACATTCTGCGAAAGAGAAAGGCTATCCGAAACTTTCCTCAGAGGGAGTTGAGATTTGACGTTTTGTTTACCCTTTTCATCCAACGACGTCATCGCAAAATTTTCGCAAAAAGCAAAAATGCAGAGGAAGAAACAGGAGGACAAGAAGCAACCCCACCACTAGAAATATTTGAAATGGACTGGCAACCGAAAGCGTGTCTTGTTGCGTGTGATCATTTGATGTTTTTGTGGGAAAGGCAATTGGCCAAGAAAATGCCAGAAAGGTTCAAGCAGGTCAAGTTATAGGCATAAAATGACTTGAAGGTGAGTGCAGCAGTTATATGTATGACGACACTAAATCTTGATCGCCGATCGCTGATCTAAGCCTGAAATTCAATGAAGTCGATGCTCATCGCTTGATCTTGACCATGCACATGTACAATCAAGCTTGACATCTTTGATTGAATTGCTCATTGGTCTACATTGGCGTTGATGAAATGAATATATGGGCATTTGGATTGGTCCATGTGTACTTTCACTACATGAAGTTAAACTATCAGATAAATTACATAAAATTAATTTCATCTTAAAATTATTCTACACCATATTTTAATATTAATTTGATCCGCTAATTGTAACGTAATTTTAATAATTGCGTGACAAATAATATTAGAGTCTGATTCGAATTCGACGCTGAAAAACGCTTTACTCATGGATCCTACGACGAAGAAATCAGTAAATTCAGGGAAAAAATACAACGTAATTTAAAAACACCACTTTCTGTACACCCAATGATCCCGCGACATCATGCTGTCTGACCAGAAAAAGGGTAGCAACCAGAGAGGCAACAGGGAAGCGTTCAGGTCCAGGGTAGTGGGCTTCGAGGCTCATTACTCTAGAGTCTTATCCAGCCTCCACCGAAGCGTTATTTCTTTCTGACTTGCAGGACAAAGAGGGGAGTTAACTATAACCATTGATTTTAGCGTATGAAAGAGCAGTGTGCGGCTTGCTTAGACTAAATTAGTCTACAGACTTTGTATTAAGAGAGGAGTTTAGGAATTCGAATTCTTTCTCTTACACCTCCTCCCTCTGTATATGTATGAGTTACACGGCCATCCATTTAAATATAAATAAATAAATAAATAAATGCTTCAATAGTTGTAATTAAATTCTATCCACTTTTGTGTCCAAATCTCCATCTCCTCTGGCGGAATTCTTTACAAGAACTCAATCTTCTAGCTGTTGCAACAGCTATAAAGCGAGCCTTGCACAAGTTTGGGTTTTTTTTTAAGGTGGTTTCGAATTAGATAGCTGTGGTGTAACTAGCATTTAGTAAATGAAAGTTAAAAATTGATAACTTTGACGGATGAAACTATTATTAGCTTTTGATAAAAATAGTTGGTGATCCTCCAGCAACTAAAGCAAAGATGCACTCAAGTATACATAAGTTCCATTTAATTTTTTTCCCCCCACTGTTCTACATTGGTGAGCTACTTTGTCTACATTGGCCAAACCGATACAATATTGCTAAAATATATCCGCATATTAACTTTCCAAAAAGCTTCAGCCAGGCAGTTTATCATGGCCCTGGGAACCATACTGAATGAAAAATGGATAAAGGAAAGAAAAAGAAAAGTGCATCCTGTCTCCTTCCCTGCAGAAAAACAACAAAAGCTCCCTGGCCCTTGATCACCGAGCCTTGGCAGACAATGTTTGCCTATGTCCCCATAGGTTATCATGATTTTTACGACGTTAGTTATCATGTTACGCTGTCCCGCATCATGTTACCCTGACATGCGCCGGGAGCTCGTGCCATAGAGACCACGTTATTATCTTATCATAGAGCCCTGGCAAAGATGTCCTCTATTTGTACTCGTACTGCATAAATATACTTATTAGAAGGTCCCACTGGCATGGCATCCGGAAGGAATAAAACGTACGATTTTGCCAATTATGAGTTGGGTGCTTTAACCATTCAGCCGTGGATGCCTAGCGGGGATCTTCGCGTACGGTGAATGATTAAATTCCGGTTAGAGCCTTGTATACTGGGATACCTTTTTTTTTTTACATGTTATTGGTGTCTGATTACACCCAAAAGCTTGGGAATTATTTTATGGGAATTGAACTATAGGATATGTAAAGATATGCTGGATGAAGCTCTGGGAAAGGAATATTTGGAGAGACCCCTGTTTGACCCAAGAAATGATAGAAAGCACAACAACCAAAGTACAGCTTTTTCTGTTGGTTTAAACAACCAGGGATCGTGATCCCGATCTCCTAAAAAGAGCACAGAGGCAGCAATTAATTAACAGAAAACAAGAAAATCAATCCATGTTCTTATTGATTATCAGTAATCACTAGATCACTGTGCGGATGGTGTTGGCGATGATGATGTTGTTGTTGGAGACGACCAAAACTGTGCATTCTTCACCTTTGACACGCTTGCCAGCACACCCAGAGGGGTCACATCCCCAATAACTGTAACTTTCTGCGTTTCCAAATCTATAATAAATGATGTCACCCCTACACGAATTTTCAGAGATCATGAGCTTAAGTTATGTTACTGCTATCAATTTATATTAATATGGATATCCATCAAACCATGTCTTAGCATTGCCACCAATAATCACAGCCATTCCTGGGGGCGAGAAATTGAAGCCTATAGATGACCATGAACATGAAGTTCACATTACCTTGCATTTTGGAGATGTGTTTTCGCACTTTTCCTTCACATCCCTTGCAATGGATTGACACCCTCAAAACCACAACCTGAAAAAAATTTTATCAACCATTTGAACAATGCTAAATAGAACGACTATCTTTCCTAACTCTTGTCCCGATTCCGCCATGGTGATGACACGTATAAGTGATAAAACGACTCTTGCAAACTTTAGAGAATGTTAATTAATCTTTCAACTTCATGTCACTCACAAAATACTGATTGAAATTGGAAAAGAAACCTGATCATTGGAGTGAGCCGAGGAATATGATCTCAAAGCTGGAGGATCATTTGATCTGATATGCCTACTCTTTGTTCTTTGAGTAGGAACAGGTGATGAGACCTGACCAGACTCCATATTCCGATCATGGGGTCGAGCCACCGTGAAAGATCTTCGAGAAGGATAATCATGATCATTAGAGTTTATGTGGCTAAACTTTGCATACGACTCACTAGGAACCAACGCAGAGACATGATCATCAGACTCAGAAATCCAATCAATGTAAGGCCTATCACTTAGAAGATTCCTGGAAGAACTTGAAGGACTACGCAGATCACTGATGTCAGCAGATTTTTTCCTGCAAAAGTCAATTAACTTAGCAGAACTATCTCTTCTGTCAGCAGAACTGTAACTGCTATGCGAGTTACTTTGCTTAGCTGAACTCCTTTTGTTCTTCTGATCAAAATAAGTCTTGGGGTCAAAGGGTAATTGAGAGGAGCATGGTGCATATGTTTTGGAATTTTGGCGATTGATGGACCTTGTGCCCTGCCGGATCATGGAACCGTGCTCTAGGCTTGAGCAGATGGCAGTGGAAGCTGGAGAAGCACAGAAAAGATCCATTCTTTTCATGTTTGGACTTTGGTGTGACAGAGAATAACTTACAAAGACTGATTTGGAGGAAACTTATTAATAGTCCAAAGAATTTAATTGCGGGAAGAAAAGTCAAGGATGAATGGTAAAATCTTCCCAATGAGGCCAACCAACTCATTTCAAAGTTGACACATGCTGTCACGGGCATTTGATGACTTATTTTTTATTGAACAGGATATGCCGTACATAACCAGTCTACGATCACCTAATCCAATGAGAGGAGCGGCTTGTTTTTAAGTTTCAATTCATCACGACTTTAGATATGTCAAGTTTTAAATACAGTGAGTTTTAGAATAATCGGACTATAACTTCATTAGAGTTTCAAGTATATCAAACATCATATATATTAAATTTTAAGTAATTTAAATTATGAGCTATTTGAATTTTAGATCATTTTAAGTTTACGTTATCTAAAGTCTTTGGATCATTTCAATTTTAAATGTCTAAAGTTACGTTGTTGTTATTGACCCTTTCAATTAATGGGATTGGATTCAATCAGGTCTCCAACCGAATAATCGAGTTACTCAAATGGGATCCTCTAATTGCTATATCAGCAAAAGAAAGTATAAGATGCTGGTCCTGGTGAAAGACCCGGGTAAGCATGCCTTGGAAAGAAATATGTTTAATCTGGACTTTAAGTCATTGAATAACTTTGAATTATTGTATTGGTTAAAGTCTTTGATGTGGGGTTCCTTCGAGTGAACTGATTACAACCACTACTTGTCATCTATCTCTGAACTTATTATTGACGCATAATTTGCTTCGTGGGGGCTGTGTGTGTGGTTGGTTTGTTGGGGGGGGGGGGGTGATGTCGGCGTTCACGATTGGTCATATGCACGTAGCTATGGGCTGATCAGTGTGGCTGTAGACTTCTCGGCTGCCTTGGACGTCATTACTCTCAATCATGAACTCGGGAATTGTGGATCATCATAAATTCTCTCCCCTTGAGCGTCTAGTTTATTAGATAAAGATTGTTCAAACGAGAAAAACAAAATTGGGGCGCCGCGCGGGTGGTGGTGGTGGTGGTGGTGGGGGGGGGGGGGCTTGCATTTTTTTTTCATCATATAACTTTGGGATTGAATATCACTTAATTCCTTTTTAATTTTAGACAAACTTTTTGTTGCCAATACAACTCTCATTTGAATTTGATACCATATATCCAAATTTATGTAATCCCAAGTTCACCTTCCTCGCTATACTAAAAAATACAAAAGTTGTTAGATAAATAAGATTATCTCTCCGTGTAAAACAATAATGCGGTTTGTGAAGTACAATGAAAAAAATATAATTAAGGTCCCGCTCCATGGATTTCCGCCCGGAAAAAAATCCCAATCAATAGCCGGTAATGCTGGGAAACAAAAAATAAAGTCGAGCAACTGAAATTTTTCTGTTTGATACTTTGCTGGACAAGTGGATAGAACAAATTAAAACAGCAAAGTAGAACAATTTCCAAAGGAGCCGACGAAAAAAATCTCATCACCCTTAATCCGGCTTATGTTAGCGATGCTAAATATCTAAGTTACGTATCAGTAGTTAAGAATTAAAAAAAAATTCTCGGCTTCTAATTTCAAGAAATTATAAAAACTATCTTATTATGGAACCTTAAAAAAAAAAAGCATATATATATATATATAAGAACAACATGAAGGTGATCTCATATACTCAATTATAATTACTGTATTATTACTCCTCCTACTATGGAAATTTACACTTTATAACCGCTAAAAAAGTTTTTAGCTTGTGATGTTATATCAGATGATTTGCAGTGATCATGCCAAGAATGAGATGGTTGCTGTGGGCTCCATTGGAGAGTTGCCTTGTAGGGTCCAATTCTTGCATAAGATGTTTAGACGGGAAATCTTGGCTGCAACAACCCCATCATTGCCTTCTGATTGGCGATCACAGTTGCCGTGCTCGACGTACAGTATTCATTACTGATGGAAACCTCAGCAATTTATACTCGTAAAGGAATGTTAGTCATGCTTAGTAGCAGTTTTATAATTTGATGTGAAGAATATGCATGTTTGTTAGTAGGTCAAAATATGTATGGCTGACAGGTTACTTCCCCTTCAGTAAAAATAAATTGTACTATTGGTCTGTAGCCATGGAACTTTCCGGCTCTACTTGGGCTGAACTTCAATCCTAACACTGATCTTTCTCTCGGATTTTATTTATGCCGTTGAGGGAGCACAATAGAAACTGCTTGGGGCACAACTCGGTTAACAATTTAACCTGCTTCGCACTGCAGCATTCTTTGCGGACATGGTAAGACATAATCAAAGACAGAGCCCATGAAGCCCAAAGAAATGGACCCAAGATTTCAAGGGACTGGGAGACTCTCCAGAGCCTTTACTCCTTTAGGACCAATTGTGACATCGCCATCCTAGCCTGCCCCAACTAAAGTCCAAGCATGGGAGACTCTACCAAAGGAATCAATTCGAAAGGGTCAAGGAAGCTTGGGTGGGACTGATGCTTCTTTCCATGGGAGCACAATGAATGCTTAGTTGCATGTTCTCTGAGACTGATCAGGGGCTTGGTCAAGTTTTGAGCACACCCTTTTAAATTCACTGCCATGGGCTTTAATTCTTCCAGACCCAGCGCGTGAAGAAGTGACATCTGTTGTGCAATTAATCCGAAGAAAATTTTTTTACTGGACATAAATATTGTGGACTCGTTTGTATGCAATAAGGTTGTATGCTGTATAAAATATTTTATACTTTATAAATAGTATTTTATATAACACAATATAAAATATTTTACTAATAATATAAAATTTATTGTGTTCAAATGAGCCGATGAGATTGTAAATGATCGCAACCACATAGTCATAAATTTGTTTATGTATCAATGCAAAAAAAAAAAAAAAACACATAATCTATCTAACAGTTAATATTATATATATATTGAATTTAAAAGATAATTTATTAAATTACTCCATATTAATGTGTATTTTTCTGTATATATATTTTTAATTATATATTATAATTAAGAAATTATTAAAAAAACAGAGGTAATTTGAATGGAAAAGGTCTCAAATTCACCGTGATGCTTGTCATATGCCAATAGCCATTTCTGTGAGGCTTTGAACCATTTGTACGAGAGTATTTTCCTCATTGTTGAATTTATTGTGCTATGCACATGGACCGAGACCATGCTACGTCCCTACTAATTAATCTTAATAGGCGTCATTTTGCCTCTATATTTGTTGGTTAGCCCTTTTATTTATTTATTTTATGGCACAAGAAGACATGAGGACGACAAAGAGGGAGATGCTTTGTAAGTAAGATAGAATTGGATTATATTAAGATTATGCATGTTATTCTAAGTGAGGCAGGTTTTAATTGGACTCAAAACAACTACGGATCAGCCCGTAGATCCAACAAAATTGAGCCCATTATTTTTTCTCTCTCTGGGCCCAACACCAACCCTTTTAGACCCCAGTCCGAGAGGTGCCTCCCTTCTTTGCCAAGAAAAAAGACCCAACTTCCAAGGTCACGTCAGTCAGTCACATTCACGCTGGATTACACACACACACACATATATATATATAATAAATTAACATTTATTAGAAGTAGGAGTAGTTGTTATCTCTCTCTCTCTCTTAATCCTAATTTTTTTTTTATGAGACTCAACCGAAACTCAGCTACTAAAGCTCCGTGTCGGCTTAAGTCAACACCGTCTTTCCATACGTATCGTTTTTTGACTTCTTCGATAAGGCACCACCCTTCATAAAAACCATAGTTATACTCAGGGTCTTAACTTTGAATTTTTACACCAGGATGGTGGTCCCACTAACTTTCAATGCCTACCTCCCAAGCACCGTTTGCTTTATTTGGAAAAGAAAATAAAAATAAAAACAGAAAATAGTTGCCATGTGGCAGGTACATATACTTGCCACATGTGACCCAACATGGAATTTGGCAGGACGGGAATAATCTTCTCCACAGGGAAGAAATATAAAGACGGATCCAGAAGTAGCCTTTGTACTCCAGTCATTCCATAAAGAAGCTTAATTATCTAAAGAAAAGTACACACCTGCATATTAGCTTAATTATCTATAGCTTAATTAACTATAATAAATTATCTGTATATTAGTTTATTCGTATAAAAGCACATACCTGCCACACACACACGCGCGCAAAAATCACAGTAAATCTGTTGTAATAAAATATTAACTAGAAACCAGGCAAGAAGAACTTCTACTTGAGGCTGTGGCAGCCCATCCATAATACTAATAAATTTAAGGCAAATAAGCCCATCTTAATTAACACTCTTCCGGTCCGACATAGAGAGTAGAATGATTTCGGCTCATTTTGACGGGAGAGGGTAGCGGAACATAAGTTTTCTAAACAAGAATAAGGTAACTAAATAACAAATATAAAATTTAAACAATTATATAATAAAATATTAATTATTTATATTAAAAATTCTTTTAAAATAAAAAAAATTACGAACAAAAAGATTAAGAAATAAACTTTACTATAATGAACAAGTAAATATAATAAAAAGATAAATTACGATATAACCGTTTAAAACTAAAATTTATGTGTTTTAATCAATTAACTAAATTATAACTTAATTAAACTACAAAAAAATGATTGAAATTATACGTAAAATAATTTATCAAATTATAAATTATGAAATATAAATTAAAAGACACATTTACAATCCACAAAATAGTATTTTTAACATTTAAAATAAAAAATAAAATACTATTCATCGTTCAGCAAAAATTATAAGAATTTATTATTAAAATGTTAAAATAATGTTAAAATATTTCTCTCTCTTTTTTTTTTTCGACCGGCAGCCTATTTGTTTCTCTGCAGCATTTATATCTAATTAAGTTTTTTTTTTTTTTCAAAGTTTCTCTCCTCAGCTGCAGCTACGGAGAAGAGAGATTTCTTTCCTAAAAGTTGGTCAAATCGAACTTACACATAACTCAAATTAAGTTGCACCGGTAACATGGGTGGGGGCACCTCCATCAATTTTTTTTTTTTTGGTGGTCCATCCTGGTAACTTCCAAAGTACAATCAAGTCGTCGGAACCGGAACCAACCAAGAATTAGAATTAAAATTAAAATCGGACGTCCAACCATTGAACCAAATTGCGATGAGGCATGGAGTTGACATTCGTGGCCTAATAAATATTTTTGAAACATCGACATATCACCACCAGACATGGGCGGAGATTTTTCGCTGGGACTTGCGCGATACAGATTACAGACAGATGTCACGATCCAAAAATGGAGCGGAATTCATTTCAAGTCATCAAATTTGAAACGGTGCCAGCAAAGCGTTCAAAATCGTGGGATCTCAGAAAGATCAATTAATTGATTAAGACATGTGCCAATTTTGTTGGCAGTTGAGCGTTAGAGACTTTATTTATTATTTGATAGAATAAATGAACAGTTAAAGAAACAAAGGATAGATGAAAATAAGAGATGATAACGACAACTTGAGTTTCAATCTTCTCTATAATTTATGATCTTGATGTACAATTCCTAACTAAGGTTTCAAATCTTCAATTGTTAAAGCAAATTTGACCCAAGAGATATAATTCCCCATGTTTTGTTTTTCAGTTTTAATAAAGATGGCCTGCATAGAATTTTATTTTTTTTTATTTTTTTTGTGAATAGTCGAGAAATATGCTTAGCATTATGAGTTGCCAAGGCCGACCCGTGACGAACTGTAACGCCAAAGAAAGGGGTGGGTCTCCAATCCTTTATGATGCACGTACAAACATTATATATATGCGGCCCATTTATTTCTTGCCAATTGCTATCCAGAAATTTGGCATCTAGTTCAACCATACGTTATTGCCTAACATAAGATCGGCTCCATTATGATGCAAATTTACCCATCATATTGGCAACTTTGCATTTAATGTGCCCACGAGGAAATTCGGCCTATCAAACCAAGTCGGTGTTTTCAAAAGCTATTTTAGGTACTACCAGCAGCTCCGTGGAGATCATCACCCACCGCCCTTTCCATTAAATCTCAATGACATAATTTTGTTTCGAGTAGCCTTCAACCTAGATGTGGAAAAACGATTGATCATAACTCAATCTCCCTCTCTCTCTTTTTTTTTTAAAGTTATTTTACGTGAAAAATAATTTTAATAAATAAAAAAATCATCAATTGAGTTAAATTTGAGAGAAACTCTACATGGCTTTCAGTTTTTTTTTTTTAATGTCATATAGACAGCAGAAATTAAGGAAATTTAATTCATTATAAATATTATTATTCTTAACTTAATTAATTTCTGTTAGAATTTGGTGTTTTTCCATGGTGAGTAGAGATCTTTATGGGCACGCCCTTTCATTCAAAATGCTTTTGTTTTGTTTTGTTTTGTTTTTTTTTTTTTTTTGGGTTTTAGGGCAAGAGAAGATTATTGGTGCAAATGCAATATTTCATGTGCTTCTGAATGCAAGTCATGCTGCACGAGACGACGTTTGGAAGAGTAATATTCCTCGGCGTCGAATGAAGATTGATATGTATGCTTCTATTTGCCTAATTTTGTCTTCATCAGTATACAGAGGAGCATGAGAAGCCTATCCACGACTTTACATGCATCGTTTGTGTTATGTGTAAGAAACCGCACTGTCGTTTTCAATGTGACAAGCAAGATCAAGACAACATACTGAGGATATGTCTAGAATTATACTCTCGGTCTTAAAACTTGTGTTTTGAGTTAAATATTGCTTGTTAGCTTTAGATAAATTATAAATTTTATATTTCATAAAAATAAAATGTTATGTTTTGGTGCAGTGAAAAAAAAAAGAATTAAATTTTAATAAATTTGTAAAACAATATAATAATTACAATTTAACTATATAAAAGATTTATTTTTGTGATTATTTTTTATTTTATTGTAATTTTTATTTATAAAAATACTACAAAAAATTAATAAAAAATCAATTATATTTACTAATAATAAACTTTGTAATTGTTAATTTGTCAATTATAACAACAAGATTCAACTACAATCTCAACTAGATATTATTATAATTGATCACTGATTTTTCCACTGTTTTCTTACATTTTTCCCTTTTCCCAACAAATGTTTCTGAATTTTAATGACAATTATTAAAGGAAAATTTAATACGTCTTGATTATTTATTTTTTAAAAAAATATTTTATAAATATCTTAATTATCATATTTATAAATAGTGATTATAAGTAATCTATTATTATTTACATTTAATTACTTCTCAAAAAAAGATTCACTATATAAATACTATGTTGAAGTAGAGTTTCCTTATATTTAATTTTAATATTAGTAAATATAAAACTTAATATTGTGTAACTAAACAATAATCTATTGTGAATAAATGGAAGACAAAGGCAATAAAAAAAATTAAAACTCGGTACGATTGTTATACTTTCAAGTCGTCATGGATTACGCCAATGAACAAGTGGATACTTAATTGACAAGTTCTCATTGCGTGGTTGATCCAGAAGTTCATGTTGAGGTCAAATCCATGCAATTAAATTGCTTCAACGAACGAACTTTTGTTGTTTTGACTCTCTTTCCGTTGGCTTATGGTTGTGTTGGACGTGCTAAGTGTCACCCAAACCACCAATTCGAAATCCTATTTTTAGTAATGCTTCCTTCTGCATTGTAGGGAAATGTCTGTGAAAGGTCCCAGCTCACATAACCAATTTTGTTTCCCCCTTAAATCATAGATTAACGTTGCAAAATACTCATAGATTAATGTTGGTTTTTAAGATGCTGATTGACTCTTGACTTCTAGGGATTCAACGGTGAATATTAGTGGTTTATTTATTTATTTTTTGGTTAAATTTGTCACCAATAAGTTAAGCTTGACTAGGTGTTGTTTTGGACCTATTATTCTTGCCCCAGTTGGTATTCCCTTCTCTTGAACAACACAATGAAAGCAAGCTTTTACCTAACAATTAGACCATATTAATGCTCAAACAACTCATTCTGAAAATACCAAATTCTTTAACTATATATCAGGAGTAACTCTCGTTTTCACATAAATTTCATACTTTTAATTTTTACAGTTCAAACATGAGATTTTTAAAATATATGTAGGGACTCTTGATCACTAGAATCCGGTGGTGTCCGACGGAGATCCTAGTTGCTAACAGTGAAAGCAATGAAAAAATAGAAAGAAAGCAACGACAGCGAAGTCCACCGCAAACTCTGGGCGTAGTGTCAGATAATTTATCTGCGTCATAAGTAAATTAGTGAAACTGCACTCAACCACATATTAAATATGTAAACGGAGGTAACGCCTACATAATAATATTGGGTAAGTCACATATATATATATTGATAATTCAGGTGGATTTTATCAAGTATGGATAAGAAGCACCGTATACATATATTTGTGATATTCATCTTTATGGTAAGTTGCGTGGCTTTTGCCTTCTATCCTCTACTTTATTTGAATTAGGGATGAATTTTTTACTTTTTACTGTGTGTGCGTGCGTGTGCGCGAGAGAGAGGGAGAGAGAGAGATTTTTTGTATGTGCTCTATCCCTCACAACCAAACTGCGGGACTGCGAGTAGTGTCAAACTGTAATTAAGATATGATCCAAAAGTCACGTAAAAATCAGTTGGTGGGCGTTGAGCCATGAAAATGGGTCTTAAGCATGCATTTCCACATGCATGTCCAACTCATGTGCCCATCTCCCCCTATAAATTGTGCATTTTGTGATACCCTATCTAACAGAGCTCACATTGTTAAAAAAAAAAAAAAAAAAAAACAAAATCTAACACAGCTCACCATCCTACAGTTTTTCAGACAAACAAACTTCAAACACCCGTTAATACCCTTTCAACATAGTTATATTCACACACAAAAAAACCAAAAAAGTTTACACGTATTCAAAAAGAAAGAAAAAAAAAACTCAGAAAAAAAGGGGAAAAAAAACTCTGAGATCAACCCCCATCACCTCCTTTCCTTATTCCTCACATGGATGTCGCTACACTACTCTGTGCATTCTTGATTCTCTGTTTCTTCTTTGTTCTGTGGAGGTTGGTCGACCGGAAAAGAGACCAAGAATGTTACATTTTGGACTACGAGTGCTACAAGCCCACCGACGATAGGAAGCTTGACACAGAGTTCTGTGGAGAGGTGATTAAGAGGAACACAAATCTTGGACTCAACGAGTACAAATTCCTCTTAAAAGCCATCGTGAGCTCCGGCATTGGCGAGCAAACCTACGCTCCGAGGATCATGTTCTCTGGCCAGGAAGAAAGCCCCACCTTGCAAGATGGGATCTCCGAGATGGAAGAGTTTTTTTATGACAGCATATCTAAGCTTTTAGCCAGATCAGGCGTATCTCCTAAAGAAGTCGATGTTCTTGTCGTCAATATTTCGATGCTGTCTGCAGTTCCTTCTTTGGCTTCAAGGATCATAAATCGCTACAAAATGAGGGAGGACATTAAGGTTTTCAACCTCGCCGGGATGGGGTGCAGTGCGAGCCTTATATCTGTCAACGTTGTCCAAAACATTTTCAAAACCTATAAGAATGTCTACGCACTTGTCGTCACTTCAGAGTCTTTAAGCCCAAATTGGTACGCCGGCAACGACAGGTCGATGATTCTGGCGAATTGCTTGTTCCGTTCAGGCGGCTGCGCGATGCTTTTGACTAACAAAAGGGCATTAACACACCGCTGTATGTTCAAGCTGAAGTACCTGGTCAGAACCCACCATGGGGCTACAGATGATTCATACGAATGCTGTATACAGAGAGAAGATGACCAGGGTCGCCTTGGGTTTCACCTCGGGAAGACTCTCCCAAAGGCAGCCACAAGGGCCTTTGTGGACAACCTCAGGGAACTATCTCCCAAGATTTTGCCTGTAAGGGAGCTGCTTAGATTCCTGGTCCTGTCTTCTATTAGAAAATGGAGCCACACCTATAGTAAAGCTGGTGGGACTAGTAATAAACCAGTAATTAATTTCAAGACCGGTGTTAATCACTTCTGCATCCATACAGGCGGCAAGGCAGTGATAGATGGGATTGGGCTGAATCTTGATTTATCTGAATATGATTTGGAGCCAGCAAGGATGACTCTGCACAGGTTTGGGAACACATCAGCCAGCAGTCTTTGGTATGTGCTGGCATACATGGAAGTCAAGAGGAGGCTAAAGAAAGGAGACAGAGTGTTGATGATAAGCTTTGGTGCAGGATTTAAATGCAACAGTTGTCTATGGGAGGTTGTCAGAGACTTGAAGGATGGCAATAATGCATGGAAGGACTGCATTGATTACTACCCACCTCAGTCATTGGCAAACCCCTTCATGGAGAAGTATGGGTGGATCAAGAATGAAGATCCAAGCACCTTTGTTGTTCCTCGCTGAAAAGCAACCAAAGAAAAAGGTCATGATTTCTTTGGAAAAGTTCTAATAAGGTCATATTTTTTGTTCTTTTTTTTTCTCCTTTCCCCCTTCAATCAAAAGGTCTGCCCATTGTTTCTGTATTTTCGATCCTTATTTCCTTTTTGTTTTTTTTCTGGGAAAAAATTGAACAATATTTTAGTAGTTATTATTATTGTTGAATCCGTTTAATTAGTGGATTTCATAACCCAATAGGTTGTGCTGGTTCCAATAGGATTGCAAGGTTCCTAATACTATTATATTATATTATATGTGGAAGGTTGTGTCATTTTTCTTTTCTTTTCTTTTCTTTTAACATTTTCTTTTGGTTTCACAGTGCTTTCTGTTTAATTATCTCTATCTTTTCGGTGAAAATGGAATTATCCTGTTTCTCTGTCTCTGTCTCTGTCTCTCTCTCTGTCTCCAGTTTGGCGGGTTTGGGCCACCCCCACCACAACATTCGGTGTCGAGGCATGCTTAATTTTGTCTGGCAACAAGCATATTGAGAGTGCACAAATTACAGAACCATTAGAAGCCCCTGTTGAAGGAGCGAGGGCCGAGGGGGCTTTTTGTCACTTGTGTGAAGGGAGAGAGCAATAGATGGTTCCTTCCCTTAGCTTAGGTTTCCAATCTTTACACTCCATTAGAGGTTTGACCCGACAGGAATGAATTTTAACCCAATCGAGTTTTCCGGAATTTTCCAATTATAGTAAAAGTGCTTGCATGAGTTTGACCCAAAAAAAAATATATTATTATTTTTTATCACTTTGTGAGATTAATAAATCAGATAATTCTCTAAAAATTAAAATAAAATAAAAGGAGTTTGATAAATCAGATAAGTAAGTGAAATTGGACCAGTTTTGGGAAAAATATTATGCCCAAAATATTATATCCCATAGAAGATTTAATGGGTCAAAATATCCACTCAGAATGGCAGAGATTGTTCGGTAAATGGACTTATCACGAACTTATTGCGGGGTGAGATATGGACTGTTTGTGCTACCTACACCGTCTGTTTGTACGAATTCCTGGTCTCTATGCAGGAAACTACAATATTTTTTAGATCTTGGAATTATATGTTTTATGCTTTTTAGACTTTTGAGCCTAAAAAAAAAAACTCCCCCCCCCCTCTCTCTATCTCTCTCTCTTTTAATGAATGGAGGAAATATCACCATTTATCCTTTTTTTTTTCTCCCATTCTAAATTAGAGTGTCTCTCAAAACCAGTTCTAGTGTTATTTTTCGAATGGCTGATCTGTTTTTATTTTCCAATAAATTTAACTTCACTTACTATAAAAAATTAAAGACAATGATCGATTACAATTAAGTCCCATATCAATGAGAATCCCGTGGCTGGTAAACTAAGAGAAATAAAAGATATTGTGCATCTTAGCATCTAAAAAATGGGAGAGAGACCCTTCTACGCCCAACAAAAATTTATTATTAGATATATATATATGCCACCATCGAAAGCTACTGTAGGCATAGTTACTTATATTTCTCATTATTAGTGTACCAAAAAATCCGCCCTCACCGAGTAGTGAAAAGTTATTATTATTATTTTTTTTTGAACGTCGAGTGAAAACTTAATTTTTATTTTGGAGATAATGAAATATCTCAACCTAGGCAAGCTTTTAAACAATATGAGATGATGAAGACATCTCAATCTTTCGGGTTAGTCACTTTCTACTTCACGTGATGGTCCGAAAGTCTCGTGCATTAGTGCATTAGTCACCTTCCTGGATTTAAGTGTAGAGCCTCCGATTTGATGGCAATAAATCACCGGAAAGTACTTTTCAGCTACTGCGGTCCATGACCACCGTTTGCCAATAAATTCGAGGGCTTATCCTCTTCTCGAGGAGTTTGCAACTGGGAACACCTGGTTCTCGGACTAGAGGTCAAACACTTGGTTTAATTTTTAGCCAGGATCCACGAGCAATGAAAAAGATTTCCAAATAATCAAGGAGTTGTATTAGTTAGTATCTCCACCGCGTGATTAGATGGGCTGATGTGGGCATATATTCACTTAGACGTCCTAAAACAATAATCATCCATTAGACCGTCCAACTCATGCATGTCTTTGCACCTATAAATATCTAAGGTTCTTGTAGGATCCAAGGTTAACCCACACTCTCTCTCTCTCTCTCTCTCTCTCTCTCTCTCCTGTTTCATGGTTCATCTTCTTCTCCTACTCCCTTGATATTGCAATAACGCTTTGGACTTCCAGTCAGACTCTTCTTACCCTTTTCCTTAACAATCTAAATGATGACTTCTTATGGCAGATATACCAGATTAAAGGTCGTATTATATGGCAGAGTACATTTTTCATGGATTGATGGAGCTGTCAGAATGTTAAATGATGCCTTAAGCATGCTTTAATTGGACAACTTTTTAAAGTGATGGCTCATGAAACAACAGCTTGCCGTCCAATCAATGCCAGTTAAAATCATTGCATACCATCTTTCTGATCCTATATGAGAAGAATTCATCTTAATTAAGGTTCACCCACAAAGGATGAGTTCGGGTCTCTTCGTTCCAATGATTGCCCCAGTGTAGCAGGAGATTTTGAATTTATTTAGTTTTAGAAATTTTGCGCAATGTTAGCTACATTCTGTATGATAATTTACTTGCCTTTATTCAGTCGGGAAAGTGTTAATTGGCGAAAATTGCGGTTGATTTAAGATCTACAATCGATAGCTAACACGACAATGCAGTAGGAGGATAGTTCCCAGGTTCATGAACGAATTACTATTGTAGTTATAGCATATATAAATGTGGAAACTGTTTGAAATGTATGTACAAATTGAATAGTTGGAATCAAGAGCTTTTGTTTTGTCAAGCACGTTTAAGATCAGCTCTGCCTTCTATTAACCATGACAGGAACACCAGCGACCCAATTAAATGTACCCTCCGACGAGGAGGATTTTAATCTCAAATGATGCAAAACTGACTCGAGAATATCTTTACGTAAAGACAAGAAGAAAAGAGCCATTGATTCGTTTCTTGTTATCGGTAAGAAATTATTTGCCTAGACTTTTGTATTAACATGAACACAAAAGAAAGGGGACGAAAAGAGAGAGAGAGAGAGCGAGAGTGAGAGATTTGAACCCTCAACTTTAATCCCCGCCGAACTCCATCAATGTCCCATAAATTTGGTCAATATTGGTTTAGACTAGAGATTAACAAGAAACGAACTTTGCTATTGATAAATTTTACAATTGAGTTCCTGAAAGGTCAAAATCGTGCACGGGGACTTCTGTTAAAACAGCCCCATATAGTGAATGTGAGGCATGGCATTTTGTAGGGAACGCGTTCAGTTCAATTAAGAGTGACAAGCTGGAAAGGCGTCCGTTCATGTGCTTTAGTTGTAGATGGCAACGGTGCCATTTACTCGTCGCCTCGGTCGACAACCATTTGAGTTGCCCGTTTTATATTGCTCCATTCATTGCACAGTATGGTTGCATACTTACGCAAAGTGGAATAATGGGTCTGATTTCAGTTCGATTTTAGTTAGAATTTGCTGGGGTTACTTACAGCTTTATTCACCTCCAAGGAAAAAGGGGTTTTTCTTCTCTTTAACATCGAAAAATAAGGGTTCCGAGTGAAGCATTACAAGCGAATTTTTTAATTGAGTAAAAAGAGATTTGATATTTATACATTTATTGAGTCTTAAAAAGATCATGTATATTTAATAATATTATTATTCTTTTTTTGTAAAGATACCATTTATGCACTCATTTATGCGACTCGAATCCTAAAATTTCCAACAAGAAAATCACCTCTCTCTCTCTCTCTCTCTCTCTCTCTGCAGAATTATCAACCATAGCCTTGTCTATGTCGTGCAGACTGGACCGTAGCCATTACATGAGCTGGCAATACAAGGACCCATATCAATCGGAAACATGGCTCCTTAACATTATAGGGAGGTCCGGCCCAAATACCTTAGTATATTTCGCTTTTCCCCCAACGACTGCACGTCCATCACGCACGCTTACAGTCTCTCGTGGCTGCAAAGTATAGTCGAGCTCTTCTCAAAGACACAAATAGAACAGACTCATAGTGGCCTGAATTCCTGGCCAGGCTTAAAGCCGATTTGTATTTGTAACATAAAGTCACTAGGGTCCGAATCTGAAACATCTTAGTTCTTATAACAAAGTGTACCAACACTAGGACCAAGTTAAATTAGTAAAGCAAGACCAACAAGCATTAGCCTCCAACCAAGGAAGTCCATTGGTTTACTAAAATGCAGTTTCAAGGATTTTGTTATCCGAAGATTTCAAGACCCCAGTTCATTTTTTGTCTTTTTAAATCTGTTTTCTTCGTTGATTTCGTAGATGTGGGAGCAGAGGGTCTAGAAGAATACATCATTGTACAATGGAAAAAAAAATTTCTGGGTATTTGTTCTCCCTTGACTATCAAATGTTTTCTTAAGTATGCAATTTTAGTCAACCAATTATGTAATCTGGCTTAATCAGCACGAGGTTGACAACCAGATGAAAGGATGAACAAAATTCTCATATCAAGTTGAATAATATCTTAAAATTCCATATTATAAATTATGTTAGGTCTTTATATTTTATAAATGTATAACTTTATACTCTTTAACACTCACATTAAACATTAAGCATTGGTACTAAGCTGTTGAAATATCCGACATCTTGCGATTTACGTGCTAATATGCATTTGAAGTGTTGGATAAGCAGCGGACCTGTTCTATTTAGTATTTTAATCCCACCAATGACTTGGGATATATCACACGGATGTTACTGTACTAATAATGCCGGTTGATTTTGCATAATCTTGCGCATTCTTAAAATGCAAGAAATCTACTCATTTCACTCATGAAAGAAAAACTATAAAAAAAAAAGAGTTTCCAATTCGCTGTGTACGTTGTGAGAATGACGACATTGGCGTTTCGACGAAAGCTGTGACGGTTATATACTATCCAATTCTCCCGTTACGGAAAAAAAAGAAAAGAGAATTTTGGCTATATAAATCATAAATATTATATATTTTAATAAATTATTTTTTATACAAGATAATAATTCAATAACAAGTCTTATTAGATTTTATTTTGTTTATCGTAAAATTGTCGACTTAGTACATAATGAAGAAAATTCGACTTAATATATATTTAAAAATATTGATGAGATCATTAATAAATTTGATGTGAAAAAATATTTATATATAAATCGTGAATACTATATATTTTAATAAATTATTTTTTAAAAAAATAATAATTTAATAATAAGTATTATTAGACTTTATATCTATTTATCGTAGCACCCTCTACTTAGTATAGAATAGCGAGAATTTACCTTCTCAATACATACGGATGAATTCATTAATAAATTTGATATGAAAAAATGTTATATGATCATATTACTTAGTCTCACGTTATTAAGAAAATGAAGAATCTTGCACATTATTTTTTAGAAAAAGATAACTACACCTGACAAGTGAAACTTGACCAACCATGTGTGGAACACAATGTATGCTGTGCACGTGTGGTAGAATCCCTGGGCTTTGCACCCCATTTTACAGTGAATCTTAAAAGGCTGAATTTAACACACGAAAGGACGCCGGGGTGGCATTGTTTGGATTTCTTTGGGGATTCTTTTATGCCATGTGATGTAGGGTTTGATGTATATAATTTATTAATGCCTCGATTTGCTGAGGTGTTGCCGAAACATCAAAATTTTGGGTGGAGTGAAGATGTTGCTTTTTGTAAAAGTACGAAAAGGAACAGAATAGTTTTCTAATACTTTGAGCTGTAAGGCATCGGTGGGTTTTGTTTGTTCCTTTCTTCGATGTGAAGTTCTTCGTTTTCTATTTCTTTCAAAGTGTTTTTAACATTTTTCTGTCGTAAGGAGTGCTCTTAGCAGGGGATTTAGATTAATCGAACCGTGAATGTCATAATTAAATTGAACTGAATATTAGTTAGTATTCAGTTAAAAAGTCTAATTTGGTTCTCATGTTCAAACTGATTAATCAGTTAAAAATTAATTTTGATTCAATAAAAAATTAAAAATTTTAATTTAAAAATAAAAAAATAATTTTAATGTATTAAAAAAACAATTATCATCTCACATAAGTGATTATTTAAAATATAATTATAACTTAATGATATATATTTTATTTATATAGTCTACTAAAAATAATGTTATTATTATATGAACCAAAAATATTAAAAATTATAACTAAATTAAGACATTAGTTTATATCAATTTAATTAACTACTTGAAAATTTCAGTTACATTAATTAAAATTTTGATTCTATTTAATAATTGGGTCAGTGCCTTATCCAAAGTTCTAGCTTTTTTCAACGCCTACGCCCTAGGTGGACTGCCGAAAGAGAGAAAATAGAGAGCTCAGTTAAAACGCCACTAAAAAAAGAGAGTTCCTACGTCGTATTTCTTGTTAAAGTGTCCCTTGATTGCAAATTGGCGAGGAACTTTTGCCCTGGCCAATTTTTTTTTTTTTTTTTGGAACAAACTGAAACGATTTCATTAATAGAACTTTTGCTGTGCCTTTTTCTATGGAAATTGGCCTTTTCACTTGTCGTGATTTAAAGAGTCGGTGTTCAAGTTGAAAACTCTGGACTGGAGTTTTAAAGGTTTGAAAAAAATATTGAAACATATTTTATATGAATGCAAAGAACATAAGTTTAAAGCATGTCAAGTATATTCTTAAAAAATAAATTTTATTTTGTAAAAAGATTATCACAATATAATAAATTATAATACTTTCTTATTAAGATACAATAAATATTTTTATTAGTATACACTACATATGTAAAATAATCAAAATAGTACTATGTTAATTAACTCAATATCTTTTAGTAAGCAAAATAGAGATAATACGAAAGAATGATTAAAATTGCACCTGCAAGGAGAAAAATGATGTCATTTATACTAGTTGGAGTTTAATGTTTCTTGACAAAGAAATCGGGAAGTAAAACAAAAAATTTTATAATAATTATTATAAATATCACAACATTGAATTTTTAATAATTAAAAATGATTTACTCAATAATTATAAAATAATTATTTTGATTAATGGTGATATAGTTAAGTTCAAAACATAGATTGAAGAATGAGTTAACTAAGGTTATTAATTGCGTAGAGTTGCATTAATCTTCTTACATTAGATTTAAATTTAAACCAACAACATATCTATAAAATTTTAAATATATAAAATAAATAATATATTATAAACAATTAAAAAAATTCTTGTTGTGTCTTAGAATATAAATTTTTAGATATATATATGTCAAACAACAATCCCATCGACTAAAAAGAGATTTAAATTTGGTATTCTGTCAAATCATCCATTATATTAAAAAAGGAAGACTAAAACACTGTAACGCAAAGCTTTTTAATATTTGGTCAAAAAAAACTTTTAAATAACTTCAACGTCACATGGGGGATCTAACCAAAGCCTATGTATGTGGTAGTGGTTGAGCAGCTGTTGCACTGCAGTTCCAAAAGGACACTGGCTTTGGCGAGGCCCACCATAGCGGCTAGAGAACTTCATCATCTAGCATTAGCGAAGACTCGATCAACCTGATGCAAGTGCTCGAAGGAACACGTGATGATGCAAGGAGACAAAATGACCATTTAAGGTCCTATAGCAGAGTTCACACTAAGAACTGCGTTAGCATAATGGATGATATGACATTAATGGATGAAACGAACGTGGCAGCATAACACATGATACGTTGACATAAGGGAAATAGTGTTACAATAATAGGGAAGGGATGATCATGGATTCCAGAAGGTGGAGCACCGTAGAAATGACCATGGGTGAAATAATTACAAACCATGCGTTCAGTAAAAATATGGTGTTCCATCGACTTGAGCTCGTTTGAGCTCATTGGGTTATGTAAAAGATAGATACTCAAAGTCCCCTTTCAAAACTTGCTTGATAAATAAATCGAATTTGCTCGATTCGTTTATATTCTTGAATAACTCGTCTATAATTTAGGAAAAATTCAATTTTGGGACTCATTTTAACCAATAAAATTAGTATAGAATCCCATTATAAGTTCATTTAGACGTGGAAACTTAATTGGGCTAAGTAACAAGTTGAATTCAATAGTGAATCAAGGTTAATAGCTAAAAAAATTATATTAGCATTGAGACTAAAACAAGTTCATTAATTTTGATTCGAACTCTAATGGAATTCGAACTTAATAATTTTATACCAAACGTAAACTCAAAAATCAAAATTCGGTTAAGTTGATGAAAATTTTGTCAAGTTTGATCATATGAATTACGTGACTGGCTAGACCCCTATTACACCCCTACAATCCACATAGTCTTAATTATTTTCGTATGGACTTATGGACTTTCCTTCGTTCCTACGGTCTATACACTATATGGGTTGTTTCCATGTCCTTGTCATATTTATTGTCCATTTATGAGCCATTTTTCTTGGCTTCACATTGGAAGTTTGACCTTTTCCTTTTCGGCCTAAAGAGAATCTCGCTCATTAATTATAACCATTGTTCCCAATTAGGAAAAGCAGAAAGCATGGCAATTTGTTTGCAATTACATTACCTTTCTAGCAAAAATATAATGTAGCCGGATCATCAACTTGACAAAGTTATGTATTGCTGGATTTATTATGCTCACTTCTCAATCAAGTTTAAGCTGAAAGCACACTTGTCAAGTGTTCCTAATGCAGATAGTTAGAATATTTTATTAAAATATTTTAATTTTATGTTCTAATTTTTATGATTTATGATTTCTTTTTTGAGTTCTAGTAGTTTTTTTTTTTTAAATGCACAACAAAACACAATTTGATTGTAGAGGAGGATATGGAGGGCTAAATTTGAGAGATGGACAAACAATCAACAATTTCCTTGACAGAAATCAAGGGACAATATTCCCGCGTTTTTAATTTTCCTTATAAATGTAAATTCACTTACATTAGGACCCTCGAAATATCTGTCGTTTGGACAAACGCATGTGCGCGTTTTCAGCCCGTGTCTGAACTCCGTGTTATGCTTGGCGCGTGTACTTACGGCATTTGGATAGTGCTCGTGGGATTCAGATTTTTTTCCCAAGATATTTAAGAAAATGCAAAAATGACTTTGGTTTTTGTTTTCGTCCAAGCCCTCTGGGAGCCAAAACAAAAAAAAAAAAAAAAAATTGAGAAAAACGTGGCTGCTCCTTCAACCGTCTAAAATAATTCACAGGCTACCGCGTGGACCCACCACGTGGAACCTGCTAGGACCCGCCGCTTCTGTATGAATTCCACGGCCTTTTAAAGTTTTTTTTTTCCAGACATTTTAATATTAAAAAATGTAAATTTGTATTATTAACATTTTAAATTTTAATTCTTAAAAAAATGATAAGTGTTACCTTATTTGTGTAACTCAGGGAACTTTCTATTAGATAAAAATAATTTTTTTGGGTACCTTAAAGTTTAATTTGCAATATTGTGTTGTTAGTCAGTGTCTTGTTTCATTCCAAAAAATTCTTTGCATAAATAGGAATTTTTGGTGCATTAGTTAGTGATAGTAAATAGTTATGAGTGTTTAAAAGAATTTTTTTTTTATGTTCGAATTTTTTTTAAGAATAACTTCAAAAATTGCATTTTAAATCACCTCTCTATACTAATTAGGATACTTTTATGAAGTGTACAAACATTTTCACCTTTTTTTATATCTACAAAATGTAATAGCATGTTTATTCGAATGGAAGTATAGGTGGCCTCACCTTTTGATGAATGGAGTGTATACATTAAATAAAATATATTAAAAAGTTAACACCTAACACCGTGTATAATATAAAGTACTAAATTTTAAACCTTTTTCATTTTTGTGTCTTTTTTGCTTTTATTAATTCAATGTGGCATAATATAGAATAATATTTTTAACCTTTTTTTTTTAATTTTTTTTGTTTTTTCTGCTTTTATTTATTCAATTTGTAGACTTAATCCACCCAAAAAAAGAACCCACATAGTTATTTGAAGGCACGGGACATACCACCTAAAATAATCCTATTGAATATTACTTACAAAAAGAAAATAATTCCAATGAAAACATACTAAGGTTTCTCCCACTCGGTGGGTTTGGCGAATCACCCAGACCATGGTGTTTTATATATATATATATATATATATATATATATATATATATATATATATATATATAATTTTATTTTTTTTCCTTTGAGAAGTAGAAATGGGGTTCGAAGTCCTTGCCTTTTGAAATGTCCCATGAGAAGTAGAAAAATAGACGATAATCCAGACAACAGCTTGTATCTAAATATAAACGTTTTACAATAAATTTGGCTAAATAAAAAAAACAGAGAGACGAAAATAATAATAAATGACCCGAAGGAGTCAACCAGCATACTGTTGGGTGAAGAAAACATATCACACCCGCGCCTTGGGATATTTCACGCGCGTGGTTCTGTTATTACCGTTGGTGTCCACTGGCCTGCAGCGTCTCTGGTTTTGCCACCCCCACCCTCTCTATCTCTCTCTCTCTCCTAGGATCTCTATCTCTAAAGAAAATCATAATATTAACTTTGTCATCATCAACACCTTTCCAAAAAGTCTTGTCTCCTCCATTGGCTAGATGGGTTCTTATAACATGTACCTTTGTTGGGGATTAATTTAGATTCACATTAAAGTTTGGTGCATTACTTGTGCCCTTCATTCTTCTTGGCTTTTGCTTCTTTGCTGCCTGTTTTTTCCTTTCTTCTAATTCCCCTCTTGCAAATATAATATTGCCCACTGAGACATACTTGTTTTTCTAAAATACAATACAGAGTGTTTTGAATCTTCTTTAGAGACGCCTGCTCTGGATTATATGGGTTCTTTGGTTTTTGACGGAGGAGAGGAAAAGAAGCTCCTTCCTTCAGACGCAGGTAAAGATGATATTTATTTCTTCTCTTCATTGATTCAATCTTCCTTTTTTATACAGAAAAAATGTTTTGTGGCTTATTCTCATTTCAATTTTTTTTCGGATAAATGTCATATCAATTAGCAATGATGATCACAGAGATGAGATCGGCTTAGCGATTATTACATAGATATTGTTGACTAGATTTAACATCCAAGATTTTTTTGTTGTAACCAGGCATATAATTAAGGATGCAAGACAGTGCAGAGCCAGGCTCGGGAGGTGGGAATCAACTTCAAGAAATTGGAATTTTGTAAGTTTCAGGAATAAAGATGAGTATACATTATAAAAGATGCAAATTTTGATCTGGGTTTTTGCTGGAAAGAAGAAAAGACAGAAGGTTCTGATTAGAATTCGAGATCCCTGACAATTAGATCCAATGGAGGAGTCACCGGCTGTGCCTGCCACTCCGGTGCCAAGGAAAAAGATGACTAAGCAGTTAACAGGGAAAAAAGATGATACCCCATTGCACATTGCAGCTAGAAATGGAAATCTGCTTGCTGTTACGAAAATTCTTACTGATACTGGAGATGTGGAGTTGAAGGGATTGTTAGAGAAGCAAAATCAATCAGGAGAGACTGCCCTGTATGTCTCTGCGGAATATGGTTATGTTGATGTGGTTAGAGAGATGATCAAATACTATGACCTTGCTGATGCCAGTATCAAAGCCAGAAATGGGTTTGACGCATTCCACATTGCCGCCAAGCAAGGCGACCTAGGTATGTTTTTGAGATAGTATTCTCCATTTGTTCATTTGAGTATTGGCCGGAAAGCGAATTTGAGCTCTGGTTTTGCATTGTTTCAGAGATATTGAGAGTCCTGATGGAGGCCCATCCGGAGTTGGCTATGACTGTTGATTCATCAAATAGTACGGCTTTACACACAGCTGCAACCCAAGGGCACGTAGAGATAGTGAAGTTTCTATTGGATGCCAGCAGTAGCTTGGCTACTATTTCTAAGAGCAACGGCAAAACTGCGTTACATTCTGCAGCCAGAAATGGGCATTTGGAGGTTGTGAGAGCTCTTTTGGCAATCGAGCATGCAGTAGCAACAAGGGTAGATAAGAAGGGGCAGACAGCACTTCAGATGGCAGTGAAGGGGCAGAGTATTGAGGTAGTGCAGGACTTGATCAGTGCAGAACCGTCAACAGTAAACATGGTTGATACAAAGGGCAACACAGCGTTGCATATAGCAACCCGGAAAGGAAGAGCTCAGGTGAGCCATCACTTTTCCTTAAACAAAGAGTCACTCTTACTATAATTCAGCTGAATGCAACACGGGAATTATAGCAGTAAAAAATTCAGTTTTCAATGAATTAATTTCCCACTAAATATAGAGAATCTCTAATATGGTGAAATTCAGACAGAAAAGCATCTGCATTGGTCACCACAAATAATTTGAAATAAAGCCTTCCGAGTTATGTTGTCGAAATTTGGTTTGAACACAAAGTCTATAGTAGCACTCCAAATAATGTTGGTGAGGAGCAGTTGTATCCATTTTTCAGATTTATACTGTCTCTCCAGTTTATTGAATTTTGACTTCTGGTTATGATATTGGTGTTTTGAAGAATGTCTTTGAAAAGCCCCCATAGTCATTGGTAAATCAGAACGGTTCTAACTGCAGCTCAAAAACGATAGCCAAAGACTCAATGGTTCAACTGACGATCAGGATAAGGACAAGATGACATAATAATTTTCTGTTTTTGCAGATTGTCAAGTTGCTTCTGAGGAACAATGAAACCGACACAAAAGCTGTTAATAGAGCTGGGGAAACTGCTCTCGATACAGCAGAGAAAACTGGGCACCCTGATGTTGCAGGCATTTTGGTAGAACATGGGGTTCAGAGAGCCAAAATGCTTAAGCCACAAGCAACAAATCCGGCACGAGAGTTGAAACAAACTGTAAGTGATATAAAACACGAAGTCCACTACCAGCTAGAACACACCCGTCAAACCAGAATGCGTGTGCAAAACATTGCTAAGCGCCTCAACAAGGTGCATGCAGGAGGCCTTAACAATGCCATCAATTCCACAACCGTTGTCGCTGTGCTTATAGCTACAGTTGCCTTTGCAGCCATCTTCACCGTCCCTGGCCAATATGTTGATGATCCCGCAGACATTCCACCAGGACAGTCTCTTGGAGAAGCACATATAGCTCCCAAAGCTCCATTCATAATATTCTTCATCTTTGATTCAATTGCGCTCTTCATTTCACTGGCCGTTGTGGTGGTGCAAACCTCAGTTGTGGTCATAGAGAACAAGGCGAAGAAGCAGATGATGTCTATTATTAACAAACTCATGTGGATCGCCTGTGCGCTTGTTTCGGTAGCTTTTCTGGCATTATCATTCATTGTGGTTGGCGAGGATGAGAAATGGCTGGCAATTGGTGTCACAATCATAGGAGCAACTATAATGGTTACAACATTGGGTACAATGTCTTACTGGGTAATAAAACATCGGATTGAGGCCTCGAATATGAGAAGCATACGAAGATCATCATTGGGAAGCGGGTCACGATCTTTTTCAGTTTCTGTAATGTCAGATGCTGAGATCTTGAACAATGAATACAAGAAAATGTATGCAATTTAAGACTCACAACACTGGATACTCTTGCAGTATATTGCATAATAGATCTTGTACTACTAGTACTTAATGAAAATTACACCCCATAATCTTGCCCCATTTGCCCAAAAAAGTAAAAAGGAGTGGAAAACCAATTTATCCAGAGAGAGAGAGAGAGAGGGAATATTGACAACTTGGAAAGAATCAAAGATTGTAGGCATCAAGAGAAGCATAGGTTTTCTATACAGTTCTGAGGTTTTCCGCCATTACGATGATTCACTAGTCATCACTCAAACCAAACCAACTCTATACTTTATTCCTGATTAATACCTGATCTGCTATGAGAAGAATCAAATTTTTGGCAAATGAGAACTCCATGGTTTGGTCAATTGAGAAACGTATAGAGTTGGGAATACACATGGGAATGTATCGCCGCAGGGATGCAGAAATTATACAAATCAGTTGCGTCTTCCCCGGCAGAAAGCGATAGAATATCTCTTAGAAAATGGTGCCAGTATCATATATAACTTCAATTTCGAGTCATTATGTAATTATGGTGTCATAGAAAGTGCTATTCTTCTCAGTAAATTTTAGAAATAAATTATTCAAACATTGCAATTAACCAATCAAATCATGACATGCCAACATCATTTCTTATATTCATTGTTATTCAATTAAATTTATTAGTCATTTATGTAGTTACGAACTGTCGGTCTAAAGTTCTTATGTCAAATCAGACAAACACCTCTTGTGTGAAGGCAAATAATTGGTAGGAGACTACTCTGCAGGCATAAGTCAGGGAGATGCCAGTGACCATAATAATTTTTGGGCAATTCTGATTGATTACTTTAAGAATAAAAGAAGAAAAAAAAAAACCTTTGTGACTGTTTAAAGTTAAACCATATAATTTTTTTTTTTTTTTTTGTTATCTAAAGCTAAACCAAATAATTTCTTTCTGGGAGGCTAACGATCACTAAAGAGACGAATATCTAACTAGACGTAATCCAAGCGAAAAAATTTAAGCTCCTGTGAGGGTCAACTATTAGCATTTATGAACGAGGATGTTATTATTATGTAATCTCAACACTCAAAAATAACTTTTATTTAATTTCTTAATCATTTAGTATTTCATAATCAACACAATGCTAAAAGAAAAAAGATAAAAAAAAAAAATAAAATTTAAACCTTACTTTTATTTTTAACACAAAACTCATAAACAAAATTACCAAGCAATTTGTTATAGAACTAATTTTTTTATTTAAAATTTTGATCTTGTAACGGCACTAAATTATATTTAATTTTAGCCAATTTTCCACCTACGAAACACAACAATATTTACAAAAATCACTTCTTAATTTTTATTATTTTAATCAAATTACAAAGAATTGAATAATATTTCTTTTCCAAATGTCCTCTCTACATTTTTTTTATATAATCTTTAACCATTACACTATATTTATAGTGTTAATAATTAAAACATCCACTAACTTAAAGATGTACATTACTCGGCTACCAAACCAATTAGGCACAATGGGATTCCATTTTTAAAGACATATTCCCATTTTTTTGCAAGAACATATATTTACATTTAAGAAGAGTCTAACACACCATTAAAAGCTATATTAACACCCTTTTTTTAGCCACCTATATTTTTCTTCATTCTAGGGTTCATGCCAACATATTAATTTGAATAAAACATCTAAAAAGCTCATATTAATTCTAGGGTTCAGGGATCCCTTTTTTCTTTCTGACGTGGAACTCTATACTGAATCTATCAATGTTATTGTCAGACCCCTCTCCCCAAAAAACAATTTGTTGGGGTTTGCAGTTCTTACTTTTATAAGACTTAGATCTCTTTTTCCTTTTCAATATGGGATTCCATCACAACCAACATTGGTGCCGTAGCCACTCTTTAGAGTACATGTTATCTCTTACTAATTTTGGTGAGATATATATACTATCTTCTAAACAATATTAAGAAATTTGGCCGTTTGGTTGGAGAAAGTACTAATGTGTTTAAATTGTCACTTAGCAGCCTACAAGCATGCTAGCTTGACACCCACACATGTTACCGTATTGTTGACGTACCCTAACACCCAACCCATGACTCAAACACCTTGTCTTCTCAATTTCCATACCTTAGGCTCTCGGACCATGTCGCAGTGCACCTCTTTGACACAATATATTTAATTAAGTGTTTACACTCAGTTTCTTATTCAAAAATTAGTATAAAATACTACTAATTTACTTACATTCTTAAATCAATGGACTTTAAAAGACTCTTACATAACTTTTTATTCTATTGCTTAAACCGAATGGAGTCGATTGGACTAACCAGGAGGGAAGAAATCTGACTCAAAGGGTGGTGGCGACTAAGAAACTAGTGGATAGGTTTAGATACGATGGGTCAGTTACCCAAATGTGATGGGCCACATGGCCTAGGTGATATGTCCATATTACCGTAAATTTTCTATAAATCATTTTTGGGCCATAGTTGTTAATAAATGAAAAGGCTCCACAAAGTTGCAGAGTTCGTAGTCATTATTGTGGACTCTCAAAGGCTACGGTCAGGCCCATTGGACACACTCATCAAAGTCCAACAAAGAAAGAACAAGAACTGTTGTATTGAGGACCAATACGTTACGTGGGTTCACTTTTTATCGACACGTTGGTAGCAATTGTTTAGATCATGAAAAAGACGACGCCGTTCGTCTCGTGGTCGGTCCTCGAGTCGAAGCTTTACGATCGAGAGCCAGGCTGAGGGCCAAAAAAAAAAAAAAAAAAAAAAAAAGGGAAAGAAGCGAGAAGAAATGGACGCAGAATTGCAGGAACTGCAGAGACAATTTGAGTTTGCGCAGCAAGCGAAATCGAGCATTCGCTTATCGGAGCGAAACGTTGTCGAATTGGTGCAGAAGCTCCAGGAGCTGCACATCATCGATTTCGACCTTCTCCACACCGTCTCCGGCAAAGAATACATCACTCCGGTAACAGACTCAACCCACGCCACCGTCTCCACCGCCACCGCCTCCTCTTCTCCTTTCTATAATTTCCTTTTTCTTTTTCTCTCTCTCTTTTTTTTTTCCTGAATAATTCTCTGGTGCTGCTATTATTATTGTTGTTGTTATAGGATCAATTGAGGCAAGAAATGGTAACGGAAATCAAGAAATTAGGTCGTGTCTCACTGATCGATCTTGCGGATATCACTGGAGTCGATTTGTACCATGTGGAGAAGCAAGCTCAGCAGGTGGTTTCGGATGACTCGGGGGCTCTCGTTGATTCAAGGAGAAATTATCTCTCAAGCCTATTGGGATAATGTCGCCGAAGAAATTAACGAGAGACTTCAAGAATGTAGTCAAATTGCTGTCGCCGAACTCGCTGCTCAGTTAAATGTCGCGTCGGCATTCGTGAACTCGATGCTGGAGGCCCGCCTTGGGACTTTGGTAACTCATTTATGCTTTTGTTTCCCTTTTTTTAATGTTCATTTTTAGAATAATCATACTTGGTTACTGCATAATAAAGCAGAATGAAGAAAAAATTCACGCAGCAGACTCTAATTAAATTTGAGATTAAGGCTTTGTTGTTGTTTTTTTATGTGTTTAGGTGAAAGGTAGGCTTGAGGGTGGGCAACTGTATACACCGGCGTATGTGGCTCGAGTGAGTGCCATGGTGCGTGGTGGGGCAAGAGGTATTACAGTTCCCACAAATTTGGCAACACTGTGGGGCACTTTGCAGCATTTGTTGCACGAAATGGATGGAGCCAGTGGTGTGGCTATTGAAAGTACGTTTTTCCAGTCCATTTTTAATGGACTGGTGAAGGATGGGGAACTTCTTGGATCACTTCGTGCTGGCATTCACTGGATGCCCACTGTATGTTATCTGTTCCTCATGTTATATTCATATGCACTTTGGTCATTGACATTCCATTTTATGCTTTATTTCATTTCTAACAGCTGAAGGATTAATATGATTGTATGCCCATTTTTAAAACCTGAACATTCTAATTGAAAATTTGATAAAATGCTAACAAGAGCTAAATATGGTCTTGAGACGGTTCAAATTTGATATGTTTAGGTAAATTAAGTGTTTGTCTTTTGTTGATTTCAATTATACAACAGGTCTTTGCCATTGCTCAAAGGGAATGCGTGGATTCTTTCTTTTCACAGGTTTGAATGATTTTGTTGTCTATTCCTGCATTTTGTGTTCTTTTTAAGCTGCATTTCAGCTTCACAATATGTTTTCCTCCATCCCTTGCTCCAGCTTTTCCTTTTTGTTTGCTATTGATTTTGGCAACATTGCCTTTTACAAAAGAGGCATAGATTTATGTTATTTGACCATGTACAGCGAGAGTTTGCAGCAGTCTCTCCTCCCCCATCTCTCTCGCTCCTGCTGCCCTCTCTCTCTGGCCGCCCTTCCCCCACTGCCAACTACTCATTATTGCCCCAGGCAAACATATGTTTAGCTGCTGCTATAGTGATTGTTTGTTTGCATTTTCTGTTACAGAACTCATACATCAGCTATGATGCACTGCAGAAACTTGGGATTTCCCAGCCTGTTCAGTTCTTGCAGGTGCATTTTTGCTTTTTTGTTGAGTTTGTGGATCTATGGTCATTGGATCCCTTGAAGTGATTAATTTGTGCATGCAAATGCCTGTCTGGTTGGCTGATCAAATTTGTGGTTTGTACTCCAATTTAGTCCAGATATCCTGAAGGCATACCTTTAGTTACTATCTTTGTTCACCCGTCCATGATTGAGATGTTGGATACTGCGGGGGAGGATGCTATTGAACGTGGTAGCTGGTAAATGTTACAGCTACTTCAACTTTTTTCTTTTATGTGTCATTTTGTGCTTTAGTACAGGACAAACTCAGTGAAAATTACTTCTTGCTATCATAATTAATTATAGATCCTTTTTACTTGGTAATGGATATAACTGGAATGATTTTGTTTCTTTCCTTCCCTCATTGGCTTTAACTTGTGTTTTCCTTATAGCTTGTATTATGTAAGCTCTGCATAGAGAAATCATTCTTGGCATGCTTCCTCACTTGGGATGATTTGATGGGTTGTTGCAGGATTGATTCTCTTTCTGTTTTGCCCACATCTTTTGGATCCTCAGATGCATCTAAGATTCTTTCACATTGTCCTTCTGTTCAGTCTGCCATCAAGGTGATGGTTTCCAATTGTTGTTTGTGTATTTTATCAGTGAACTCCATCTTCATCTATTTTTTATTCTATTCAGGGCAATAAAGGACTCATTCTGGGGGACTCCTATATACTTAGTAGTGGATTTGTCAAGGTAAGGCTCTTCCATCTTTAGTTGTCTTCTTTGGCTGTTGCCTTCTAGTGACCAATTACTGGCATTGTTTGTGTTTGCACTGTCAATTTTGCTGATCAGACCAGTTAGTCCTGTTGGCAACTTGGGTCAGTTATCCTGTTTTTGCAGTCAAAGTGTGAAGGCATTATCATGAAGTCCAATACATCCTTTCTTACTCGGGACTATTTGCTTGTATTATTTATCTGCAAGCCTTCAACTTAACCCTTACTTTCCTCTCTCATTTGGCCTGTCCATGCGGGTTAAACATGTGAATGCTCCTTTTGCCTTCCTTTCTTACCTGTCAATTGGTTGTGCATTTTGGATGTAGAGATATTGTTGAAACATGTGTTATTCATGTGGTATTCTTTTAGTCTGTCATTGGAAAACTGCTGTTGCAATGTTGTGGCTAGGATATTTATGATCTCCTGGAAAAAGAGATGGAGGCCTTTAATCTCTCAGCAGCATCTGGTCAAGTGCTAACTGACGACTCTCAGTTGGTCAAGGATGCTAAAGTTAGAAATGATTCTGGCAGGATGAGTGATCTAAATGACACTGGTAATGAGCGAAAGAAGAAAAAGGGAAAATCTGCTGGAACAAAAACTTTGGACAACCCTCCAGATGATGAGGAGTATGTTCCTAGAAAATTGAAGAAGAACCAGAGGAAAGCGAAGGACACACCTTCCACCCAAGTGTCAGATGTGAAAATGGGAGGGAAGAAAGGCTTTATTAACAAGCAAGAGGACAATTCTAGTCTTCCTTCAGAAGAATGGCTAATGCAAAAGATCGTGACCCTTGTACCCGATTTTGAAGAGCAAGGCCTGTCCATTTTCATTGTATTTCTTTTTTAGGCATAACTATCTTTCCTCTTTAGCATCAGTGCCATGGCCAGTTCTGATATCTTTGGTGTCTCATTGCACAGGCATGGAAGAGCTAGAAGTAATCCTCAGACCTTTGGCTACGCATCTTAGACCTAAGCTAATTGATTTTTTGAATGAGAGAAGAAAGGCACTGTTTACAGAAAATGCTGAGAAAATGAAACGATTGCTTGATTATTTGCAAAAGAAGCTTGATGAGGTTGGTGCAATTATGATTATTAATTGTCTGTTCAATGTTTTGGCTCTCTTTGTACAGGCTGATCTCCTAGTACTTTCAAGCAATAAACCATGTATTATTTTTATTTGTATGCAGTCTTGCCTGAACATGCAGTTGTATGAAAAAGCACTAGATGTGTTTGAAGATGGTGAATCAACTTCAGTAAGTTGTTCTTATGCAATTCAGTTTCTTCCAGCTATTAAATTCTTCCTGGGACTGGAGAGATTATATCCCAAGAGGCTCCTTGTTGGTTATGGAATGCCGTAAAAGAAGGCTTGTACATGATTTGCAGGTTGTGCTGCATAGGCATTTGTTAAGAACAACAGCTACTCCTATTGCAGATATGCTACTTCATAATTTGGTAATACTTATATGCTCTGCCCTGTGTTATTATTGATTTATTTTATATCTCACTTTGATGCTATGGATGGAAATTATTTAGGATGTACTCAATAAATTGAAGAGCGGCATAGAAGTTGAAGCATCTCTGAGTTCAGAACCTCTTGTACTTACTTCTGCGGAGAGAACTGCTCTTGTATGAAACATTCTACCCTTACTCTGCCATGTGGATTCACTTCGAAGTTGGAAGTCTTTCTATTCATTTCTGTTTAATATATGCCAAATGTTTCTGCAGGCCAAAAGTTTTCCAGGATCCCTTTCGAAGAAAGCTCTTGCTATGGTAGAAGCTTTAGAAGGGAAGGTAAGTGATGGTTATGAAAAATGTGTCCAACTTTTGCATTTAAATCTTTGAAATATTTGTTGTTCCTCCAATAATTTCTTCTTATGAATCATTTTTTTTGCCTCCTTTTGGTTGGTGAAGTGGTGGGAGTTGAATTTTAATGCTGTGTCAATTGACTCTGTCCATTGGAAAATCTTATTTTTCTTTTTAAAGTGATTTCAGGTTGTTGTTTGAATCTGCAATGAAAATAAATCTATAAGATTCATCTTAGTCTTAGTTTTACTTGAGTTTGGAAATCATTCACATCTTGTGCCCTTTGGTTTATAATTTTGCTCCTGTCCCTTCTCTTTTCGCATCTCAATTATTGATTGAGAAAGCTGTAATGATCTACATTGTTTTGAAACTTTCTTTCTTTTTTTTTTTCCCTAGAGATTCCTATTTGCTTACTTGTATAGTGGAATCTACCATTTGTGTGGTTCTCTCTCTCTCTCTCTCTCTCCTCTTTTGCTGACAATTGGCTGGAGACAATGCCTTTACTCTTTTTAAGTTTTACACCTGTATCCTGTGTGAGGTAGTCTATGCCCAAGTCTTGATTTACAATCTCACCAAGGGATATTTGATGTACATAATAGTTTTGTTGAATTCACTGCAGCTGTTTTAACTTTAGTTCTGTGTTACAGACCATGGAAGCATTCATGACTTCACTTAGAGAGCTGGCGGAGGAGAGGTAGCATTTTTTGCCCTTAGTATTCTTTAGAATGTGTATTCCATGTGTAGCACACACTCTCTCCCCCCCCCCCCCCCCCCTTCCAAAAGAAAACCTTTAATTTTACTTTGCAATTAACATTCCCTTTGGTTCCATGCTTCAGTGGGCTGATGATGAAGAAGCTTGATAAGAAATTGGAAAGAACTCTTTTGCATTCATATCGCAAGGTACCCCAAATATCAAGTGTTGTGTTGGTCATTTGGTCAGAATTATGTATGTTCTTGGATATGGTGATGGCAGGATGTTCACATCATTAGAAACTTTTCATGCTTCGAGTCCCAGTGTTAATGGTTTTAGAATGTGCTTGGCATTCTGTTGTTGATTACAATAGTTGGTGACATATGACCCAACAAGGATTAAATACCTTTTTTATCACTTATTAAACAAAAAAAAAAGGGAACATTGAGTGCCCTTTCAGCTTGTCTATTTGTGAAGCATTTCTGAATTTTTCATGTGATGCATTGCATTTTCAGTCAGCTATCTGTATATAATTAATTCCTAAATCTTTTTGCACCTGCTATAATAATAATTTAATAGTTTTTGTTTCCTGCAATTAGTTTCCATGAAGCTGCTCATGGATCATTTTTGTTTTCATTTTTTTTCATTTAATTGTCAGGATTTATCAGCTCAAGTTTCTGCTGAAAGTGATCCAGTTGCTCTTCTGCCTAAAGTCGTTTCATTACTCTATATCCAGGTCTATATCGAATTCTACATGTGCACATTTCTCTTTATTTTTTGAAGGTTTTAACACGTTATGCTGTTTGTAGGCCTACAATAAAGCTCTTCAAGCTCCTGGAAGGGCTATTTCTATGGCCATTTCTCGATTGAAGGTAGGGAGTGTGTTCTTAATAATTACCTAATAGAATTTTGTTTGTGAATGTTATTTATATTGCAATGCTTCTTTTGTTGGCATTTCAATATAATTTTTGTTTTGCTGGGTCTAATTTTTGGCATTATTTAAATTTTCTTGGCTGCATATATATCATTATTTTCAGGACAAACTAGACAATTCAGCTTACAAGATTCTGACAGATTACCAGAATGCTACAGTGACACTTCTATCTCTTGTTTCTGCTTCAACCGGTGATGTGAGTAAGCATTTCTGTATCAGTTTACATCCTTGGTTTGACAAATTGTCTTCTGATTATTTTATGTTCGGACCATCTACTGGATTAACTGCATTCTGAACATTGTTAATTGCCACATAGTAAATTTTGAGGGGAACTTGGTAGCTGTATCTTGGGAAGAAAGGGATTTATCATAACCATTGTAAACAAGGTTCATATGCCTTGTTATCATGTTCGGGTTTGCAATTATCTTTTTTTACGTAATGTTGATTGGTGCCCATTCCTTGTGCTCTTTTTCTGCCCTGTTCAGGAAGAAGATTGTACATCCGATAGGATTTTGAGCAAAAAGGAGCTTCTGAGAGACCTAATGCCTGGTTTGAAGGGACTGGTTTTGAGCACCTCACAATCTTGATTTCCGGCAAAGTGAATAACTGTGGTTCCTTGGCAGTTGCTCACACATGCGTTGCCTGAACAGATCCCAACATCACCCATCTTTAGCATATTGAGAAACAAATAATCTGAAGATCGTCCCACAATCTTTAAAAATAGATGTGAACTTCCGATTGCAGTTATTGGTTTTTGAAGCATACTTGTATAGAGAATGGGATCTGGTGATTAGTAATTAGCTTAAAACTAGGAAATCTTGCGGGTATCTTCCTATTCATAGCTGGTGTGAGGGGAGGCTGGGGAAGCCATGAAAATGGTTCCGCATACATAAGAGCACTGACTGATTGCTGTGCGAAGTTTTTCTTGTCATTGCACATGTACAAAGTACAGGGCGTAGTTGTTTACTTTGTCTTAATCACCTGACGAACTTCTTGTGGTAGGGATTTCCTAGTTTCACATTTTTGCATTTCAACTAGAATATGATTGCAATCACAACAAAACTTTAATGTCAAATTTAAGTGGGGTCGGTTATATAAATTTTATCTTGTCAATACGTGTTATTGTACACCAATTGCTCTTGTAAGTTAATTTTAGTCCTCCTGTGTGTCACCCTTTTAACTGTTCACCTGAATTATTATGGTTTATTTGAGACGTCAAATACCACATGATAAATTTCTGCTTTTCATAAACTCTACTATCTAGGGTCAAGAGCTGTAATGATCCTACAATTATTTCATTGTTTGATCTGTTGTTTTTGACATTTTGAGAATAATGTCACAATTTGTCAACTTACATGGGCAACATTGTGGCTGAAACCGAAGCTGATGAAGTTGTTAAAAAGCGGAATCATCGCCATCTGGCAATATTGTCTAGCGCATACTCGAACTCTACTGAACTGTCTTTTGTTTCAGCATCGTCCAAAAGGACAACCGGCCGGGCTTAAACTATATTATAAACAAGGGATGACAAAACCGGCATGGTGTTTTTATGAAAATTTTCGATCTTCAGCTTGCAAGCCAACACCCTCATTATCAGACTTTTATTTTTGACATTATGATAACCGTAATGGCATGTTTCACGTCGTGTGTTGCTTTTTTCTGCTTTACCATTAATAGGACCTTCAACTCCTTACAGTAAACTTTACATAATCAGAAATCACTTTCTATTAAGTTACTTTTCGTTTTATGCCCAGATTGTCAACTTAAAAAGGTCTTCTCAACACACGAGACATTATAGAGTCGGAAAAAGAATTGTTTTCGCTGCTCGAACCCGTGACCTGAGGTCACAGTTTATTCATGCAATTCTCTCGCATGGTTGCCTTTGTGCAGAACATAGTTACAATGATCTACGTATCGAATGTGCAGCATCAAATGAAACGGCAGTTAGCTATGGGGGTCTTGTTTCATGGCATACAGATGAACAATTCATAGAAACAGGGCAAAACTATCTCCTTGCACACAGCGAAACCTTTAGCACAATGAACTCCCATCGGTTCTTCCCTACCGGCGAGAGGAACTGCTACAGGTTACCTTTGTTTGCAAGAAACCACAAGTTTCCATTTCGAGCTGGACTTTAATACGGAAATTTTGATGGCCTTTTGAAGCCTCTAAGCTTCAGGTTGGAGATAGATGACCATTTATGGGCTATGGTGACAACTGCTGTAAGTGCAGTCGACCCGGTGCACCACGAAATGATTTGCAAGACTAAGGAAGATGGTGGAACAGTGTGCTCGGTAAACACTGGGGATGAAATTCCTTTTATGATAGCAGATTTTTATTGGCTGATGGAGAACAAAACGGCTTTGCTTCTTCATAGTAGGATCGATTATGGTTCAAAACAAGAGTATTGAGTATCCCTCTAATAATCTACTTCACATGTCTCGGGCATATGCACTAACGAGGTTTGGAATAGTCTCAAACTGTAGATCTCGAATTCAAATCTTAATTAGAGTCTAATTGACGAAGAAGAATGTTTCAGGCATAAACGTTTGAAAGTGATGCAAGTTATGTGCATGTTAATTGTGCCATAAATTGAATGACATGCGCGGGAAACAAATGGATAACTCTACAAGAATACGGCAACAGAACATGCAAATCAAAAGAAATGCCGGAGTATGTCAATATTGCCGCACGAGACATCCCTGATGGATCCGCCAATGGCGAAAATGGCCCGCCATGGCCAGTATTAGCAAATGTAATACAAGTTAAAAATTTATCAGATTCCATCCATCTACAGGTTCAAGTTTTCTGATTAGAATATCTGTTGTGGCCTACTTTGTGCTGTATTTTGTGAACCCCGTGTTCATATATCCTCCAAATAAAACGAGCAAAGATTTTCATTAACAACCAAAAATTAGCTGCCAGACGTTCCAGACTGGGTTAGATTTACTGACCAGTGTCATGTGATATAATTGTATCCACTTCAACTTAATGGTTCTGCTATGTAACGATTTCTCCGGCTGAAGGGTCTATATCAGCACCAATCCTCAATGCCATGTAAGTATTCTCTGTGATTCAGGAGTCTGAAGTATCACACCTTCTAGACTTCTCTGTGGCAAGCATTGCTTCATGCACAGCAACATCGCAGATACGGACTCTAGCCACATGTTTCTACAGATTCTGAAATGCTGGAACTACCTCACTCTTTCGTTCAGCAGTCAGGGAACACGAACTTTTTCAGAGGGCACCATGCAGTTGTGGAATTTCTCTTATTTAATTCATTTGTACCTGTTTATGTTTTTGGGATCATCTTCACTTTCTTGGTCATATAGATTATAGATGACAGGATTGTGTATTCTGATGTTTTCCCTAAGTTGCTGTGATATGAATTTGATACCACACTACTCAACCAAGAAAAATGGAGGAACCATGGAATAGACAGCAGTAATGTCATCTGATCTAATGTTTTAATTTGGCGGTTAAGAGTCTAGAGCAATAAGATCTCTAGCATTTTAACCATGCAGTATTGTACACAAGTAATGTATGCATGTTCTCAATAAAATCTTCCTTTTTTCTTCCTCTTTTTTTTTTTTTTAACAAAAACAACATTTCGGCATTCAAAAGCTACACAATGTAAGTTGAAGATCTCATAAACACAGCCCTACCATTTTCTGTTGAAGTAATATCAATACAAAAATCATAAATATAATCCCAAATTTAGCTATATTTTATTCATTAGTCCGTCCTAAAATTGCAAAAGAGAAAATGAGAGTAAACAAGACCTTGAGTTGTGCCCGCTAATGAGCATTGGAAACAATAGGATTCCATTGGGTTTTATGAAATATTCTATTTGACAGCTTAACTCTAGCTAAATTTCTACTAACCCAACGCTCTACTAAACTTTGTAATTCCCATAAGAATCACAACTTACAATGCAATATCCAGCACCCAATAAATCCGAATCATTGATTGTCACAAATAGTTTCCAACCCCCCACCCATATGAAGTTTTGACCAAAGGATACAAGAGTTAACCTCTCTAGCCCTATTGGTCAGATTCTAAAACCCATAAAGCCTCAACTTTTATGTTTTTGCGGTTAGCCCATAAGGCCTCAATTTGATCTGTCCAGTTGGCAAATGATATCAGCTTTGTATAAAGAAAAATTATCAGGGGCAGTTTTCTGAAAGAAAGTGCAGGAGCTTTTTCATTTGTTTTCACCATCTCATATATCATGAAAGGACGGGATATGGCTAAAATGCTAATCACTGGATGTAAAGAAAAATGCCAAATAATTGGCAGATTCAACATTGACGCTGCAAACTGACTCATTCTAATGAATTGAGGAGACATAACTGGAACTTTACATTGCAAAATAAAGCACTTGTTAACGTTGAGGTAGAGCCGGTCTCTTTTCCCACATATCGTAATGAACCACGAAATTATCCTGCATTCATGTTGAATAAGCCACTGGACACTTAGAAAATATGTTGCCAATTGACTGAACAAGTAGCTCAAACCAAGTACAATGACAAAGAAAATACTACAAACCTTTCGGATTATTTCGAATGTGTTTGGATCAAAACAATGGTAAGACCCGCGCTCATGTGTGCTTGTTTTAACAAGCGGCTCCACTGTAGGGACTCTTATAAACCACAACCTGTGCTCTTTGTGGTAAAACCATCCTCTGTTATAACTGCCAAGAGGTCCGAACCAACATTAGTAACAAATCTATCCAATAGCTGCCAAAAATAGACCGGTGAAGAGACACTGCCAGACAATTTTTCCTTCATAGTTCAAGCAAAATTGATCAAGAACTTGATGTGCACAGAAGGTTGGGCAGGGAAGGGACGACACAGATATGAACAAAACCAAAGCCAAGGAATATTCTGCAGGGAGCTTACAGTTCATTTGCAGCAAATAGTTGCGCTTCATCCTTTGGCATGCTGAAAATTGGAATCAGAAGAGAAAGTGGGGATAAAAACTGAGAGACATGAAAACATGAGGAAGAAAAAAAAGGAAATATAAATCATGAAATGTACCTGTAAAATATATAGAACAATGTTTCCACCAAGAATTTTGCAAAGAAACCTTGCTGCAATCATTGAAAACTGGTAAAGATCAAGAAAAGAAAATTGGAGAACAAGAACTAGAGGAAGAGGAGAACAAGGAAAAGCAGCTCACATGTAGAACGGGTGGTTGCTTGGCATAATAACACTGGGGCACACTGAACTCTGGATCACCCTTGGCTGGCTCATCAGACCATGGGGAGCCAAATGTCTTATGAAGATTCTCTGCCGAATTCAAATTCAATCCAAGGGTTGTTAAATCAATTCCAAGAGCAAGCGATGTCAGATCAGGGTCACTCATCCTTATAACACTTAGCAGGCCAAGTAACCCAAATGGATCAGGAGCAGATTGCGGAACCTGAATAGATTTCATGCCCTGATCCCTAAATGGCTGACTGACAGCCGACATTTGTTGTAGACGAAACTGAGACTGATTCTGCTGCTGTTGCTGATACTGCTGGATAAGTTGGTCATATCCAATACCAGAAACAGTACTAGGTGAGTTTAGAGGTCTAAGTCCAATCCCAGGAGGTCCATTTGCCTGAAAACATTATACAGATATAAATTCTTCAAGCAATGACTAAGATAGACACTCCATCAAGAACAAAACCATTCATGTAAAGGAAAAAAGGTAAATTTGCTACTTAGATTGCTCCATTCTTCTGTAAACAGAAAAACTCAAATGCATTTCCCTAGACCATACACAGCACCAAAAACATGCCTGTGAGTGATAGCTTGAGTGGGAAGAAGGAAATATGTCTGAACCATGAAGAAGATCTTGATTGTTTACAGATGAAAAGTTTACACCACTACTGCTCACAGCTGGGGCATGTTGCTGCTGCTGCTGAGGACGATATGACGAATATGTACCCCCTAAGTTGAACCCAGAAGACCTCCCCATCTGAAGAATACAACATTAAGTATGTAAGAAAGTACAAATAGATAGCATAATAATATTGCCAAAATCTTTTCTCAGGCTCACAGAAAAGTGCTGAGATTGCATCATGGACATGGTATTGTCGTGCAGTTGCTCTTTCTGGTGCAAATCCATGCTGTAATCAGCATTGCCACCTAAACCAAATATACAACTTTGGTCAATAGCATGCTATTGAAATTGCAAATTAAAAGGAACATAACCACTTCAATTACAACAATACTAGCTCCCTCGCAGGCAAGAACTCCAAAAATCCTTTGCAGCACAACCTCAGATCATAAAGCCGAGAAATAAACAGTATGAACCATTTTTTTAATGTTTTAATTTATTCAGGTCCATCTCATGTCAATTTAAAAACAATCAGTAGGCTAATCAGCATCAGATTTTAGATTAAAAAGCACTGCTGAATAGTATTTAGATTTATTAAATGTCTATACTGCCAATTAAAAAGAAAGTGCATTAGAAAGCACAAGTAGTCAAATAAATATCTACAAACCTTTAAATCCTGGTAAAGCTGGAAAATCTTCATTTTGAATGCTAAATTCTTGGTTTTGCTGAACAATAGGGCTAACTCCAAGGCCTTGTTTTCGAAGGGAACCTGAAATGTTTTGCCTCTTTTTATTCCCAATCATAAATGAAAGTGCACTAGATTTGCAAAAGTATCATTGGACAAATCATGTTCTAATTACCCAATTGTCCCTGGTGCCCTCCTGCAGAACTAGGACGACTGGTCAACGAGGGGAAATCATTATTTATGTCAAATGGAGAACTGTCATTGGAATTCACATCATTCAACATCCCCATAGAACTCAGACTGTTCACTGCTTGGACATGGCTTTGTGTAAGAGGACCACCAGCAGCAGGATAGGAGTTGCCTAACATAGAAATTACCTGCGGAGATCCTGAACCCAGCAAGTGTCACCTAAACAATATATACAACTAAGTGCAATCTAGTGAAATATGCATCTATCATCAATCAAATGAGGAAAAAAAAAAAAAAGAAACTCTATTGCTATATCTGAATTTGTATTCTGAATCCAGAAAGTATCACATAAAAGACAAATATTCAGATTTAATTTCAAAAGAAAGAAACAATAAATCCATGCTGGAAAATTCCTCAGTTTAAGTGTTTTCCTTTATTCCAGTATAGCAAACTTCTACCAAGTATCAAGCAAATTTACTGTCCAATATAACCAGCAGTGGGTAATCCAGCTAATTACGTAGTCATCACAAGCCATCACAAAAGGTAATATGATGACTACAATGCTTATCCATCAGTGTTAATATTTCTTTCACTCTTAGCACACTTATACCTTGTGGAAGCACACTACTCATCAATCGATTTTGTCCTTGCATGCCTAAACTTCCAGATCCATTACTTGCAGTTAAATTTAGACGTGAAGCAAGACCAGGCATAGATAGTCCTCCCCCGGAGCTTATATTCCTTCCAATGTTTCCCCCACCGACCATGTTTCCCATAGAACTCGTGATCCGAGGACCTGCATTTCCCAAAATTGGGGACACACCCAATCCTGGAACAGCATTCCGGTTACCAATTGCGGCGGAAGTTGGGAGAATCCCAGGAATAGAACCACCAACTCCATTTGTGTTACTACTAAATCCAGGGTTTCCCACAACACTTATACCGCCTCTACTTGTAACTCCTGAATGCCCATGGGAGCTGGCATGGGATAACTGCATGGCACAGAAAAACAAAATATTGCCATGAGGAAACAGCAAAGAATATTTCCTTTATTGCACTCAAGTAACTACATTTACTGGCTTGTAAGATTAGACACCTGAGAGAGTGCAACAGGAAGATTATTCGATGCAAATCGTCCACCAGAAAGGCTACCAGTATGCTGCTGAACTCCACCAGAGGGAACATTGTTTATTGTTGAGTTTCTAGATGCAAGTGTCCCTGGCATGCTAGGAACATTAAAGCTGCCATGAATATTGTGCAGCCCTTGAATACTTCCTGCATCAAGAAGCAGGACAATTACGGAAGTTGTTGATTGGAAAACACAGGTGAAGCTCCACGGAATTTACTGACCAGTGTGATGAAAAACAGGTGATGCAGCACCAGACTGCCCGGAAAATGATGTAGCAAAAGATCGTCCTGTACTGTCTGGAAGATTTGAAGCTGAACCATTTAGAGAAGACTGCAATTCACAAATTATTTTTTACAATAAGCCAAAAGATTGTGAAACATGTAAAGTTCCAAAACCTCTAATTCTGAAAGCAAATCTAAAAATTCCAGTATAAAGTTACAGAGGAAATTGAAATAGATCATAAAGAAAGGACAGACAGCTCAACATTGACAATGTATCTAACACAGAAAATGACATGTCAATGATTTATACCAGCAAATAAATTGTATGGCCCAATTTGAACGGTAGAAAAGACACAAAACTTGCAACCATGCTTAAGAACACCTCCATTGTTTTTATAAACATATAAAAAAAAAGAAAAAAATCTTAATGTTAATGACTCCAAATTTCAAATTTCACCATCGACAAAATTCCCATTCCCACCAGCATCATACGTTAAGATAGAAATCAGCACATGACAAACATAACCACATGCTTGAACTGTTTGTACACACAAATTTCATGAAGAAAACAGCACGAACTGACACATGCATCTCCCAAATTTCAGGAAATTGATTAACAATATCTAATCATTATCTTAAAAACCAGGATGAGAGTTTAACATCTATGTGCACCAAGCAAAGCCATATTTAACAAGGGGATTTTAAAAAAATAAAAACAAAAAGTATCATAAAAGCTAGAAAATAGTGTGATGATCCAAAACTTGGAAGTTTTAACATGATATCTGGAAAAGTGGCAGTACATTAAGTAGCCCCGACATTATACAAATGTCAAAAGGACATGTGAAAAACCATTCCTTGCCAAGAAGCAGTTGTTCCTTGTCTTGAGTTAACTGAGAAATGAAGACTTATCCCTTAGCTTTTCTCAACAGAAATTCAACTATAGCCTGAAAAGAACAATATGATTGTGAGAAACTAGCAACAATACTTAAGCAACTGAGCTCTGTGAAAATAACACTGACTAGACTGTGAAATCATAATTACATCTAGGCCAAAGGGACAAAAGCTTCCAGTCAAATACTTCAAAGAACTCTTGAGTCTCCATACTCATTCACATATTCATCTTGAGCTATCCATATATATGCGCTTGTACAGTGAACAAAATGAAATCAAATATACATGCGCATGTGCAACCACAAAATTCTATCTATTTATGCTGTGCTTGCTCAGCTTTTACAATGTAATCTGCCCTAAAAATACACAAGCAAGTGAAAAAGAAAAGGAACAAAAATTACCAGCATAAGAATTGACAGCATATCTACTGCAACACAAACCATTTTTCACACAAAATTAACCAGTACCACCAGAAAGAATAAGAATTCATCCAAATGTTAACAACAAATTCCAGTTCACACATAATTACATTAATGACCTTACGCAAACCTCTGGAAATGTGATAAAGAGACAAGAACAGCATCATAGGTAATTCTAGATCAACAAAACCACAAAATCATTATACAATTTTATGCTTAAACCGCAAGAATTCTACTTCAGAAACATATCTAAGGCAGCCAAAATGCTGAATAAGCACCAAAGCTACGGATGGACTTTTTTCACTTCCAAAGGTTACATTGGCAACCAGCAATTTCCCCAACAAAAAAAAATAATTGCTCTCCTTCCACAAGGAATCAGAAACAGAGCTCCTCTTAATTTTTAAAAATCTAATTGTACTAAATAATATAAATTAAAAAAAAGGCAGCCAGAGAAATTTAACTGAAAAAAGAAATTTTCTACAACATAGGACTAACACACTATCCAACTATATCCTAACTAAACTCATTTTGCAGTACAATCAAACCAAAAAAAAAAAAAAAAATCTTCCTAATCCCTGGCCATCTCACTTCTTAAAAAATTTCCCACGATTTCCCAGACGCCAAACAAAAGCCAAAATTAAGCACACAGCTTCCATTGCTCAGGCTAAAATCTAAAGGACCAACGCATAGAAGGTCCCGAGGCCGGAAAAGACAGATTAACCCTAAATCCTGGCCGAAAATCGTAACAGACCGTGGGCTATTTCGTCATTTCATAATAGAGGATGTAAGCTCGAGGAGGCGACGCTGAGATCGAACTCAGACGAGTCCGGATCGGGCCGGACTCGAAGAGATAGAGAGAAGAAAGTACCTGAGACGCGGATCAGCGACGAAGACAAAGGACTGTTTGGGGCTTGTGAGTCAAAAAGGAGAGAGAGGTCGAGGTTAGGCTTGCCCTAAATCCAAACAGCGAACAAGAAAGAGAGAGAGAGAGAGAAAAAAGTGAACCACTCGTAGAGAGGCCTCCAAATTCATGAGATAATGGGCGACGGGTTCGCATATAGTGGGAGTAAGAAATCGGGTGCCGTCGCGTATATCATAACTCAAACGGAGATTTTAGTTTTCTGGAAGTTGATTTGATTGGTGGACCACACTTTATGTTATATGGTTACACGATTGTACGTTGGGGACCCCACGCTGTAAAAACCGCATTGGCGTGAAACATCATCTGACGCAAAAATTCGAAGAATGCACCCAACCACCCGCCTGTCTAATTTCGTTTTATGCAAAATTATAGATTTGATACTTTGTTTAAAATTTCAATGGAAACTAAACATATGTCTTAAATATATGTATAATCTACAGTTTGATTTTCCTCTTTTTTTTTTTTTATTCTTTTTGTGTGTCGTGTAAAGCGTAATTCTCTTAAATTTAATCCCCTTTTTTTTGGGACAAAAAATTAGTCCAACGAGTAAATGGTTATCCGGACACAAAATTGAAACAAAATAGAGATAGTGTTTACTTTTTTAAAAATATCAGCAGGAAGATTTGGATGAAACTTGATTTATGATTTTTTTTTAATCTTAAAATTATATAAATACTAACCAAAACGATACTGTTTTTTGAGCATATTTATTTATATTGTCTATAACAACATCTGTTTAAGATTGAAATTCAAAAGATTAGTCTCGCTCGAACAACTTAGCATTCTCTCCTTTTTTTTACTTTTTTTTTTCCTCTCTCTCTCTCTCTCTCTCTCTCTATGTTACGGCACAAAACAACTAGCAAGTTCCCATCTGGATCTGGACGTGAGATTGATTGCTCCCTCGGGCAACTTCCTCGGTATCGTAGGGTGACCCATCCTCTGTATACCGTACGATCCGATATTCCTATTGAAAACAGATTGGCTATTTTATCATTAAACGTTATGATTTAACGAGTTAGCGTACTGCCACGTCAAAGATTTTGGGTTTGAGTTTTTGTTGAGGTGCTCAATAGGATGTTACTTCTATTTTTTCATTTTATTCACCATAAAAATAAAAAGAAGAAGAAGCCATTTTGGTTCCTAGAGCCCTGGCGTCGGTGTTAGAACTGCTAAGAGCCGGAAACCAAGCCCTGCAGCTTGTGACATAGAGGATAGGTGCCACGGGGCCAGACTTTTTAACCAGAATTTTACTTTAGCAATGACGCTAAATTTTATTTAATTTTAGTTAAATTAATATAAAAATATTCATAATGACAACTTCTTAATTTTTATTATTTTTATTAAAAAAATTGTCAAGATTTCATCCCTTAAGTATTTTATTCTTTTTTTTTTTTTGCATGACTCTTGATTGATACATTATATATATATATTTTTATACATTAGTAATAGAAATCAACACCCCAACTAACAAAGATTATACGTGACTTCATTCCCAATATTTTTTGGGCTAGATCGCCAATGTTATTGGGTTTGAGCATTTCCTAATGATTTGGTCAACTGTACGTGCTTGTCTTTGCTCCATGTTGTTTTTATTCTGCAAAAATAAACTAGAATTCAACCATTAAATATTTTGGAGTAATCCCTCAAATTAATTTTTTTCAGTTTGATTTTCAATTGTCACGAACTTACACATATATATGTATTAGAATTCAATCCTAATTATCAAAATTTCCAGTTATTTTTATTCAATTTCGAGATTTTCGTTAGAGACCAATTTATGGAGTCGCTGTTTCTAAGTGCACAGTAATTTCTACAATGCTCACAGAAACACGAGACGGCTCCAACACTTTCCCCTGCACATGACATCAACTGCCTCACCTCCGCCTGGATTTTTTTTTTTTTATTTTTTATCAAGCGTATCAAAGCCGATTATATTTTTTTACATTTTTTAAAAAAAGAGATCAATATAATACTGCTTCAATTTTATAAATTATTTGATCTCATGTCGTATTCGCCATTTGACTCCAATCATGCCATCTTTTCCGGTAATTTTGCAAACTTTTAAGTAATAAAAAACTCATATATTATTATTATTATTATTATTTTAACATTCATGACAAAATTTTCAGAGATTTCTACATATTTCATGTTTGTGCTAAAAGTGAATAAACTACAAGGGCAGAAAGCTCCTTTCATAAGTAAGAATTAAAATATGTTTTTCGAGCCCCATGATTTCAATGCAAGCAATTAACATATTTTAATTTTGTATTTGAGTTCTAATCACTCTATTTTTCTTTATCGACATTTTAATATTCTTTATAATAAATAAATATATTTCGATGAGATTTTCTAACTTCAATAGGAATTTAAGTAACCTAAGAAGGATAGTCCATGTGTCAACCCATCAATTTAGGTGTAAAATAAACATATTTCTGCTATAAGGAAGAGAATGGTATTGTTTTCACATGACAGCTTGAAATTAAATAATACAAATCCAAATGAAAATTAAATGTCAACCTCATCGGATAAATGAGAGACATTGGCAGGGTTGGTTTTCCTAACCACCCCATTACTATGTCACTTTATTCCTTTATCACACTCATTAATATATATATATTATTTATTTATTTATTTGGTATAAATTCCACTCATTAATGTGAACTACTGAACATGCGAAACTGAAGCAAACCAAATAGCCGTAGTGAGATTATAGTAATAAGGGTGAGGAAATGGAAGCTTATCATCATCTTAATTAATATGGTAATTTTAGTTCTTATTGTGGATTTCTCGCAATTGTCGTATTGGAGTGGCCACGTAGCTGTCGTTTTAGGTAGTAATTCTTATTTTAGCAACCTAAAACTCTGTCGTTTCCTGGGTTGGACACCTCAGTGGGGTCTGCCTCTCATCAAACGCCAACCTAAAGATGAAAACTACTTTTTTTTAAATATATATATAATTTAGTTTTATTCGGTCCAAGCAGTCCATAAAACGGATAAAAGTTAAAGCTTTTATCACGAAGATGTTTTATTTTAGTACAATCCACGCACTAAAATAATGCATAGAACAATATAAACATGCATTAGAAATAAAAGCAGCAAAACCCTTTTGAATTTTTTTTATTTTATTTTATTTTTTTCTTTTTAGTTTGCCATAGTTAGAGCTTAAATTTTAGCATTCGAACTAATAACTCCCTTAGGGTCGTTTCCATACAACATCAAAAGCTCCTAAACACTGCCATTTTGCCATTTTTCAAACTAAAATTTAATTGTAATATGTTTTCACCAACTACAAATATACTTTTGATTTAACACCCATGTTTTTAAACTATGATCACAATTTCAAGTAGTAAACTATTCAAATAAATTAATAGTTAAAATTACAAGGAAATCACAGGTCAAACAGGTTATATAAGATCTATCAAAAAGAGAGAGAGAAGAAATTAGTCTGAAACATGTTGATTGTGTCTCCCAATCGGTAAATGCATTTTGGTTTTCATGCTTTCTATTCTATCAAACCACCCATTTCCACAAACTCTCTTCCATTTCTTTCTTCATTGTCGAGGAAATATCTTTCTTTATAATCCTCCATGGGTGCATGACACAGAGTCAATTACTCCTTTTCTTTTCTTTTGTATATCATTTTTAATAAAAATTATTGAGATAATCGGTTACTCATCCTTCCCCAGAAACACTAACAAAAATTTAAAAAAAAAAATTCGCATGAATGAAAAATTTAAACGTAAATTTATGTTATTAAAATTTAATTATCAATTATATTTCTCTAAATAAATAATAAATAAAGTATATTTAATAGTTAAAATTAAATTATTTTAAATTTTTATGTTTAAGTTTCTCAGTCAATGCAATAAAACTCTAAAAAATAAAAGTGGGAGCCTCTCTCTCCGTAACTTCGTCTCTCCGCTGCCGGTAACAGTCTTTGCCACAAAGAACAAGCTCTTTCGTGATTTATTACCGACGTGCCAAAGACGGGTTAAGCTAAAAGAGGGGTTAAGGTAATAGGGAGCTAATGGCGATTTACAACATGCAAGGATGTTCACTCAATAAGCTCAGCTGTCCAGCCTACGGACAAAGCTTAGCTGGTTCTTGCTTTTTGGATTCTTCTTTTTGGGGTGCTCCCTAGGTTTCTGTTTTGCTTATGATCTTGGTTCCTATCAATTGACTAATGCATAAAAATCTAGGAATAAGTCAATATCTGGGGTTGGCAAACAGTTCAAGCCAGCTTTTGCCTTGCTCATTTTATTTTTTATTTTTTATTTTTTATTGTCTTCTGGTGTTGATCTTATTGAATTGTAAAATCCTTTTTGAATTTCGTTTCGAAAGGGGTACACCAGATTGCCTTCTGTCCACCAATTCGTTTCTGTCTCTCCCTCTCTCTCTCTCTCTCTCTCTATTGGAAATCACATGATCATGAAAGGTGCCATCTTTCTCTTTGTTGTTCAGATATCTACATGGGTTCTTAATTTGAGTCCTCTCTTTCATTAGCAACTGTAAGTTCTTTGTGTTGACTTTGGAAAGTCTGGATTTTTCTCTGTTACTCAAATCTTTTCCTTGGCCTTTTGGTTTGTGAGATTGATTGTTAGAAGCTCTCTCTTGCATTGCTTTTTCTGTACCAGAACCATATATTTCTCTCCCTTATTCCCTTCTGAATTTTCTGTCCATTGGTTTCTGAATTTTCTTGTATTGCAATTTTGTGGTAGTCACTTCTGTATTGCTCTATGCTTACAACAATCGTAGGGCCTCCATAAGTTTAAAGACAATCAATCTTTTTGTTCCTTGATAGATCTTCGGTCTCCTTGTGATGGATAATAGAGGTTCTAATTGTTTGTATTGGCTTTTATTATTCTTGAGTTTGGCATGTCTATCTAGAGGATATACTCCTACCGACAATTACCTTATAGACTGTGGATCGTCCACTGATACTACGGTTGGTAACCGTGTTTTCCTGGCTGATAGCTCTGCCTCAAAGTTGCTTTCAACTCCAAAAGAAATTTTTGCCAGTACATCCACATCAGTCGCCTCTTCCAATGATTCACTGCTTTATCAAACAGCAAGAATCCTGAATGGAACCTCAAAATATACATTTTCAATTAGCCAACCTGGAAGGCATTGGATTCGCCTTTATTTCTATCCATTTGTTTACAGTAGTTACAATATGAGCAGGGCAAGTTTTGATGTTTCCACCCAAAACCATGTCCTCCTCAGCAATTTCAGTGTGAAAACGCATGTAGTCAAGGAATTTTGTGTTAATGTGACCTCAAGTAATCTCGTTGTCACCTTCACGCCATCCAACAATTTGTTTGCCTTCTTAAATGCCCTGGAAGTTGTTTCAGTACCTGATGAGCTCCTTAATAATGAGCCTAGCACAGTTAATCCATTGGGGAAATTCCATGACTTGCCCTGGCAGGCATTGGAGACTGTTTTTAGGGTGAACATGGGTGGACCAGCAGTTTCATTTGAGAATGATACGCTTTGGCGAACTTGGGTGCCTGACCATAATTTTCTTGTTCAAAGTGATGTGGCCACAGACATCTCCAACATTGGAGCTGTCGAGTATGTAAGTGGTATGGCAACACAGGATATTGCTCCCCCTGTTGTCTATGGTACTGCTGCCCAGATGAACTCCACGGGGAATCCCAACAGCAATTTCAATGTGACCTGGAAATTCAATGTGGATCCAGGATATCAGTACCTAGTTCGATTCCACTTCTGTGATATAAGCAAAGCACCTCATGAGCTCTACTTCGATGTTTATATTGACTCCTGGCTTCTTGTTGAGGGTCTTGACCTGGATACTGTGTCGAATAACATTTTGGGTGCTGCATATTATATGGACTATGTTACAGCACCAACTACCAGTGATAAAATTTGTGAGAGTTGGTCCAACTCATTCCATAACTGGTGCCTATCCTGATGCAATCCTCAATGGGTTGGAGATCATGAAAATGAACAATTCTATGGGCAGCCTTGATGGTCCAGTTTCCATGGTTTCAGATGCAAGTTCAAACAAGAAGGATGTTGGCAAGATAGTGGGTTCAACTGTTGGAGCAGTTGCAGCATTGGTATTGGCTGGAGGTCTCTTAATGTTCTTTAGAAAAAGAAGTAAGCAGGGAGGAAAAGGACATTCAAAAACTTGGATTCCTTTATCAATTAGCGGAGGAACTTCACACACCCTGGGTAGCAAGTGCTCGAATGGGACTATGACTAGCCTCGCCTCTAACACTGGATACCGTATTCCTTTGGCGGCAGTTCAAGAGGCAACCAACAACTTTGATGAGAGTTTGGTTATTGGGATTGGAGGATTTGGGAAGGTATATGAAGGAGTTCTAAGTGAGGGTAAAAAAGTGGCAGTCAAAAGGGGAAATCCACGCTCTCAGCAGGGACTTTCAGAGTTCCAGACTGAAATTGAGATGCTCTCTCAATTTCGCCATCGCCATCTAGTTTCTTTAATAGGATACTGTGATGAAAAGAATGAGATGATATTGGTGTATGAATACATGGAGAATGGGACTTTGAAGAGCCACCTCTATGGCTCAAGTTATCCCTGCTTGAGTTGGAAAGAAAGGCTTGAGATATGCATTGGAGCAGCTAGGGGGCTTCATTACCTTCACACTGGCTATGCAAAACCTGTCATTCATCGCGATGTGAAGTCTGCCAATATCTTGCTTGATGCAAATCTCATGGCTAAAGTGGCCGATTTTGGTCTTTCAAAGACAGGCCCAGAACTTGATCAAACTCACGTGAGCACGGCAGTAAAGGGGAGTTTTGGTTACCTTGATCCTGAATATTTTAGAAGGCAGCAACTGACGGAGAAATCAGATGTGTATTCATTTGGGGTGGTATTGTTTGAGGTTCTTTGTGCAAGACCTGTTATAGACCCATCCCTTTCAAGGGAAATGGTGAATCTAGCAGAATGGGCAATGAAATGGCAGAAGAGAGGGCAGTTGGAGCAAATAATAGATCCTGCACTTGTGGGGAAAATTCGACCTGATTCACTTAGGAAGTTTGGGGAAACTGGAGAGAAATGCTTAGCCGATCTCGGGGTTGACAGGCCTTCCATGGGAGATGTCCTGTGGAATCTGGAGTATGCCCTTCAACTGCAAGAGGCACTTGTTCTGGGCGAACCTGAAGATGACAGCACTAACATGATTGGGGAGATCCCTGTGCAATTAGACGACTTCAGCCATGTTGGCGATCGTGCTTCTGTTGCACAATTTAATGAAACAACATTAGATGATGTCTCAGACGCCTCCATGAGTAAGGCATTCTCCCAGCTTGTGAAATCTGAAGGCAGATGACTCATTGGAGAAGCCTCCTCTCCAACCATTGTGGAAGCTACCCCCGATTAGTGCTTTTGTCTTTGGTGCTGATATTCTACAGCTGGTCACTACTTTAAACGTGTGTCTAAACGAAGCCAATCTTTCTCCGAACATACAGAATCAAAAGGCTAAATTCATTTCTTAGTTCTCCTTGTATAAGCAGGGATTGTGGTTGAATTGGAATTTTGGAGAGTTGGTGACGTGATGTTTTACTTATCTTTCTCGCTTAGTTTGAAAGTCTCTCTCCTTTGATTATAATTATATGTTGAGAAGTTTTTTTACAAGAAGTACATTTGATTCCTTGTCAATGGAGATGTTCAGGTCTCGTTTTGCTTGTCACCATTTTTGTCTCACCTTATCCTTTCCGGCTTGTATTTAGTCAACACTGCACAGGTTAATCAAGAACACGCAACGATGCATGGACCTACAAAGGAATCAAATGGCCATTGGTGGCTTTACAGGCCAAGTTTTTTTTTTTTTTTTTTTTTTTTTTTTTGCGCTTCTAATTTCAATTAGAATCAATTTATATATATAATAACAAAATTTATTTCATTAAATTTATAATCGCTATTTTTTAGGAGTATTTCTTATATCACCTTTTTCGTTTTTAATGACTAAATCTTCATACTTGTAATCTAACAATTAAACTCTTAAATTTATAGTTGACAAATATATGAATCCAATAAAATTGAAAGTAAATTATTTATATATTTTTAAAGGGTTTAAATTTAAAGATGATATTTAAAATTTATGAAAAATAAGTGGATTGTACATGTATATATATGTAAATTATAAAAAAAAGGGTGTCTTTTATAAAATGTAATATTCACACAAATAGAGGGAGATGAGGATCCCGTCGTTGAACTTCAGGTCAAGAGCAACAACGCCGTCGTTTTGGGTTTGAGGAAAATTTACGGACGGGCTGGGGGCTGGGGGGCGCAATAACACGGGAATAAATTAAGAGAGAGGAGAAGGAGAAGGAGGAGTAAGAAAGCAATGGGAGAAAGTACAGAGCCGTCATTCTTCAGAAAGCACTGTGAAGGCTTCAAGGAGTTCTGGAAGGAGAGGTTTTCATTTCTTGATAACTACAACCAATTCCTTGACAAGCCACTTCCTCGTTGGTCTTCCTCCGACGTCGATGCCTTCATCGCCGTCGATCCCGTTCACGGCCCCGCCGTTAGATTTCCATCCTCTCTCTCTCTCTCTCTCTCTCTGCGATTGGTAGATTTAAGGATGTGTTTATCTGGGTATCTTTGGTTTTTCCTTTTTGATTTTTTTTTTTTTTTAAGATTTCACTTTTTCTTTCTCTCTATTTTTGGCTGTTATTTTGTTTCTAGTGTAGTTTTAACTTGTGTGGGTCAGTTCTTTTTACCTTGGATCAGTGATCTCGTGATTGGTTTTCTGCTTGCTATTACAATAGTCGTCTCTTGATTGATTACTTGGATTCCTAAACTGTGTTGCTGCTTAGGCAATCGTTGAGGCTGTTGGGTTTAATACATGTGTTGTGTTCTGTATTCCACACTTTGATTGATGAATTTGAAATTGGGAGAAAATGTACTTATCAATTAACTTATTGCTTTGGTAGTTTAGTTTAGGTTGTAAAGCACCCGATACACAATTGAGTGTCTACTGCTTTACCTCTAACTATGGAATTGTTGTTTTATTGCCCTTTTTCAGCTGAAGGCTGCAAGGGAAGCAGTGCCGTTATGTGTTAAAGGAAGTGCTATAGGAGCCGTGTCAACTGCATTTGTTGCTTGGAAGTATTCAAAAAGTTTACATGGTAGTGTGTGTTTCCCATGCTCTAGTAGCTGTTTGCATCTTTCTGTTAATAAGCTGTTTGTAGAATTAAGATATTTCCAGTCATTTTGAGATAAAGAGGATCGTCGGTATATTGTTATGATCAGTACATATGATTGAAATGATATGATCTTATTTTGTAGGTCAGTTATCATTCTCTTCATTTGTTTCACTAAACTTGTTTCTTATGGCTTTTCATTGAGTTATTTCTTCATAAATGTGGTGGAAGAGATGTATTGACATGGTTGTGATGAAGATTGCAGTATAATTTCTCCTATTGAACATGTATTTCATGGCATATACATTGTCATGAAGATTGCATAAATATAGTTATCTAGCCAGTAGGTGGAAAAGAATTTTTGGGTGCTGGAGAAATTTCACTGAACTATATTTGCCATGGTTGTTTTTTACCTTTTTGATTTATGGATTCATAGGTGATGCATGATATGTGCATTGCTCAGACCTTGTTCCACATTTATAGATAAAAATCATGTGCTTGCATAGTTTGTACAATGTTATGTGAACCACTTACTTCTCAGGGACTTAGCTTCTAGCTGTGTTTGCCTTTCATTGCTAACAAAATTGAGGCAAGAAAATTAAATGTTGAGAAAATTGAGCACCTAATGCTGTTCACTTTTGCACAATGAGAGATGTTTTCAGCTGCAGGCAGCCAATAAAGTAGACTCTTTTGTTGTTGTTGTTATTTTATGAAAGAAGAAAGTAATTTTATTAAGATGAATTTTCATGGTTGTCTTTCAAGCAAAGCCTGGGGGGTGAGGGGAACAAAACTCCAGAGAAACTAGGGAAGCTAGGAAGCGGAGATGGAAGACAGAGAGAGAGAGAGAGAGATAATTGAGAAACCTACAGGCTGAGGAGCAAAATCAAAAGTAGAAACACACAGAAATAATTCCCCACTTTATTCAAGTGGACCCTATTACATAGGTAATGGGCACACGTAAGTTCTGGTCATAGAATGGATTGAACCTACTTACAAGTAATGAAGTAATAAAAGATTATGAAGACTAGCTTATTGTATGCACAAAATCTCAACGAAAATTCTAGTAACTCAAAAAGTTATTTTTGTGTTTTCCATTGCTTTTCCTTTGCTCGCAATGGGACTAGTGGAGTTGTTTGGATGGGGAAACCACAATAAATGTCAAACTACTTTCTTAGTGGTAATTGGTAAACTTCTTGAACCCATCCCAATGAAAATGCCCACTTCACACCTGGCACAGAGTGGGAAGTTCCAATTTTTTACGTTGACTGGTAAAGGGGCTTTTTATGGTCTTTAACGCTGGAGAAGAAGTTGGATTGATCTTTTTAAGGGTCATGAACCAGATCGGTATCACTCAATCTATACTTTCCCATATGAATTTGGAATATTTATTAGTATGCGCAATGTCCAGTAAGTAGTAACTTGGCATGAGACATGGAAATTGTTTAGCTTCCTGAACTGATCTTCTTGGCAGGTGCTGGGCTGTCCTTTTTAGCTGGAGGTGTTTTTGGTTGGACATTTGGGCAGGAAATTGCAAACCACTGGCTGCAACTCTACAGGATGGATACGTTGGTTGCACAGGCCAAATTCTTGGAGTGGTGGCAAAATAAATGCGAAGGGAGGTCTTGAAAAATTAGGACTCGTCATGAATGCTGGATGAAGAGCTTTCAGTTTTGCTACCTTCAAATTAATAATCAAATGTTTTCATGTCAAAACATAATGGTTTGCTGCATCTCTTTCCTTTTGTTTCCAAGTAGTTGGGAATTGTTAATCAGTTCTCCCTTCATGGGTTGCAAATTGTTGAAATTGCACCTTCTCACTGTTGTTCGTGTTAATAATCATGGGTTTTTCTTTGGACTTATGGTATACTAGATGGCTATAAATCATTTATTAGATGCGAACGGCATGCTAGCATAAGGCAAGTATGCCATGTCAATCAACAGCTCACAATATCGAGGTAATAAGAGTACTGTGCATCTTCTCATGAATGATACAGATTCTCATGTTTTTATGACATGCTCCTATCATTTGCTGAAAAGCTTAGGATTTATGTTCTTAAATTCAAGATCTTCAGTTTAGGATTTACATTCTTATGGAATGCATTGTCTTATTTTCATTTATTGTATCCTCCTTAGTTCTACTCTGAGAAGCGTCAACATGAAAATTAAAAGGCTTGTAACCTCCAAATTAACCATCGTTCCGCCTAATTTTGATGCATGGGTCTGCATCTAAGTTGTTACGTAAGCAAATAAAGGTAGGTTGTTCTTCTTTATTTGTTCCTGGAACACTATCACATTGGTTTACCTGCTGTTTGATCACAGGTATAGGTAATCACAATTATCTCTGGTGAGCCCTGAAATGAGTGTGGCTGGAATACCTGCAAAACTACTTGGGGGAGTGTTAGATTTGAATTTAGTGTTATTGGGGGGGGGGGGAGTGTCGGGTTGGAGCTTAGCGTTAATATTTCGACATCTAAATCAGGAAAGGACCAAATGAAGTGAACGAGAGAAACGTAATAGCAAGAAAGAGTTGGGATTACGTTAGGCTTAAAAGTGTGTATATAAGGTGAGAATGACTCTTCATGGGGGACAATGAGGACAATGGCACAAGCATACACGCCCTACAAGTCTTTTGGGCTAATGGTAGTGGCCGACACTCCCAAGAAGTCGTTTCGCTAATACGGCTAAGGGGATATTTAGGGACGTGGGCTGCATCAGCCTTGGCTTCGGTCAGAAATTCATGTGCCCATTATCCAACGTTTACCCTCTTCATATCCAACGTGAAATTCTGTGCCCAGCTTAAGAATGCCCTTATCAATCTCTATCCATGACATGCAAATACCATCATGTTAAAATCATATTTTAAACTAATTTTTCATTGTTTTGCAAGGATTATATGAAGGGTCACTTACTACAAATCCAATTCAAGGTGTTCTTAATTTATTTAAAGTGAGAAGGCCATTAGCCTCTTCACCCGAATTGACGACGCCGTGACAAGCCTTTGCCTAACAAACGACTAGGTGACATATGACATCAGTAAATTCATTAGTTGTTGCACCAGTCCACCGATTGCGTCCGTACTCGCATATGGGCCGAAGAAAAAGTTAAGCCCAAACATCAAATTAAATTAAATTAATCAATGCATGGTCGATGAAAGCAACAAATTTAAATACACGTGACAGACACCAGCTGATTTGTAAAACCCATGTTCCTCCTTTTATTCCAACATATGCATCTACCAATATACACAAATGCCCTAGGCGACGGTCTTGTTGGATGTTCGGTGAACCACTGGGGAACATTATAAAAGTAAAGCAAATTATGCAAATGAAGGTTGATTAACCCCATGAGAACATTCTCAGAAAAGCTATCGAAATTTATACTGAGTGTAGACTACTGGAAATTAACCCCATACTTAAGCTATAATGGAGCAAAGAAAAATTATACTCGTGCTTCAAATGCAGCAATTTGATGAAAGTGTGGACTGTGAAGCGCTATTTTGCAATTTTATTTTTCGGGGTTTTCATCTCGAGAGCCATTATGGAGATGAAAACATTGAACAAAGGTGTAAATATCCAGAAGCATACTTGAAATTAGATTTAATCAGCAGACTTAAGAATAAGTAAATTTCTGTCATTGCATGTTATATATCAAATGCCTATTGGTGCATTCGGGTATTCCACGATGTTGGGAATGAGAAAATTGAAGTTTTCCTAGTCTGTAAAATTGCATCTTAGATGTCTGAGTTGCATAAATTGCAGCAGAGAAAGAGGATCTGTATAATCTTTTGTAACAGAGAAGCTTCAAAACAACTTCAATGAAGCAAAACAGGATAAGAAATTGCTATCTTATAAACTTACAAATAGCAATTCCTTATTAATAAATGAAGCAGCCGTTTGCCTATTTTGTTGGCAGGTACATGTAGCTCCAAATTTTGCAAATGATCTCCTGGTAATAATATGGGAAAAACACCAACAAAAGCAATATAAAATCGCAATTGCACATGCAATCTTTTGTGCGTGTTTGTGTGTGTGTGTTTATGATTAGCTTGAGTCATTAACCGAGAATCAAAGGTGAAGATTAACCACAAAACCGGCCAGAATGTGCATCGATCTCAGTTGCATATAATTAGCAAAAACGAAAGAAAACAACCCAAAAAACAAAAAAGACCAAAAGAGTGATCCTATTCCAAGAGACCATAGTTACACATATTTATATTTTTCATTTATTGTAACACAAACCTTAGATTCACACTCTAGTCTGCGTGTATCCATATTCCAGATTCTTGGTCGTCAAAATAGCAGGCCCCCAACCAGGAAAAGGGAAAAAAAAAAAAAGGACCTTGTAATTCAGATCAGTTTCTATGATCATCATGATCAATATCAACCTCGGACATGGTATTGCAAGACAGCAATCTCTGATACACGGACACAAAAGTTGCACGCGACACAACTTTGGCCATCCTGAAATACTTTCTTCCTTCAAAACTAGCGTTATGACTCTTATCACTGTCTCCACTGCCTTGGAATCTCTTGATAATTAATTTAGCATGCTTGACTTTGGCTCCAACTTTGTGAAAACACTTCTTGGTCTTCTCACTCACACTTTCTTTTCTCGTGAACGTGTAGCTTCTTAGATATAATTGCCTGCATGAAATGCCGTCGACGACCGCAGTGTGATGGCGAGAATTGAAGCTTGTTGACCATGAGAAATCGTCCTCGGGTTCGAACAAATCCCGTAGGTTCACGTAGGCTGGCCCGCACGAGACATGGGTATCATTTATGCAGTCAGCCATGCAGCTCTTGGCCATGATCTGCGATGATGTTTAGGTTTCGTCTTTTTGATTGGGTGTTTTCTATAGGATAATAGGAAGAAGAGTATGGAAAATAGAGGTTGAGGAGATTCTGCATCATATGGGAATGACAAGGTGGAGAGGATTCAACCATTTGGGCAACGTGTGAAATATAAGTTATTATATATATGGTACATGTAATTGTGTAAGTAAACAATCCCATACTACCGTGTCTATGGAGTTGTGGCACATAAAAATATTACTTTCACAAAACTAACTTGCCATTTTCAAATTACAATTGATTGCCTATTTCACAAAGATTATATTAAAAGATTAAATTAATTAATGACACTTTTGTACAGTACGATGATAAGCACTCGCTTAAGCCCATCTGATTGTTCATTGAGTCCATGCTGTTAGGCAAGAATTAGATAAGGTAGATTGCTTAACCTTGAACATAAAGCTAATTATTGACATCAAGATCAACTACGGTTTCATCTATTAGGTTCATCAATATGTCACCACAGCCCAACAAACATTCGAAGGAACTATTTAAATAGTAAATTTCACTTTATTCTTTTATTTCTCTTTCGCTTATGATTAATTTAGTAAACTCCAATCGGCCTGTAATCAGCTAGCACTGGAGTTTGATCTTGATACCACACCTCAAATTTTTAAGGACAGTTCAACTGGGCATTCTGCGTAAGTCTTAGGGATAGAGGCTGCACGGGAATCTAAGACAGGGCGAATTGAGGCCGGTTCATGCATTGTTTTTGCTGGCTAGGGATCAACCACAGACAAATAGAAACCGAGGGCTCTATCCTAGACGAGCCATCTTCCTTTTTCATGTTTTTCTGTGTTCTATTTGTGTCAAGACTCGAATCGTTACGATAAAATTACGTATATTTTGACACTTTTTCAAAGTTAAGAGAATTGAGAGTTGTACGCATGCATTGTTGCAACATTTTTGAATTTCCGAATTGTCAAGTCTGATCCGGCGGCTTCTCCGTCAAAGTTTGGATTGAATGTGTGTGCCTTTTAGTTGGTCTTCTCTAGACAAAGTTCTGATTCAATGAGTGGCTGGACGGAAAGGGGGCCCAGCCTAGCCTATGAACATCTCTTCCAGGCACTAGGTTGCGGGAGAGAATCTGCTTCATGTGCAACCGAAGAAGTCACAAAGTGGGCTGACCACCGAAAGACAAAAAAAACAAAAAACAAGAAGTGACGCAGTGGGGTTCCACTCGGTGGGTGGAATCACGCGTCTGAAGACTAACTCGGCTCCATCCAAAAATTGGGCCCATTCAGGCCATTGACCCACTATCCACAGTAACTCCTCTCCACCCAAAATGGGTCGTCACCACTGTAGCTGCTGAGGTGAGCCAGGGACAAAATGCAGCGTGTAGACCTGATCGGGACCGGGCCTGCGCCGGAACTGCTGGTTACATTTCACAAACCATGATCCGCCTGCCGCTATAGTTCGATTTGACCAACAATTTACGGGCCATTTTTGGTTCCGGTAATACAATTGAAGGCTTTTCTAAAAAATCATTGTGAATTAATAGTTAGTAATTTTTATTAATTCCCAAAAACTATAGGCTCAAAAGGACGGTTCATATTTAGTCTAAAACCCAAACTGTTCATTAGTTATGATTTGAACCGTAACCATGAACCGCAAGTCGGTTCACAATTCAATTTTTCCTCGTTTGGAATAAGGGTCGGGTCGAGTCTAGAAGCATGCTTTATTGGCCACATCAAATTATTATTATTATTTTTTGTTAAAAAATATATAAGATTATGAATTACATAATAAAAATATATAATTTTTAATTTTTTTAATAAATTCTATGTATTTTTTAAAGATTATAATATAAAAATTTTAAAATAATTATTTTCTCGTAACATAAAAGGAAATGGAGTTGCTAGTCCTTCAAATTATGCACTTGAGTGGACTTCTTCAAATCAAGCAAAATTCAAGCTTACTTAGTTTCCCTGACCATTTTGGTGGGTCTGTCTTGCACCGGCGGAAAAGGGCACCATTGAAAGTTATAAAACGGACCTGTTCATGGTCGGACTCGGCCAGAGCTTTCGTCGAAAATTACTTAACTAAACTGTACAAAAACATCAAAACACACATTAAGCCTAAACAGACTCTGCGTTCGGTCCGACGAAAAACACGAAACCAAAGTCTAATGGCTTGTGTAGCAGTGGGACCAAAATAGAAAGCAACTTTAGTCAAGCCCCTTCATTATTTGTGACCAATGGATTGACCCTCAAACTCATGAACTAGTTGTTTTTTTCAAATAATAATAATAAAAAAATAAATATGTATATATCAATTATTATGCATGTAGGTGAACTATTTATTATTTTTTGTTTGATTTTTTTAAAAAATATTATTTAAAAATATTAAATTTAAGTAAACGTTTTCTACATTCAATTCAAATATAAACAAGTCTAAAATTCTTTATATTGTGCTTAAAATCACCTAAAATTATCTTTTTGTCCGAATGAAAGTCAATGCATGACTTAAACTTTAGTCAATCAAAGACAAAAGACTTACCAAATTATCAATCTTCAATCAGACTGAACTGTAGCGGATGTTGAATCAGAGCCACCATACAAATGTAAGGACCACCATAGCCACCATGTTGAATCAGAAATTTCAATATGCAACTCCCACGTATTACATACAATTATAGGGTTCTTGTTTTTTTTTTTTTTTGGGTGTCCCTTCAAACTTTAAATAAAAATTTCTTTATCAACAAGTTATTCCATTTTTCAAAACTTTATCCCTACTGCATCTTGTAAAAATCTGAGGGTACTGCACTAAATATAAAATATAAAACAATAATGAAATTGCCTGGGCTAGCAAATTTCACATGAAGCCACCACCCCTTGCTCATGATCCGATGTGAAGAGAAATTTGAAAAAAAAAAATTCGAATTTTTCAGAAAAACAATTTTCGAAATATACCAATTTGCAAACTGGATCTGCTTTGGAAAATGCACTTCATGGCCTGCAACCCTTCTTGTTTTCTGACTTGGAAACTATATTATTGCTTTTCTTGTTTTCGATTATTATATTAAAAAAATTAGTAGACGGTGCAGTGAAAATAAGACGGTAGATATTTGTAATTCAATTTAAAAGTTATTAAATTTTAAAGATATAAAATAAATATAGTGCTCTTTTTTTTTTTCTTTGTGTCTTAGACTGCGTTGCATTGTGTTATTGCTTTCTTTTGAGAAAAAAAGGAAAAAGATCGAATGCGGGCAGAGAGAAAGTTCCGCACAAAAAGGGATCCCATGGTTGCGTGCCATTTGTGGAAAGCACTCGGATAAGGGGTCATAGCCTCGGTGGCTCCGCACTCCAGACCAAGGTGCCCCGTCAAGGCAAGCTTTCTGACGTGGCAGGATGCCATTGGTCGCGCCTATGTGGAATATGGGGGATCTGATTCCAAAATTCTGTAAGATGATACGCATCAGTGAGAGAAATTGAAAGCAGCCCTCTCGCTCGCTGGCCTCTCGCCTCCGTTTCTAAAGTCACAGATCTAATTTCTGATTCTCTTCGTACTTTAAAATACTTTTCTAGAGAAACAAACAGCGACGGTGAGTGTGTGTGTGTGTGAGAGAGAGAGAGAGAGTGGGAGAGTGTTTCTCTATAGAATTCACTCCAAGTTTCCGGTATTAGGAACCCTACCTTTTGTTCAATCTCTCTCTCTCTCTCTCTCTCTCTCTCTCTCTCTCTCTCTCTCTTCTCAATTTTATTGGGCTGATTTTTGATTTTTCTGTTTTTTCAGTTTCTGTCGGGTTTCTGAGAAAATAAAGTTAAAAAACAGTTAATGAAATATGACATTGTTTTGGATGTGCTAGGTTCTATTTGCTGGAACTGTGCTTCTCGTCAACAATTATTTATGATTTATTTTTATTTAATCTTATTCGGATTATGATGATTCTTTCTTGTGAATAATGAATTTTCAGGCCCAAATCTGGGAAATATAATTATTCGGGTTTGATTTTGAGGGAAGTGGGTTTTTGTTGCCATTGAATTGAATGGGGAAAGGAGGGGAAGACTATGGTAAACGAGAAAATGCTGATTTGGATTTGCAAAACAAGGAGACCTTCCCTGCTTGGGCCAAAGATGCAAAAGAGTGCGAAGATAATTTCCAAGTGAACCACGAAGTTGGATTGTCAACTTCTGAGGTTCAGAAGAGACACAGGATTTTTGGTTATAATGAGCTGGAGAAACATGAGGGTGTTTCAATTTGGAAATTGATATTGGATCAATTCAGTGACACATTAGTAAGGATCTTATTAGCTGCTGCTATTGTGTCGTTTGTGCTGGCTTGGTGTGATGGCCAGGAAGGTGGGGAGATGGAGATCACTGCCTTTGTGGAGCCATTGGTGATATTTTTGATATTGATCGTGAATGCAATTGTTGGGATTTGGCAAGAGAGCAATGCGGAGAAAGCATTGGAGGCTTTAAAGGAAATCCAATCTGACCATGCTACTGTCATAAGAGATGGCAAAAAAGTTTGGAATGTGCCTGCAAAGGAACTTGTTCCAGGGGATATTGTGGAGTTGAGAGTAGGCGACAGGGTGCCTGCAGATATGCGAGTACTAAGTCTAGTAAGCTCCACTCTGAGGGTTGAGCAAGGATCATTGACGGGAGAAAGTGAAGCAGTGAGTAAGACTGTTAAGGCTGTTTCAGAAGATACAGACATTCAAGGGAAGAAATGTATGGTTTTTGCGGGAACTACTGTGGTGAATGGGAGTTGTATATGCTTGGTCACTCGGACTGGAATGAAAACAGAGATTGGAAAGGTGCACTCACAGATTCATGAAGCATCACAAAATGAGGAAGATACTCCCTTAAAAAAGAAACTGAACGAATTTGGAGAGCTTCTAACAATGATAATTGGTGTCATTTGTGCATTGGTTTGGATTATTAATGTGAAGTACTTTCTTACTTGGGAATATGTTGATGGTTGGCCAAAGAACTTCAAGTTCTCATTTGAAAAGTGCACATACTACTTTGAAATTGCTGTGGCCTTGGCAGTGGCTGCCATACCAGAGGGGTTGCCAGCTGTCATTACTACATGTTTAGCACTTGGAACTCGCAAGATGGCTCAAAAGAATGCCATTGTTAGAAAGTTACCAAGTGTTGAGACTCTTGGTTGTACGACTGTGATTTGTTCTGATAAAACTGGTACATTGACAACCAATCAGATGGCTGTGTGCAAGCTGGTGGCTATGGGTTCCAGGATTGACGCTCTCCGATCCTTCAATGTGGAAGGGACTACATACAACCCTCTTGATGGAAGAATAGAAGATTGGCCAATAGGTCAAATGGATAGTAATCTACAAATGATTGGAAAGATTGCTGCGGTTTGCAATGATGCTGGGGTGGAGCAATCTGGGAACCATTATGTTGCCAGTGGAATGCCTACTGAGGCTTCATTAAAGGTAAACTTATGTTCCATCTCAATTTTTATTCTTCCTTTGATGTAGCATATGGCTAATATGTTTTAATTCAATCTTGTATAGAGCTGGCTGGTGTCAATTACTCGTGCCCATGTTGTATCTGCTATTGATTGCTAGGATTTTCTGAGTCTTATCTGTTCATGAACCATATAAAGTTTCAGTCTTAAGGTTTTATGGCATGAGAACTTCAATGCTAACCAAGTTTGACAACATTACATTAACATTTGTTCTCTCGAATCCTTTCCTCTTTGCTGCAGGTTCTGGTTGAGAAAATGGGATATCCTGGTGGAGTTGATGATCAATCATCTTCTGCTCATGGGGTTGTTCTACGTATCTTCCTTCATCCCTGGATCTCCTTTTATTTCTATTGTTTATTCTTTTACAATCCCTAACTCCTTGTATTATTATGTAAAAGGTTGCTGTCAACAGTGGAATAAAATGGAGCATCGAAAAGCAACTCTTGAGTTTGACCGTGATCGGAAATCAATGGGAGTTATTGTGGCTTCCAGATCAGGCAAAAAGTCATTGCTAGTGAAGGTTCATTCTTCTCTTCTGCTGTATTGTAGGTTCAGCTTTGTGGAGTTTTATTATTTTAGTTTTCAGTTTCTATGTTGTGATGGATGAAATGGTCCATGGTCTTCTGATTGTGGATCATGGATTAAGGAACCGTCACCCACCTCTAAAAAAGAAAGCATAGGTTTTGCAGGTAGTCTGAGTATTTTTTATACATAATATATAGTGTATTCTTGGTTTGTATTTCCTTCCAATATGCAGGTTATTTTCTATGACCTTAACTTATTTGTTTTATATACTTCTCCAAAACCAGAGTAGGTTGCGTCTCTTACAACAGGAACCGTTTTGACATCCTTTGTTTTGGGAGATTAACAAAGTTTCCTTTGTAGAATTTGAAGCAAATGGTGTGGTTAGAACTTTTTCAGTTTGCACTATTTGTTGGATATTTGATGAATGTATGCTCAAATGTGACAGGGTGCAGTTGAAAGCTTGTTGGAGAGAAGCTCATTTGTTCAATTGCTTGATGGTTCTGTTGTAGAGTTAGACCAACCTTCACGGGAACTTATATTACAAAACCTTCGTGACATGTCAAAAAGTGCACTGCGTTGTCTAGGTTTTGCATACAAAGAGGACATTCCAGAGTTTGCAACTTATAATGGTGATGAGGACCATCCAGCTCACAAGCTACTCCTTAATCAGTCAAACTATTTGTCACTAGAGAGTCAGCTAATTTTTGTCGGCTTAGTTGGGATAAGGGTAGGTCCTTTTTTCTTTCCCCTCTCTCTCACATTCTCTCTCCTTCTCCCTTCCCCCAACATAAAGGATAAAAAAAAAAAAAAGACATGGATGATATTCTGAGAAGCATTTGTCATTGTTTCTGTTCTGTCAAAGGATCCTCCTCGTAAAGAGGTTCATCAAGCAATTGAGGATTGCAAAGCAGCTGGAATCTCTGTTATGGTGATTACAGGGGACAACAAGGATACTGCAGAGGCTATTTGTCGTGAAATAGGTGTATTTGGACCTTATGATGACATCAGTTCAAGAAGCTTGACTGGAAGGGAGTTCATGGACCTTTCTGATAAAAAGCTTCATTTGGCACAAAGAGAAGGTGGAGGGCTGTTGTTCTCTAGAGCCGAACCAAGGCATAAACAAGAAATAGTAAGGTTGCTGAAAGAGGATGGTGAAGTTGTTGCTATGACAGGAGATGGTGTTAATGATGCTCCTGCCTTGAAGTTGGCTGACATTGGCATAGCAATGGGCATTGCTGGCACAGAGGTATTATTTACCATCTTATGGAGGTGTCATGATGAGTTTCTGTTTTTTTATCCAAATAAATATGTAATTTTTCTTCACTGAGTACATATGTTCACATGAAAGCTTTGAGGGTTTTTTGCTTGGTCACGGTGCCAAAATATTTATAGTTATGTGGGTAAATATTCATATGCCATCTCTGTGATTCTACTGATGCAATTGGAGAGCTCATCATGCCACTTGAAACAGAACTTTTTCCTACTCTTTTTTGTTTGGTGTCTTTTTATTTTACTCTCTTATTCCAGGTATCCAAGGAAGCATCTGACATGGTGCTAGCAGATGATAATTTTAGTACCATTGTTGCTGCTATTGGTGAAGGCAGGTCAATCTACGACAACATGAAGGCTTTCATCAGGTTTTCATATTTATGTTTATTCAAATTCACTTATATTATGCAGTTATGTGTGTCTGTGGACGTGGCTTGTAGTACAATGGGTTCATATTTAGATGAAACGTCTTGGTTTTCATTTTCTGAGAAAGGATAGCTTAAGGAGCAGTATTCTTAATTGTCATGGATGAAGTCAGTCTTGTATATGTTGTATCGAGGTTTTGTAAGGTATTATCCTTTTATCCTGTCTGTAACATTATTTCTCTTATTTCAAATTTTCTCTGTTCTAGGTACATGATCTCCTCAAATATTGGTGAGGTTGTATCCATATTTTTGACGGCTGCTTTGGGTATTCCAGAAGGGATGATTCCTGTGCAGCTTCTCTGGGTTAATCTTGTCACTGATGGACCTCCAGCAACTGCCCTGGGATTCAATCCTCCAGACAATGATATAATGAAGAAGCTTCCCAGGAGGAGTGACGACCCGTTAATCACTCCTTGGATTCTATTCCGCTACCTGGTATATATCCATCTTGTCACTGAAGAATTTTTTTCTTGCACTCCAAAAGTTGTGTTGTTTTAAGCATTGTAGTACTCAAAATTCCATGTCAACCTTTATCTTCACTGCCTGCAGGTGATAGGACTCTATGTTGGGATTGCAACAGTTGGTATATTTGTCATATGGTACACACATCACACATTTGCTTTCATTGACCTAAGCAGAGATGGCCATAGTCTTGTCAGCTACTCCCAACTCGCTAACTGGGATCAGTGTAATTCTTGGGAGGGTTTTTCAGTGTCATCCTTCACTGCTGGTTCTCGAGTGATCAGCTTTGATGATCCATGCCAATACTTCCGCTCTGGTAAAATCAAAGCTTCCACACTCTCTCTATCCGTGTTGGTTGCCATTGAGATGTTCAATTCACTCAACGCCCTCTCGGAGGACGGTAGTCTCTTAACAATGCCTCCGTGGGTCAATCCGTATCTTCTCCTTGCTATGGCCGTCTCCTTCGGCTCGCACTTTCTAATCCTATATGTACCCTTCCTCGCTCAAATATTCAATATAGTTCCTCTCAGCCTGAATGAATGGCTTTTGGTGCTAGTTGTTTCCTTCCCAGTCGTTCTTATTGACGAGGTTCTCAAGTTTATCGGGAGATGTACTAGCGGGCGGCGGCTTTCTGGTTCAAGAAGATCGTCAAAGGATAAGGCAGAGTGAGCTTGCAAATGAAAGGATTGTGGCTAAAGATCTGCATTCAGAACCCAACTGGGTCTGCCCCTCCATCCTTTGTCCTTTGAAACTGAGTGAGTTTTGGTTTAGGACCATAAAAAAATTTGATTAGATTAATTATGCAACTGTATCTTTTAACATAGGATTTATTTTTCCTGCCTGATTAACTGTCAGGGCTAAGTTTACCTCATTCCGCATCTTGAAGCCTGCAAGTTCCTCATTATTTGTTATGTTACAGAATTGTGATTGGAATGATCATTCATTCAAATTATGAAAAAATTAGTTAAATTCATACTAAGCTGCCTCAAGTCTGGAATCCAAAGTATGTCGAATTTTAAGTCTTATCAAAATTTCAAATCCATTAAAATTTGAATTCATCAAATTATACAAATATTGGATTTCAAGTCGCCAAATGTCAATCACACAAACAAAAGAAGAGGAGGAAAATGCAATGAAACCAGAAATTTCATTAAGACTGCCAAAGACGAAACATGAATTTGCCCAAAAACCCATTACACTTCCAAAGTTACACCACCACCCAAACCCAATTCCATAATTTACCCAAAAACATCGCGTGAACGTCGACCCTAAAACTTCAACCAACCCAAGATGTTCTTGACAGCAAGGCTCCTCCATGGTCCCCACCAAGCCCAATAACCCTAACCCCCAAAGCCGTAGAGAGTCCTTCCTTGCCTCTTGAGTGCATAGACCACGTCCATTGCCGTCACGGTCTTCCTCCTGGCGTGCTCCGTGTAGGTCACCGCATCCCGAATCACGTTCTCCAGGAAGATCTTGAGCACCCCTCGAGTCTCCTCGTAGATAAGACCACTTATCCTCTTCACGCCACCTCTGCGAGCCAGGCGGCGGATGGCTGGCTTGGTGATTCCCTGGATGTTGTCACGTAGGACCTTGCGGTGGCGCTTCGCCCCTCCTTTGCCCAACCCTTTTCCTCCCTTTCCGCGACCCGACATCCTCGAATGAGACTGAGATCAACTAGGAGGCGGAGGCTGCACCCGTTTGAGTTGAAAGAACCAAATGAGAGAGATAATCCACAATGGGTTTCGAGATTGAGGCGTAAAATGCGAATTTATCGGAAGGGGTGGGCTTTGAGAGTAAGCTGAACGATCCCTGTGATGCTTTTGGAAAGATATTATGAGCCGTGGATGTTTGAAAATAGACGGTTAGAGATGGCTGTTTTTTTATTGACGCGGATCGATGACGTGCTTGGAAAATCCTTTCTAACTTTTTTGGATTTTTCAGTTTCGGCCATTTCCCGCCTCACCCAAGAAATACAATTTTAAAATGGCCAATGCTTTTATTTCCTAACAAATATTCTTCTTTTTTTTTTTTTTTTTGGACAGGGTTACAAAAAACATTATCGGGATCCAAATCATTGTCTACTTGAACTTAAATCGAAAATTATCTGTTAACGTTAATGTTATGACTGATTAAACATTTTTTTCATCAATTTCTTCATATTTAATTCAAGATTAGTCTTGACGTTGGCCCCGGGGGGTCTCTAAAAGTAAGTGGTGGTTATAGACGCAATATTAAATTTATTATTGGTTATTATAAATCATAATAATACGAACTATTTATTATTATTATTAAAATTTACATTTAATATTTTTTTTATTTTTTATTTTTTAAAATAAATATTATTTTAATAATTTACTATTTATTATTAAATTAATTAAAAATTAATTTATTTTTTTATCTTATTCTTTTAAATGCATTGTTTCAAGTACATATTAGTAGAAAAATATGTATGAAAATAATTATTATAATTTATTGAACGGAAACAATTTGTTTAGAAGATAAAAAGTATCTTTAATATAATTTGAATATATTTTTATTATTTTATAAACTTTGACTTTCTTCTCATGTTATCAGATACACATGACCATCGAGCCATTAGGTTCTTTCTAGTCGCATGTCCGTCTAATCTCCAAGGCCCTTTTGAGCGTTGCTTTCTTAATTGCACTGCCATCGAGCCATCAGCATCAGTATCTCCGTCTAACACAAGAGGCCACTGATGAGACCGCACAAGAATATCAAGGAAAAGCAGGCAAAATCTTTCACGAGGCACGCTTCCACCACCAAGAATTTGAAGGTACGATGGCTATATATGGTGTCAGATGGCACGCCACCTTTCCTTTTCTATGCTATGCTTTGACATTCAGTTCAAGTGGCGTTAGACTTTGCAGCTGCGCCATAGGCTAAAAGGCTCAAGAAAAAGACCATCCAAATTGCGATCGCGCTGCTTTGACATCTCCAGACTTTGCGAGTCCAAATTATGTCGACTCATGACAAGGGGTCATTGCTCCTACAAGACATTTCTATCATTTTGCATATGTTTCTTGGATTTACTTTTATGTTTATGCCGTGTATGAGCAAAGGGTGTCAATCTTGATTAATAGCCATAATTCCAGTTGGATACAATGTATAGTTGAAAACTTGTATCCTTAAATCATTCTAAGTGACATGGCATCTATGGCATTTTGTCCCCACCTACAAAAAAAAATCTCAAATTCATGACTTTATTAAATCCTTGAGTAACAAGAAAAGAGTCAAAAAGCACCCTAAAAACAAAAAAAGGTTAGGACTTGGAAAATAGAAGCTGGTAATCAAAGCAATTGCACTCTCCTGAAAAATTAAAGCTTGACAGTCGATGATAGTAGTAATCAATTAACTATATTTACATAACACCTATTTTAAACTAACAATGACTGAAATTCGCATCGCAATAATAGGACCAAGCAGCCACTATGGCTACTTAGTTACCTATCATATAAAAAGGCGTCTAACACACAAGAGAGCTTTAATTTTCCCGAAACACATATATTATGGAAATGAACAATTTGCTGAGAATGCATCAAGAAAATGTGTCCAATTATCTTCATCTTCTTCCTCTTCTTCCCCGCTGACTATATTGCTCCATTGAACCTGAGAGGTTTTCTCCAATTCGTCGTTTCTCGCAAACCGCCCTCTGATGCGTGGCCTGCTGTCTGCTAAAGTTTTCCTACAAGCATACTGAATTACATAGTAATAGTTATTTGACAAGACACCCTTTAGAAGGAACCCAAGAAACACAAACATAAAAAAAAAAAAAATCGAGTTGATAGTAAGGGCATGCTATAAATTAGTGACAAATGATCCAATTTGTGACCTATTATAGAACTCTAAGCATAAGATATATATGTTTTTTTTTTCTGTTAAAATGAAAAGTATCTTTCAGAAAATTAAAGATGAAAGACAAATGAAAACAATTAATCACATTGTCTTGGGTGAATAAAACATTAACAAATAGGCTCTAAACTATGATCTCAGTTGGATCATACTGGTCTGCGAGTTTGGACATCAGTCGGAGTCCATTCCTTCTGTTGCTTTATGATCTAGCGAGTGTGATGTGACAAATTACATTGAAGCTTGCAAAAGAAATCAAGTGCCCTTCACGACAAAAGTTGGCTCTTAAAAATCATCGCATTCACATCCTCTATTGCCAACCAATTGGCATCACTTCACGTAACAGTGACTACTGATGATATTACTAAACAGTTTTGGACTACGTACACATCATATGTACTGCCTTTTATCTACGAGTCCAATTGCTCTCAATGGCCTCACATCAGGGGACAACAGGCCAATGAATTAAAGAATTATACCATCGCAACTTCTATCAAATGTGGTAGAAAAAGTTGGATTTGACATATGGCGTGTGAAAAATGCAGTAGTGGGTGGTCTTCTAGATCCCTGTATGGATCAATGTGCATGAAAATACATAGAGGTATTACTTCTAATCAAATTAACGTGTAAAAATGGCTTAATAACAAAGATTTAGATTAACGACCTTAATCTTCTTGGTGAAATTTCTTTGGTTTCTCTTTCTTCTGTACCTCTTAATTCTCTCTTGCTTCTCCTCCGGGGTGTATTTGCATGCTTTGCTCATACTCTCTATAATCACATTGCTCTCACTTGACAATGAGCTGTTTGACCTCTGGCCGTGCCGCAAGCACCATATGTGTTCGCAATATTAAAAATGTTATATGGCCAAAAACAAAAAGAAAAAATTAATACAGAAAAATAAAAATTGTGCGAGTGAAAACTGTATTACTGGAACCTATTTATATGGTTTTACACAATTAAATAAAAAAATAATCTATAATGATTATATAATTATGTAATAATTGATAGAATGATGAGTATTAAAATTAAACGTGTGAAAAAAATTATTGAATCAATAATTTTTTTTCTATGTAGTCATAAAATAAAACAGATTATGGTAAGAATTTTAATCTAACATGAGACAATCCAAAATTACTATCTTAATTAAAAAAAAAGGTAAAATTTTTAATAGTTAATACTATTCTAGATTTCAAACTCAAAATAACATTAAATTGCATTTCTTTCGTAAGTATTTAATATTATTATAAATTAGTTATCTAATTGAAGGCAACCTGCAAATCGCCAGTGCTAAACACCCTCCTCACTGGACCAGTCTCCATGCCCAAAAAATCCCGTGGAGACACAAAACGGCAATGGTTCCCATTCTTCTTGTAAAGGGAATGGCTACTAGTACTCCTCTGGATAAAACTCGGCCGCTGAGTCGTTGCGCAGCTGCCGAGCGAACTCGGTGACCCGCCGTAGCTACTGCAACCGCTAGGACTGCTACTAGGACCACTAGCGGCGACCTCCAGACCGCCAAGAAGCAGCTGGTCAGGGATGATTAAGTTGCCAGGTGGCGGTGGCGGTGGCGGTATTGGAGATGGAGCCGGCTGGAAGGGTGGCGGCGCCGCCGTATCATGGGGGGACTGAGAGTGGTGGCCGAAGAGGGAGTCGGCGCGTTGAAATGTGGTGCTGGGTTGCCCGTACATTGGCGCGTTGAAATGCGGAGGATGTTTTTTGCTTTTTTTTTGGGGGGGGTTGGTGCGGGGAGGGGTGGGGTGGTGGGGGAGTGAAAGAAAGTAGGACACTGAAACTGGAAGGCTGGGACCTCTACTTATGTTCTGTCCAAGACGGAAAGGAAAGGGGAAGCAAACTGGGAACTGACGCGGATGATGACGTCTTTGTTTAAAGTGCGTTGACTTCCTCCCATTGTTATTTTATTTTTAAAATAGAGGATATATTTTGAAGTCCACGAAACTGATATGTTAGTTCACAAGAAAATTAATTGGCAAAAAAAAAAAAAAGTCTAATGAAACAAGTTTAAACGATGTGTGATGCATTTGAAGTGATTAGCTGTATACCGGAGGCAAATCATATATAAATAGTTACAAATATAATATAAAAGCTTGTTAGATTCTTTTTTCCACATCAATTTTGCAAATTCCTATTTTTGATCTTACGTTTAGAAAGGATATCGGTATCCGATCAGCTTGAAATTTGGATGGTTGATAGAGCGCGTTTGGTTCTTATTTCTGAACGGTGGAGATTGGGTTTTGAGTTCTGTAAGTCCTACTTCTCTTCAGTTTTTTGTAGGTCTATTCTCTGGATAATTTTCTGTGTGCAGAATTGATCAATCGTATAATTGGATGATTTTTTGTGGTCCGATCGAGCTGATGTTTGGTCAGTTGTTGGAGGACACATAGATCTTCTTTGTGGACGGTTGGATTAAGTTTTTGTAAACTGCAAGTGCAGTTATTCTATTCGAACCGAAGCCTCTCAATTCTGGTAACTCTCTGTTTTCTTATCTGTGGCAGAATTGGTAAACCGTATGATATATTGTTGACCCGTGGTCCGATTGAGTTGAAATTTGGACAGCTGGTAGGGGACATCTGGGGGTTCATTTTGAACGGTTGGATTACTGACTTGAGGTCTGGTTGTTGAGTTATTATTGACATAAGGTGTCTTTCATGTTGGTTAACTCATTTGGCCTCTCACTTTGGTTCAAATTGAATTTGTTCAATTTGGTTGATGTAATTGAGGTTGTGTACTTCTGTTGTATTCACTTATTGATTATAGTGAATTTGATTTCTGGACCGGTGTGTCCCGTGGTTTTTCCTTTTTACTTTGAAGGGGTTTTCCACGTAAAAAATCGGTGTGTTCTTGTGTGATTGTTTAAGTTGCCTTATTTGTTATTCAGTTAACTTCTCACAGATTCAAACAAGTGGGAGAGGTCCCTTGGGCAATTTGTATTCCGCTGCCCCTCTCCCATCAAAGTGGTATCAGAGCTTGGTTACCTGGTTGGTGTATTTGGCTTGTTTGAATGATGGAGTTGAATGTGAATAGAATGGTCTGTTTGAATGACACGAATTATCATATATGGAGGAGTAAAATGAAGGATCTCCTATTTGTGAAGAAATTGCATCTGCCAGTATTTGCTACCATGAAACCTGAGTCTAAAACTGATGAAGAATGAGAATTTGAGCATGAACAGGTTTGTGGTTTTATACGACAATTTGTTGATGATAATGTTTATAATTACATTTGTAATGAGACACACACACGAACTTTATGAAGCAAGCTTGAGACTTTGTATGCTTCAAAGTCTGGTAATAACAAGTTGTTCTTGTTAAAGAAAATGATGCAGTTGAAATATAATGAAGGGAGTTCAATTGCTGACCACTTAAATGAGTTTCAGGGTCTCATTGATCAGCTATTAGGCATGGGCATTAAGTTTGATGACGAAGTTCTTGGGTTATGGTTACTTGCTACCTTACCTGATTCTTGGGAGACTTTTCGAATGTTTCTCGCTAATTCTGCCTCCGGTAGTGTTTTGTCAATGAAACTTGTAAAGGGTGGTGTGTTGAATGAGGAGATGAGAAGGAAATCTCAGGGTTCATCATCATCCAAATCAGAGGTTTTATTTACTGAAAATAGGAGGAGAAGTCAAGAAAACAGAAGTGGTAAAAATGGTAGAAGTAAGAGCCGAAGCAAGTCACGTTCTAAGTACAAGAATGTCCAGTGTCATTATTGCGGGAAGATGGGTCACATTCAGAAAAAGTGTTATAAGTGGAAGAGAGAAAATAAAGATGGCAGTGATAGGCACGAGAAAAAGAATGTGAGTAATGATCGTGTTGCTACTGCATCAACTTCTGGTACTGGTGATCTTATTGTTGTTTCTGATGAAAATGTGGTTAACCTGACATCTCATGAGACTGATTGGGTCATTGATAGTGGTGCTTCTCTTCATGTTACGTCGTAAGGAATTCTTCTCTACATATACACCTGGAAATTATGGGGTGTTGAAGATGGGTAATAATGGCTTAGCAGAAGTCATTGGTATTGGTGATATTTGCTTAAAGACTGGCAATGGAGTACAGCTGACATTAAGGGATGTTAGACATGTCCCTGATATTCGGTTGAATTTGATTTCAACGGGAAAGTTAGATGATGAAGGTTTTTGTATTATCTTCAGTGATGGCCAGTGGAAGCTCACCAAAGGTTCCTTAATTATGGCACGAGATAAGAAATGCTCCAGTTTATATTTTATGCAAGCTTCTATTGCTAGAGATGCTGTGAATGCTGTGGAGAATGAGAATTTGATTGATTTATGGCATAAACAACTTGGTCATATGAGTGAAAAGGGGATGAATTATTTGACAAGGAAAAACCAGCTTTCAGGTATGAAAAGTGTAGCTTTGAAGAAATGTCCTCATTGTTTGGCTGGAAAACAGAACAGAGTCACATTTAAGAGTCACTTGCCTTCAAGGAAATCAGAGTTGCTTGAATTGGTGCATTCTGATGTATGTAGTCCTTTGAAGGTACGCTCACTTGGTGGTGCTCTTTACTTTGTAACTTTTATTGATGATCATTCAAGGAAGCTTTGGGTTTATGCGTTGAAGACTAAAGATCAAGTCTTTGATGCATTTAAACAATTTCATGCCTTTGTTGAGAGATAGACTGGTAAGAAGCTGAAATGTGTCCGCACTGACAATGGTGGTGAGTATAGTGGTCCATTTGATGAATACTGCAGAAAGTATGGAATCAGACATCAGAGGACACCTCCCAAGACACCATAGTTAAATGGTTTAGCAGAAAGGATGAACATAACGTTGATTGAGAGGGTTAGATGTCTTCTCTCAGATGCAAAGCTGCCTATATCCTTTTGGGGTGAAGCCTTGAATACAGTGACACATGTAATTAATCTGTCTCCTAGTGTTCCACTACAAGGTGATGTTCCGGATAAAGTTTGGTTTGGTAAGGAAGTCTCTTATGACCATTTACGAGTCTTTGGTTGTAAAGCTTTTGTTCATGTCCCTAAAGATGAAAGAGGGAAGTTAGATGTGAAGACTCGACAATGTATCTTTCTTGGTTATGGTGAAGATGACTTTGGATACCGTTTATATGATCCGGTTGAGAAAAAGCTTGTAAGGAGTAGAGATGTTATGTTCGTTGAGGATCAAAACATTGAACACATTGAGAAGTCAACTCCTCAGGTTAATGATAATCCTGCTGACATTGTTCCATTTCCTCAGACTCCTCTAAGTGATCCTGATGTGCATGGTGATGGTGATATTTAAGAACATGATGAGAATGTTCAAGAGGATCATGATATACAGGGTGCAGGTGATATTGATGCTCCAATAGAAGATCATCCGCACATACCTTCACCTCCATTTCAGCCACGAAGGTCCAATAGAATTCCAGTGCCTTCTACTCGGTACTCTCCTGATGAGTTTGTGTTATTAACTGATGGGGGAGAACCTGAGTGCTATACAGAAGCAGTTGAAAGTGAGCACAAGCAGCACTGGATTGATGCTATGACAAATGAGATGGAATCCTTATATGATAACTCTGCTTATGAGTTGGTAAAGTTACCTGAAGGTAAGAGGGCTTTGAAGAATTGGTGGATTTACAAAATAAAGTAAGAAGAAAATACTTCACGTCTACGGTATAAAGCCAGATTGGTTGTCAAAGGATTCAGTCAGAAACAAGGCGTCGACTTTGAAGAGATCTTCTCACTGGTGGTAAAAATATCTTCCATTCGAGTTATGTTGAGTTTAGCTGCTTACCATGACTTAGAGATTGAGCAGATGGATGTGAAAACAGCTTTCCTCCATGGTGACTTGGAAGAAGAAATTTATATGGAACAACCACAGGGATTTGAGGTGGAAGGAAAAGAGGATTATGTGTGCAAGTTGAAGAAAAGCTTGTATGGCCTGAAACAAGTTCCGAGACAATGGTATAAGAAGTTTGAGTCTGTTATGGGGGAGCAAGGCTATAAAAAGACTACTTCTGATCATTGTGTCTTTGTTCAGAGATTTACTGATAATGATTTTATCATTTTACTGCTTTATGTTGATGATATGCTTATTATTGGTCGTAATGCTTCTAGAATTAACAAGTTGAAGTAAGAGTTGAGTAAGTCCTTTGCCATGAAGGACTTGGGATCAGCAAAGAAGATCCTCGGCATATCAATCACTCGGGATAGGAAAAAGAAAATGTTGTACCTGTCCCAGAAGCAGTACATTGAGAAGGTGCTTCAGAGGTTTAATATGGATAAGGCTAAAGTGGTTAGTACTCCTCTTTCTACACACTTTAAATTATCCATTAACCAATGTCCTTTCACAGAAAAAGAAAAGGAAGAGATGCAAAGAGTTCCATTTGCATCAGCTGTGGGCAGTTTGATGTATGCAACGGTATGTACGAGGCCTGATATAGCTCATGCAGTTGGCACAGTTAGTCGGTTCCTTTCAAATCCTGGCAAAAAACATTGGGATACAGTGAAGTGGATAATGAGATATTTACGAGGCTCTACTAACGTCGAACTTTGTTTTGGGAGTGATGAGCCTACTCTTATTGGATTCACTGATTCAGACATGGCTGGTGATATTGACTCCAGAAAGTCTACTTCAAGCTATGTAATTACTCTTGCAGGGGGAGCAGTGAGTTGGCAATCTCGATTGCAGAAGTGTATTGCATTATCTACTACAGAGGTAGAGTTCATTGCAATAACTGAAGCATCTAAAGAGTTGCTTTGGATGAAAAGGTTTATGAAGGAACTTGGTTTTCAACAATCATTATGTGTTGTATTGTGATAGTCAGAGTGTCATCCATCTTAGTAAGAATCCGGCTTTTCATACTAGATCAAAACATATTGATGTGCGGTATCATTGGATACGCGATGCTATTGATTCTAAACAATTAGCACTTGAAAAGATTCATACGGATGATAATGTTGCTGATATGTTAACAAAGGTATTGTAAGAGGAAAGTTTGAATTGTATTGTTCGTTGGCCGGGATGGTCAATACCTCCACGTAGTCGGGAGGGGGAGAATTGTTAGGTATCCCTCCACGTGGAGGGAAACCTTTGAAAAAAAATAAAACTTTTGACTTAATGAGGTATAAATACTTCATTAAGATTAGGTTTTGTGATGTTAAGAAAAGAGAAAAAGGAGAGGTTCGGGCGGCCGAAGGAAAAGAAAGAAAGAAAAAGAGAAAAAAAGAAGAAATCTAAAAGGAGAGGAAGAGCTATTGGTAGGTTATTTTTTATCTTACGTTTGGAAAGGATATCGGTGTCGGATCAGCTTGAAACTTGGATAGTTGATAGAGGGCGTTTGGTTCTTATTTCTGAACGGTGGAGATTGGGTTTTGAGCTCTGTAGGTCTTCCTTCTCTTCCGTTTTTGTAGGTCTATTTTCTGGACAATTTTTTGTGTGCAGAATTGATCAATCGTGTAATTGGATTATTTTTTGTGGTCCGATCGAGCTGATTTTTGGTCAGTTGTTGGACGACACATAGATTTTCTTTGTGGACGGTTGGATTAAGTTTTTGTGAACTGCAAGTGCAGTTATTCCATTCGAATCGAAGCCTCTCAATTCTGGTAACTCTCTGTTTTCTCATCTGTGGCAGAATTGTTATACCGTATGATATATTTTGGACCCGTGGTCCGATTGAGCTGAAATTTGGACAGCTGGTAGAGGACATCTGGGGGTTCATTTTGAACGGTTGGATTACTGCCTTGAGGTCTGGTTGTTGAGTTATTATTAACAGAAGGTGTCTTTCATGTTGGTTAACTCATTTGGCCTCTCACTTTAGTTCAAATTGAGTTTGTTCAATTTGGTTGATGTAATTGAGGTTGTGTACATCTGTTGTATTCACTTATTGATTATAGTGAAGTTGATTTCTGAACCGGTGTGTCCCGTGGTTTTTTCTCTTTACGTTAAAGGAGTTTTCCACGTAAAAATTGGTGTATTTTTATGTGATTGTTTAAATTACCTTATTTGTTATTCAGTTAACACAGATTCAAACAAGTGAGAGAGATCTCTTTGGAAATTTATATTCCGCTGCCCCCTCCCATCACCAAGTACAAATATTACATCGTAGATTCAACGCTGGAATTGAAGATTTTCTTGCAACCATTACCTAATGTCACACGGTAAGTACTTTATTACAATCTGGAATGAATTTGAATATGTAAAATCACTTATATTTAGCGGACCACTACTGAAAAGTAATGCAAAACCAAGAAAAAAATAATAAAAAAATGAATTATACCACCCACAGAATCAGACATTTGGAAATAAATTATCAGAGCATTAATCGTTTATCAATCCATGTGCGTCAATTTTGGTGGCCATGGTGTAGGTTGGTGGTGACGATCCCAATCGCAGACAGAAAATATATGCAGGAACTCTTCAGATTGGCTAAACTCGACAATGGAGACATGCATATGTTTGAGAAAATATTTTCTTAATAACAAAGTTATCAATGGGAGAACGAGTCAGGTAGATCACTTGAAAATTCGGCCAAAACAGAAAGATCTGTCAAGAGCAGACACAGTTCTCACGTAGTTCCACTTATTTCATTTTTAAATACAACTACATGCTAAAAGGGTTTTCATTACATGTGAACGAATTTTTTAATGTCGGACAAAAACAGGTGAAATGATAAATTACTAATATATATTTGTAATTTTATCATTAATTATGATTATATATTAAATATTTTTACTCATAATAATATGATGTAGCATCGTATTCGGACAAATGTGTGTTTTGGCAAAAAACACACATTTTGGCAAATGTAAAAGATACCCCCACCACTACTTCACCGAGTACCTGAAAGAGAGAGCTGTTAAAACGCTTTCCCCATGTGAGGAGCATTTTATTCCAATCATTTACAGTAGGTCAGGAATGATGGTTATCATAGCTAGAATTTTCTTAATAAGCATTATGAATACATTATAATCTCAACAGACTGAAATGATGCCTCTCCAGTATGGGGAAGGTTTCATTGAGATTTTTTTCTGCAAAGAGTATTGGAATCCGCATGATGATGCTTAATGTGACATTTCCGTCCCACTATACCGGTAGTTTGGATGGTTCTAAGGAATGTTTCAATATGAACTATCGTAATTTCTGTTTTCCTATTTTTGTCTGTCGGTTTCAATGTTTGAACCTGAACTAAGAATTCAACTGCTATAGTACTAAGCCATGCGACTAGCTGTAATTGTATTAATTTTTAGATGTTTTAATTGGGGTCTTGAAATTGATGATTTTATGCCTGAATACAATATAATGATTTCAACTTTTTGTAGCATAAATGGACTAAAAAAATTTTTTATAACATTAAACTGAAATTATTGTTATTGAGTAATTGAAGACTCCGTCATTATTTAATATCACACAAAAAGGTATATTGGAAGAAAGAAACTGCTCTATTTAATTGGAAATATAGCCTCTATACCATTGTTACTCTATTTAAAAATCGCAAAGAAAGCACGCTTTGAAGTTACCAAAAATTCTTGATTTGAATCAGCCTTGGAGAATCTAGAGCGTGGGGGCATCGCTCTCGACTGTCAGATCTTCAATGATGATGCGTAACTTGGTGAAATGATTTTGTGAAACTTCCATTGGAAGTCTGAATATTCCGCATAAGAGAGAGAGGAACGGGTTTTGTGGGGGGGGGAACCCCAACAGCAACTTCATGAGCAGGAACATATGAGAACGTACCATCCATATCACTTCGAAAAGGACGATCTGCCTCTTAAAATACCTAATTGAAATTCGCTGAAAATTGATAGCCACAAAAATTGTGTGTGCCCCATTTGTGCACAAACGAACTATAGCCAATTGGGACATTCAAATCAAATATTTGGATCCTGGGTAGGCATTAGCGAGGACTATGTCAATATGGAAGCAGAATGGGAATCCCAAGCGCACCCCTTTTAACAAAGATGAAGGTGGTACTTATCAATAACTTATTACTTTTTTGATTTATAAAATAAATTAAAGAGAGGGGTGTGTTACTTCCCAAAAATTGAACTTGTTTCCACGTATATCTTGAGGGACGACTCTCACAGTATTACTCGACCAAAACCCGATTGGTTTAGAGAATGGTTACGCTGCTAATGTGACTCAACAGATTTTCAATAGATCAAAAAAGAACTCCTAATTACAATAACTTGTGTGCCAATTGTTTTTGGGCTGGGGAGAGGAAGGTGGGGGTGGCGGGTAGAACTTCTCATCTCAATTGTTAAGCATGGTTGGGTCCCGATGGTAGAGTCTGTACTGCTCAAACTTTATTCTCACATGCCAAGCTTTTTCACTGGTCCACATGCCAAGTTGATGAAGAGAAACTATATGCTATAACATCCACAAATTTTGAAAACTTGTTGAGTTCGATCAGAACGAGATAAGCATCTGACATGCATGATTGGACCGAGGCAGTGCTTGATGATAAATGGATCTTGCAAAATGCAAAAGCCATTTCGACAAAGAAGGAACCCGTAAGATTAGATAATAGATTTGATAGGGAGAGAGAGGTTTAAATTTTGATTTATGTTTGTATATCAACCTATTTACTTATTCTATATAAATGAAAGAATAAAGTGATATATATTACCGATAAATTATAGCTTACTAGCACTGGAATTATCTCTAAAATTGAATGTTTCAAATTCAACTTCTTGTCGATTGGCCACCTAAAAAAGAAAAAGAAAAAGTGATACATATAGAATTTGTATTCAAATATTCATCTATAAGATTTTGATATCATTGATGGAATAATATTGTACTGTTTAGCTGTAATAATTTTCTGTCCTCATAAAATCTCTATTTACTACTTTTGAAAGGTAAAAAAGAGAGATGGTAAAACATTATATTACACACAATTTTTTCAAGAAGCAGCGTTTGTACTGAATATTGTTTTGGAACGCTTCTATACGATAAAAGTCAACTAATTATATACAATAATACACTGCGACCAGACTTACAAATACTTAGATGTAGTGAAAATTCGGATTGTACAGTAAATAATATGATGCATACATTGTATTTAGACGATATTTTTCAGACAAAAAGAAAGTAGAGAAAAACAGGGCAACTTGACTACTCGAGTACCCATCTTGTCCTAGCCTGCAGAATAATGCATCCCTATGTAATCCTACAAGGCACTCTCTCTCTCTCTCTCTCTCTCTCTCTCTCTCTCTCTCTCTCTCTCTCTCTCTGGTAGAACATGGAAAGTTATGGAGGTGGGGCTTCTCCTATAGGGAAAAGGTGAGTTTTTATGACAAGAAGACAATACTATTGGCAGTGAGAATGTCGATACGCTTGTGGCCATATTTACGCATGTCAAATTTGGGGGTCAACAAGGCAAACAGTTTTCACCACTAGAATGAGTGATTCCGTGACCGTCTGACCAATGCCGCCGTGCGTGGCTATCACCCTCAGTCCTCTTGGCATGGGAAGTGAAAAATGGCATAATAATAAAAACATTTGGCTTTAAAAGTAAGATATTGCCAAAAAAAAAAAAAAGGAAAGAAAAGATGATGTAGAAATTAATGGCTTCCTTTAAATAGCAAAATGGGTTAGACTTCAAAAGCCCATAATAATCTCCTCAACTTGGAATTGTCCACGGAGATTCTAGCAATTGCAATAATATATAATTCAATCCATCCGAGACCAATATGTTGTTGCTCTATAAAGTTACTCGTTTGGTGAAGGATAAAAGTCACTTCTACTTGTTTTTACTTTACCTGAGTCCTTCATCTTATCGTTCAATATATATATATATATATATGCATGTGCGTGGTTGACAATGGAGGAAATTAAACCATGGTGGTTTGCTTCTATCTTCCACTAATTGCGTCTCAGAAATGTTGTGAGGGAAAAAATTGCTGAGGTGAGTTTTGTCAGCAAGAGAAAGGGTGATAATCATTTTGCAGGTGGGTCGACACAGCTATAGGGATCCAAAGCAGAAAGGTCGGGATGGGGCTGTGTACTTGGCAGGGTTTGTGGGTTGATATTGTTTTGGGATTCTTTGCCCTGCTGAACGATTGTATATAGAGAGTGACTCGTTTTCAAAAGGCCATTATATCTTTAGAGTACTGGGCTTGTATTGCATAGTTATATTGTCGGGTTTGCTTGTTTTCGGAACTTTGTTTCCATCCGTGCTTCAATATTTTCTAGTTCTAGACATATTAATCAAATTGTTATCAAAAAAAGAAGGCGCTAACAGAAGGCCATAGGTCAAAACATTCATTGCCCCTACATTAATTTCCTACTTCCTTAATCAATTGACCAATGATCCTCACACAAATTCTACATCATTTGATTCTCGTCTCGTTCACTTATGCCTTCAAAATAAAAAAAAGGACTTTCACTGTTTTACCTCCATCTTCGAAGTGCGATGGGAAGTTGAAAAATAGTGATAAGGATGTATGTGGCAGCTGCCCCTTTGAGATAAGGCATATAATCGACAGCACTAAAGTCCTTTTCATGCACCCATTTTCATGTGAACGAGGATTCAGTGCCTCCCATCCCCCACCCTTAACGCCCAAGCAATGGCCCATCAATAAGGGTCACTTTGATTATATATTTGGGGATGAAATTAAAAAACCCATCTTGGCATGGAAAACATTACAATTGTCAAGTTCAACTTGAGTTGACTCTTTGTCCAAGTTGGTTATGTTTCTAATCATGGAGCACCATTTTAGCTTTATAGAAAATGTGTCCTCGAGATTTCACCGAAAGGTAATGCTTTTGGGCCACCAAAATGACTTGCAGCTACCCGACGCTGCGCATCTACAATTGGCCCCGCATGCTTAGCGCCCAATGCGGGGATAGTCATTTCGGATCCAAAATAATGCAAAGATGTGACAATTATTTTAAGGATATGATGGCTATGGCTGGCCTCACGGCAGTAATTTGAGCTTTGATTTTGTTCAATGATGAGGAAGAGTGTTCTTGGAAATCAAGGTTTGAAAATTGGGCCTAAAACTAAGAGTTCAGACATCTCACTCGCTAAATTCTATAATTTGCAGTCCGTGACTTGCAATTTTAATGTTCCATTAACACTATTGTTATCACAACAGCATATTACATATAATAATGGTCACGACTCGCAATTCAATACTCGTGTCCACCAGCATGTTTACACTGATCTTCTTTGAAGAGGAATATGAAACACTACATGCAGTAATTACCAGATAGCTTCGGAACCTTGATTGCAACAAAATATATTTGCAATTTCAGAAACTCCTACTGGCGTTGGAGTTGCTTAAATTTAATGCTTTTTCGAATTGCACAAGATTCTCATACGTGAATTGGAGTTGATGAAAGGGATGGCGGAGTCAAACTACAACATCAACGTGCAAAAGATAAGGAATGACAGTAATAGAAAAGCAAAGAACCTGAAATGAAAAACACACATAAATGGAGAAAATAAACAATATAAATGGTATGTGGCCATAGAATTCCAAACTGGGTGAGTAGTAGATGGGTTACAGAGAATGATTCTACTGAGAATTTGCTAGTGGTGCTTGAGCCTGCTTTTCGTAGTGAAATCCAGATTCCACAGAATTATCTGCAGACCAAACAAAGATACCATGTAGCTGCTCCTGACTTTGCAGTTTTTTGCAGGCAGTGAAAAAACCATCTGCTGGAGACAATCCTCCACTTCCATCAATAGAAAAGCTAGTTAAGACCTTACCACCATTATAATTAGAACTCTGAGTTCTGAAGTAGTTCATAAACTGAGACACGGTAGTTCCATCATCATAGGCGTAAAACTGGAAGTTGACATAGTCAATGAGGTGACCATAGCTTCTCCACAAAGCCTTGTAGTGGCTTTGAACCTGTTCATCATCATAAGGAGCTATGGAGGCAAATGAGATTATTTTCTTCTTAAGGGTTGTTATAAGCTGCCCTATGCACTTGGCAAGGGTGTCAGGGTCAGCTTGAAAATGCTCATAATCGATGTCGATCCCATCCAAATCGTAATGCTCAATGATGTTTGTGAGGGAAGAAACAGCATTAGACACCCACGAGTCAATTGAAGAAGGATTGAAGTAAGCAGGGCTACCTTGCACACTATCCCCACCAAGACTCAAGGCAACTTTGACATTGGAATGCTGGCTCTTGATGGCGGAAACTTGGGAGGGGCAGAGGTTATCAGAGTCCCAGAAGATGTTGAAATTTCCATCAGTAGGAGAGGGGGAACTTGAGGTGTCATAATCTATGGCAATGGAAAGAATGAAATGGAATTTGACACCAGGGTTAACAGGAACATCAGTGAAACTGACATTGTTCAACTCGGCTCCTATGTATTCCCTGAAGAGGTTTGAGTTTGCAGGGGCTGCCTGGAATGTTAGGTGGGAAGGGAAAAGAGCTTGAAGAATAAAAATGGTGATTAGAAACATGCTGAGCTTCATTGCCAATTGTGAATGTGAATCAACACAAATGTGTTGAGCCAGATGACTGGGCAATTATAAATTTCCGCTAGATGCTGTCTATATAATGAGCCAAGCCAACATGAGCAAAATGAGCTCTTTGTTGGAAGTATTGCAGATTCCATGGACACAATAACTACGGTGATACCAATCAGGCAAGATCGAAACGTGACATATTGTAAATTGCCGTGGAAAAAGTATGCGATTGAAGATCCTAATTCGGCTAGAATGTTTCTCCACAAAGTGTTGTGAACATAATGTTTGCATTTATCACAAATTGCTGAATTTACCGTCATTGATAGTGTTGTTGGGGCATTATTTGGTTTGCTATTTTTGTGCTGGCTTTTCTGTTCTCCAGCGTATTCTTTCTACGTACGTACCACGTCCATGCCTTCCTTTGCTATATATTATATACGGCAACCTGTATGACTGTTTCGGCAAGCCACTTAGACATTTATCTACAGAATACCGAACGGGATTCCAAGATTTTGGCACGCTCTTTTCCTCAGCAGCGTAATGCATAATGTCTTCGTCACATCGTGCTAAGATCTCACCGATGAATTTAAGCTGGCAGAACCCTTTTAGAAAATAAATAAATCACTCAAAAAGGGGTCTTCTCCGTGCACAATCTTCCCACACTGTCAGACCTGAGAAAAGTGTATGCAAACCCGCCCTTGTTTGTCACAAAGAAACCTATGACCTCTGACCTCCGGGTCTCAATGAAGCAATCTTTACTGTTACACAACTTCATTAAGCTTCTTATTAACTCAACCATTAATTTGTCTTGGATGGCTAGACAATGTACGACATGATATTTCCATTTAGTTTGCTGCTCTTTTGCTTTAAATCGAAGGTAATGAATATTTTATCACCAAAAATAGATAACAAACCTAATATTAACATTTTGCCAATGATTTTGCTACCATAACCTGTCTTCAGGGATTAGTCTTAATTGAATCCCGGCTGTTGGATCCGATTCCGCATGCCAAGGCCCATGAAAGAATAGTTTATGTCAGTATCTGTCATACTTGTCTTCTTTGGAAGTGGAAGTTTGAAGATACCGAAAACGGTCCATATACAAGCATGCCTTGGCTATCTCTGTTATCATTATTTCTCTTGTTGAAATGGTCCTGTAGAAGGCTAATTTGTTGAGCCATTTAGATTAAAATTACAATGATAAGGCCGCGCATTTTGTTAACGCGTAATTTGACCTTCATGTCTCACAAATTGACAAATATGTGAATAGTCACTTACTCATCAACGAACTGACATGGAAAATGCCATTTTAGCGTACTTTGGGACAAATTGTGAGAATGCAGTTCATCCATATATAGTCATTTTGTGGATTGCTCAGAATTACCATTTGTTTGTCCAGTCTGGCAAACTGAGGAGAATTGTTGAAAATTGTTTCTTTGGTCATAGCTGCGTCGCATTGGAGTTTAGGAATAGTTTCTTGACAATGGAACATTCGCATGGCAGCCTGATTGGCTACGCCGTTGTCGTAAGCCAAAATCCATTGAAAGTTGTTATTAACTGTTGAGATTTAGTTTAACAACAATAATTTTCTGCTAATGAAATCTCCCCAAGAATTACAATAGATTCCTATTTTTCACCGAAATCTAACTTGGAATGAGAAGAATCCAAAAATAGAGACTTAAGTTCAAGTCCCCAAGTTTCGTGCTTGAACAAAGCATTTTAGAATTGTCTGGAAGTGGGATAATGGATTAAGAAAGACATGTAGAAAGATAACAGATTCCACATTTATGTGGTCTACATCGTTGTAGAAACAATAACTAGCAAATAGGATCTCCAAGGCTGAATGTCTTTGAGCAGGAGCCCCAGTTTGGAGCCAGATGATCCAAAAAGGAGTACATTAAAGATCTCTCACAGAATACGGCATTTGCAAATGGATGATAGCAGGCAAGTGTGGTCAAAATTATGCATTCATTCTACTTTTTGATAGTAAGAAAGACATTGAACTAAACTGCAATGAGAATAGGAAAGAAACACCATATGTTTGCCATTTCCTGGAACAGGATGTCTCCGTTTGCCAACTCTGAACCTCAATGGACCTTGAATTACATTTCCAATCAGGATAACTTATGTTAAAAATGTGTTTGAATATGTCTTGTATTCCAAATTACCCTTTTGCCCTTCTTATATCCCTATATATATGAGCATAATAAGGTTATGAGAAAAAAGAGAGATTTGAGAGGTGAGCCACACTCTTTGTATTCTGTAACACACTTTCTCTACTAATAAGAGTATTCCCTCTGTCTTTCCCGTGGACGTAGGTCACATAGACCGAACCACGTAATATTCTGGTGTTATTTTCTTCATTGATTTATCGTTTGCTACAACAAATTGGTATTAGAGCCAAAAAGAAAATTTTTTTTTCTCCTCTCTTTCCTCCGGCCACCCACCACCACGACGATCTCCAACCACCCATCAGCATCTCCTCCTTTGAAATTTTTTCTTTCTTTCTCTTTCCTCCTCTTCGGCCACCCAGCAGCACCTCAACCTCTTCATTATCCAGCAGCCCACGTCTGCCTACAATCCACCAAAAGAAAAAAAATTTTCTTTTTGATACGGTTCGAGCTCGAATCGGAAGGCCAACAAGCTGAGCGACTGGAACTCTACTGCCGACCACCCGTGCAACTGGACAGGAGTCACCCGTGTAGAGAGAGACGAAGAGAGAGAAGCAGGAGGAGGAAGAGAGAGATCCGAACAAGGGGCCATTTTGGTGTTTTGGCGTTGAAACGGAGCAGATTTAGTGATTTGGCATTGAAACGGAGCGGATCTAGTGATTTGGCGCTGAAACGGAGCGGATCTGATGGAAAAACGAACAAATCGAGTTTAACGGGTCGGAGGTACTGTAGAATTGCACTGTAGATCGATTGGCGACACTGTAGACCGTGTGTACTGTAGCTTCGGTGACACTGTAGACCGAAGAGACACTGTAGCATCGGGTGTCACTGTAGCTTGGAGGCAGATTTGTATTTTTTTTTTTTTTAAATTTTCGTGGTGAGTATTTTGTTGCAATGACTTCTGCATCTTCATCAACGGTGAAGTCTGAAATTGAGAAGTTCGATGGAAATACTAATTTTGCACTGTGACAAGTTAGAATGATGGCAATTCTGACACGAGAAGGTACAAAAAGGGCTCTACATGACAAGGAGAAGAAACCAGAGTCAATGTCTGATGCAGATTGGGATGACATGGATGAAAGAGCTCTATCCTCGATTCAACACAGTTTGGGAAATGAAGTTTTGAGAGAAATCCTCAGTGAGAGAACAGCAGCTGGTGCATGGCTAAAATTGGAAAGTCTGTACATGACGAAATCTTTGACCAACAGACTTCGATTAAAGCAACGCCTTTACACTCTTCGTATGTCAGAAGGTACTTCTTTGAAATCACATATTGGAGAGTTTAGTTCAATTGTTACTGATCTGAGTAAAATTGACGTTCATATTGACGATGAGGATCAAGTTTTATTGTTGTTGTGCTCTTTGCCTCCTTCATACAAGCACTTTAGAGATACTATGATTTATAGTAGAGAAGATATTTCTCTTGAGAATGTCAAGACTAATTTGCAAGCTAAGGAGAAAATTGATAGTAGTTTGACATTTTCTGAAACATCAAATCAGAGTGTTGGTTTGATTATTGATCGAGGAAGATCAAAGGAGAGAGGTCAGAATTCAAGTAAATCAAGATCAAAATCAAGGCATAAGAATTTGACTTGCAATTATTGCAAGAAGAAAGGACACATTAAGTCTGATTGTTACAAGTTGAAAAATAAGCAGAAAGGAAACGACGGTAATCAGAAGAACCATCCACCAGGAGAAGCTCATATGGCAGCAAATGAGAGTGATGATCTGCTTTGTGTTACACAAGGCCAAGGCAGATTTCAGGATACCTAGATCATGGACACTGGAGCCTCGCAACATATGACTCCTAACAGGGAATGGTTTACCACCTACAAGTCAATTAATGGTGGTGTTCTGTTAGGAAATGATCACGTCTGTAAGGTTGCTAGGATTGGTACAGTGCAGATCAAGATGCACGACGGTGTCATTAGGACCTTGTCTGAGGTCAAACACATTCCAGATTTGACGAAGAATCTTATTTCTTTGGGCACTCTTGAGAAGAATGGCTGCAAGATTGGGTGTGAAGGTGGAGTTCTAAAGGTTTCCAGAGGTGCTCTTGTATTGATGAAGGCTGCCAGAATTGGCACATTGTATTTCTTGCATGGTTCAACAGTCACAGACTCAACTGCAGTTTCTACTTCAGTTTCAGATTCTGACGTGACGAAGTTGTGGCACATGCGGCTGGGACACATGAGTGAAAGAGGTATGACTGCCTTGAGTAAGAGAGGTCTTTTATGTGGTCAGAACACTGGAAAATTAGAATTTTGTGAGCATTGTGTTTTTGGGAAGTAGAAGAGGTTGATTTTCAGTACAGCCATCCATAAAACAAAGGGAACATTAGAATATATCCATTCAGATCTTTGGGGTCCTTCTCAGGTTCTCTCTAAAGGTATGAGTGCTGCTTATATGCTCACTTTCATTGATGATTTTTCTCGTAAAGTTTGGGTTTATCTTGAAACATAAAAGTCAAGTGTTTGAAACCTTCAAGCAGTGGAAAACTTTACTTGAAAAGCAGACTGGAAAGCAGATTAAGAGGCTGAGAACAGATAATGGCCTTGAATTTTGTAATAACGAATTCAATGAGTTTTGCAAAATTGAAGGTATTGTACGACACCGCACAGTTGTAAAAACTCCACAACAAAATGGAGTTGCAGAACGCATGAACAGGACTTTGATAGAGAAAGCTAGATGTCTGTTATCCAATACAGGTTTGGGCAAGGAGTTTTGGGCAGAAGCTGTTAATACAGCTTCTTGGTTGGTGAATCGATCTCCTTGTACTTCTATTGAGTGTAAGACACCTGAAGAGGTGTGGTCAAGCAAACCTGCAAATTATTCTGATTTGAAGATATTTGGTTGTCCTGCTTATGCTCATGTTAATGAAGGAAAGCTTGAACCGAGGGCTAAGAAATGTATTTTTCTTGGTTATGCTTCTGGAGTGAAAGGTTATAGGTTGTGGTGTCCAGACCTTAAGTCTCCAAAATTCCTCATCAGACATTTGATGAATCCGCTATGTTGCATCCAAAAGAGGAAGTCTTAAGGCCAACAGATGAAGAGAGTGGGAGTTCCACACAGCAGGTGGAGTTTGAAAGTGATATTCCTTCTAAGTCAGGTCAACAGATTCGGGTTGACACTTCAGAAATAGATGAGGGTGCTCTAGATACTCAACAAGTACAGTCGTACAGTATCGCCAAAGACAGACCCAGAAGGACTATCAAGCCACCAGCTAGGTTTTTAAATTCAGATTTTGCTTATTGTTTGGCAGTAGCAGAAGAGGTGGAGTACAATGAACCTAGCAACTATTCAGAGGCTGTCACTTGTGCTGAATCTTCTCAGTGGAGCATTGCTATGACTGAGGAAATTGAGTCCCTGCATAAGAATCAGACTTGGGACTTAGTGAAACTTCCCAAAGATAAGAAGACTGTTGGCTGCAAATGGATCTTCAAGAAGAAGGAGGGAATTCCAGGGGTTGAGGATGCAAGGTACAAGGCACGTCTGGTTGCAAAGGGTTTATAGCCAGAAAGAAGGGATTGACTTCAATGAGGTATTTTTCTCCAGTTGTTAAGCACACTTCCATTTGTGTGCTTCTAGCTATGGTTGCTATGTATGATATGGAACTGGAGCAGCTTGATGTGAAGACTGCTTTTCTACATGGTGATCTTGAGGAAGTCATTTATATGGATCAACTTGAGGGTTTCCAGAGTGAAAGCAAGGAGGATCATGTTTGCAGGTTGAAGAAATCTCTATATGGTTTAAAGCAGTCTCCTAGACAATGGTATAAGAAGTTTGACAGCTTTATGGTAAGTCATGGTTACTCAAGGAGTGAGTATGACAGTTGTGTCTACCATAGGAAGCTGCGTGATGGATCATTTGTCTATCTGCTACTATATGTAGATGATATCCTTATTGCCTCTACAAGTATATCTGAGATCAACAGTTTGAAGAAACTACTTGGTAGAGATTTTGAGATGAAAGATTTGGGAGCTGCAAAGAGGATTTTGGGCATGGAGATCATTAGAGACAGACAAGCAGGAGAGTTGCGCCTTTTACAGAAAAAATACATCGAGAAGGTTCTTGATCGTTTTGGGATGATGAGTTGCAAACCGGTAAGTACTCCTTTAGCATCACACTTCAGACTTTCAGCCTCTTTGTCACCCAATAACCTAGAGGAGGAGGAATATATGTCACGTGTTCCATACTCTAGTGCAGTGGGTAGTATTATGTATGCTATGGTTTGCACTCGTCCAGATATTTCACAGGCAGTCAGTGTGGTCAGTAGATATATGGCTAATCCTGGGAAATCACATTGGCAAGCAGTTAAATGGATACTTCGGTATCTTAGAGGCACTACAGGGGTAGGACTGATGTTCAACAGAGGCAGTAGGTTGATTACTGGTTTTGTGGATTCTGACTATGCAGGTGACCTTGACAGAAGAAGATCAACAACTGGTTATGTTTTCACTCTTTCAGGCAGTGCCATTTGTTGGAAGGCAACATTGCAATCAACAGTTGCTCTTTCCACTACTGAAGCTGAGTACATGGCAATAGCAGAAGCAGTCAAGGAAGCTATTTGGTTGAAAGGTTTGGTCACTAATTTGGGTTTATTACAAGAAACTACCACTGTATTCTGTGACAGTCAAAGTGCTATACATTTGACCAAAAATCAAGTGTATCATGAGAGGACCAAACACATTGATGTCAGATATCATTTCTTGCGAGATGTTATATCTCAAGATTTGATTTCAGTGAAAAAGGTTGCTACTGCAGACAATCCAGCTGACATGTTGACGAAACCAATTTTTCGTAGTAAGTTCAAGCATTGCTTGGACTTGATTGGTGTTCGTTTTAATTGATTGGCTCTAAGGAGCTATTTGGAGGAGAGATAGAAGAATTTTATTTTGTTGTGTGTTTAGAGAATACAATGCAAGGTGGAGATTTGTTGGAATATACCTTATATTCCAAATTATCCTTTTGCCCTTCTTATATCCCTATATATATAGGCATAATAGGGTTATGAGAAAAAAGAGAGATTTGAGAGGTGAGCCACACTCTTTGTATTATGTAACACACTTTCTCTACTAATAAGAGTATTCTCTCTGTCTTTCCCGTAGACGTAGGTCACATAGACCGAACCACGTAATATTCTAGTGTTATTTTCTTCATTGATTTATCGTTTGCTACAACAAAATGGAACAAATTGCTAGAGTAGACAATCTAAGTCCAGCTCCTCTATGCTTCCACACGAGTTACATCCTTCAGGTAGTTGCTAATTTTCGGTTCATGGCCCAAGTTCTAAGGTTGATTCTACCCGAGGAATAGCTCTACTGACACCGACCCAGGCACGTTGTAAATGTGATAGTGTAAAACTACCTTTGAGATCAATAAAATTAATCGATAATTAGAATTGAGATCAATAATTAATCGATAATTAGAATTCATTTCACAAGCTATTTAATATGATCTTCTTTGTAGGGGGTCATACAACTCTCGCTTTCGCCACGCAGCAATTACTTGAGAGTTTAAGAACCTGTAATTTCAGAAATTCCTATTGTAATTGGAGTTACGAATGTAGTGTTTTCTTGAATTGCGCGTCTCTCTGATATGCCAACAGGCATTGATGAAAGGGCTGGCAAGATCACAGTGCCAAGATGCAAAAGACAATGAACGGAATAATTACCGATACGTAAAAACCTGAAATGTAATGGAGACATAAATCCAGAAAATAAACAATAAAATAGCACATGGCAAGATAGTTATGCACCGTTATGCATTGTAAACAATAATTCTACCGAGAATTTGCTAGTAGTTCTTGTGCTTGCTTTTCGTAGCGAAATCCGGATTGCATAGAATTATCGGCAGACCAGACGACGATACCATATAGTTGCTGCCTACTTTGCAGCTCCTTGCAAGCAGTGAAAAAGCCATCTTCTGGAGTGAGTCCTCTTCCACCAGTGGAAAAGCTGACTAATACTCTGCCGCCAACATAATTAGAGCTCTGAATGTGGAAGTAGTTAATGAACTGGGACACAGTAGTTCCATCACCATAGGCATAAAACTGGAAATTGACATAGTCGATGACATTTCCATGGCTTCGCCACAAGGCCATGTAATGGCTTTGAACTTGGTCATCAGCAAAAGGAGCTATAGAGGCAAATGAGATTACGTTGTTATCCTTGAGGGTTGTTATGAGCTGTCCTATGCACTCAGCGAAGGTATCAGGATCACCATGTATGTGCTCATAATCAATATCGATCCCATCCAAGTTATATTCTTCAATGATATTTGTGAGGGAAGAAACAGCATTTGAAACCCAAGAATGAACTGAGGAAGGACTGAAGTAAGCAGTGACACCGTGTACCTTAGCTCCACCAAGGCTCAAGGCTACTTTGACATTGGGATTCTGGGTCTTGATGGCAGAAACTTCAGAGGGGCCGAGATTATTGGAGTCCCAAAAGACATTGAATTTTCCATTTGTGGGAGAGGGAGAACTTGAGGTGTCGTAGTCTATGGCAAAAGAAAGAATGAAGTGGAATACAACATTCGGGTTAATAGGAACATCAGTGAACCTGACATTGTTGAACTTAGCTCCTATGTATTCCCCGAAGAGGTTCGTGTTTGTAGTTGCTACTTGAACTGATAAGTGGGAAGAGAAAAGAGCTTGAAGAATAAGATTGGTAATTAGAAACTTGGAAAGCTCCATAGCCAATTGTTAATGTGTTCCTATTGTAATTGATGAGTGATTGAAAACTTCTGCTAGATGCTCTTTATATAGAACCAATCTTAGAATTTTTGTGCCCATTTTGACTTACTGTTGCAGACTTGCATGGATTTGGGAACGCAAAAGCCTCCAAATTTGAGTTCCAAATTGGTGTATCTCCTTGGTTTGATGAGACAAGAATAGGAACTTTCTACATTGCTTTGGAGGCATTATAGGACGAAGATCTTAATTTTGCTTGAAGGTGACGTGGGACAAAAGCGTAGAAAAATAGATTTGGTTGAACTTAAAAAAAAAAAAAGAATTTATTGGAAAATATAATGCTTTTGTAAGATAAAAATATAAAAATATATAGATAATTAAATTTTATAACTCGTAAGATACTTTAATATATATATATATATATATATATATATATATATATATATATTCAAAATTACTTAAATAATTAAAAATTATTTTAATTTAAATTAAAAAATCTAACAACTAACCAACGATATATTCTAAAATAAATTAAAATTTAAAAACTTCAAATAATATATATATGTATATATTTCTAAATTATTTGGATAAAATTCATAATTCAAATAAAATATTATATAAATAAATAAATAAATTTTAAAACATAATTTATATATAATAAAAAATAATTTTTATTACATATTTTACATTACACTTTTTTATTTGAAAGAAACTCATACTTGAGTTGATAACAAAGAATTGATGTCTATTAAAACCTAAAAACAAGTATTTTGAATAAAGTAATGTTAACAATATTTTTTGTGAATCATTGTACAAGCAATAAATAATGGTGCTTAATCATCTTTTGCTTTATTATTTGAATTAAGAAATTTAATAAATATAAAAGGTAAAACATTAAAAATATTTTGAAACCTATAAATTATGGAATTAATTTTTCATTTGCTAATGAAATCCTTAAACTTGTGGGTCATACATTTAATTTCTAAGTTGACAAAATTTATATTAATTTTTTTGTCATTATAATTTTTAAATTTATCTATATCTCTCTTAGAAAATATTAAATCAATTTGTTCAATCATGTTATGAACAATGATTCGTGTCTCTTCTCCTTTTTGAACAACAAATTCTTAATTTATTGATATACTATTATAAGTAGACATATTGTTATTATGCAATCATTAGTTAACAAAAAATGAAAATTTTAAACCTAATTTAAAATTTCTTTAAATTTATTATCACCTTAAAATTTAATGACTAATAAGTTTCTTATCTTTATCCATAATTAAAATTTAAATTTATCACATCTTAATAAAAAATAATGAGTACATTCCACTATTTAATTGTAAAAGTTATTTTTTTCTCATTATAAATATCATTATATTTGAAATAAATATCAATTTTTACTAATTATCTTACAAAATATTTAATAAAAAATATTTTTTAAATTAAAAATGTGTATACAAACATACTAACTATGAATAATATATCTAATACGAGATCTTCGTCCTTCACGATCTTCTTCCTTAAAGTGATTGCCTCCAACTCTATGAGAGGACATTAATTCCAGTCAAACTTGATTTTGATACCATTTAAGGTGTCATGAAAATAAAAATAAAAATAGATAATAAAATATCAATACTCGAATGAAAATTTTAAATAATTTTTGAAATTTATTAGAAAGTATAATACTTTTAAATATAAATATATCCGTATATTTAGATAATTGAATTCTATTTTATAATTCAAAATTAGCTAATTAATTGAAAAACATATAATAACTAATTAAGGAGATGTTTTAAAAGAAATCAAAATTTAAAATAATTTGAATGATTTGCACATATATTTTTTAAAATAATTTAGTTAAAAATTTTAATTAAATTAAAATATTATAAAATATAATTTATAAGATAATAAAAAAAAAATTTCATATGACATATCTTAAGTAAGAAGGCATTTGAAAAAATAGCTTTATAAGCATATTGTTCACATGGAGCATAAAATGCTGAATTTACTGTCATTGGTAAGTGTATTTGACATACTGTTTTTGTGCCGGCAGTTTGTTTGATGGCACGTTCTTTTTACTGACCGGGTTCGGTGTGTCTCTTTGTTGCATGGATTGAGGTGGATGGACAATCCTTGGCGCCAGCAGTTCAGGCACGGCGCTTGGACTCTTATCTTGTGTGTTTATACAACGTGCAATGAGGAAGTTACATTTCCATGTAGCCCCAGTTCATGTTTTCCTACGGATTTGTTAGCCTAGGCCCTGTATACTGGAACGATCGTCAATGAATCCAAACATTTGGAGCTGATTTCCATGTGGCCTGGCTTGCCATACCGTTCTCAAAACGTGGTCAATTGACTGTTGCAGCTAAATGTTGAGATTTAATTCAATGACAACATATGCTCCTGCAGAAGCTTCCAAAGAACCAAGAACGAATGGAATCTTTTGGCTGACATCAAATTTGGAAGGGAAAGCAATCCAAAATTAAGGTCTAAGCTCGTGTCCCCAAGCCTTATGCCTCATCCTTCTCTGGGCTGGTCCATTTATATTAATTCTCTTGATCAAAACGTTCGACTACTTTTTAAAAATTTTTTTATTAAATTTTTATTTTTATAATATAATATCTTTTTTTATGCGAATATTAACATACAAATTATAAAAAATTAACATACTATTATTCATGATACTGTAGTGAAAATAAAAATTCTCTTTCGTTCAGGAATATTTTTTTCTTTTTCTTTTTTATTCTTTACGTTTTCTCTCTTATAATTAAGAATAAGAAAAATTCGTAATAATATATATGTATATATTATTTATTTTCTTATATCTATTACCTTAAATAGAAAGATATTCTTTTTTTTAACGATTATCTTTAACAGTTATTTTTAATAAGGAGATTAAATAGATTTTAAAATTAATAATTTAAATTAATATTATAACTAACTAAATATCATATTAAATTTTTTATTTTAGGTTATACTTTAAATAATATGATTATTCATATTAATTAATTTAACATAGATAGCCAAACCAATGAGTCACAAATTTCAAATGAGATTATTGTAGTGCACCTTATGAAGTTGCATTTCTAAACTGGGTCACCTTAACGTTCAAGGCCGTTCCATATTTGCATTTCCCCTCACTGAATGGCAGTTTCCTTATTTACACGTTACCAACAAGTAACACACGTCCAAACTGTCTCGTGCTTCTAACACAACTTGTTGGACACTTTTGTTAGTTAGAACTTCCTTTTTCCATCTACGAATCTTAATGACTGTCTTCTCATTTCTTGGCCTTCGTGCAACCTTCGCGATGTTAAAAAAAATATGTCCAAACTCCGGAGGGAATGCTTTGGGCGGATATTGATTTCCTATATTCCTATCGATTTGGGTTTTGAGCTAGGTGTTGGGCCATATAATATTTAAAAAAAAAAAAAGCAGAAGGGGAATAACAGAAACTCCTCTGTAGAGTCAGTGAGAATCCGTCCTCGGGCTGCAATCAATAAATATGAGCCATTCCACATATATGAACTATTCAATTTTTTGTTTTTATTAATTAACGCAACTAAGATTCTTATGATTTTAGTAGCATTAAACTATAATCTATTGGTTTCCCAAATTCTCCTGAAGTGCTTATCAATTGTTTGGCTTGTGTTGAAATCTTTAGCAATCAGATCTCTTGTTCAGATTGTATTTAATTCCATAATCAGGACCAAAATAGTAGTCTTTTTATTTCGGCTCAATAGTATCATATCTCATAGCTTATCTCAAGTCTAGGTTGTCTCTAAGCTTTGGTTTTCTCATTCGTGTTCTGGTCAGTCAGTCACATGAATGAGAAAAATTAGACAGCAACCTAAAATGCTGCAAAAAGGTTCACCCAAAATTCTATTTAGCATGTGAATGGCTGTTACCCGGTGAGTCGACCATAGAACACAGAAGCAGAAACTTTTGGAGTGCACCTGACCAACTGAAAAGCTTACATGGTTTGCTTTAGGGCATTTTAATCGCTAGTGATTGTGCAGGCAACATGGCCTAGCAAACCAACTTTTCCTATTAGTGATATTGTGAGTAGAAGGCATATTTTCCATAGTGGAAAGAATCAGGACACCTTTCATTGCGAATGTCAGTGAGAGGGCCGCTTGTGAAGAAGGAATGAAAGTTGTGAAGTGAAGCTTACGCAGCATATATACGTAGAGTGTACCCCAATTCATAGCTTCACTTCGCATGGCCATGAGCCTCAGCCATCGCACCAGCTGACCATCCCAATATTTTAACTGGCATATATATAAATTGGTTAGTTTATTTCGACTAAAATTTGAATTCGAAATTGTTGCCATTAGAGACAATTTTAGTACCCAAATGTTTTTTTTTTTCAATAATTAGTTTTAGAGGTTAACTTATTTTGCATTAATGGCATTAGTTTGAAAAATTATATGTATTTTGCATAATAATTTATATGAAACTCGTAATGTTCTACTATTCCGTGTCTTCCTTCACGAGCCGTTTGTCTTCTTTGTGAATTGATCAGCACCAAAACATGAGGTCCCATGCTGTTTAGAGATTTTAATTCGAGAGTACCTCGTTTTGAAGTTTTCTAGAGCATCCAGACCAATTTGAACCCGTGAATAAGAAAGCACAAGAAACATGTTCAACATCAGAAACTTAAGGCACGGTGGGTCTCCAGGTTTCTCACTATTTATTATTGGCATTTGCAGAAATTTTGACCTGCAATCGAACCCCAATATGGCAGCAATTTTAATGGCAACCAAGTTCTTGTATAACCGTGCAACTTTATAATACACACACACACACACACACACACATATATATTTATTTGGTCAACAACTTTAGAATTACTATACAGGAAAATAAACTTCAAGAAATTTGAACCCAACCCAAGTGGTTTACTCGTGTATGGATAAAGATTTCTCAAAGCTGAGTTTCTATGTGGTACTAAAATTAATGTATTTGTAGTAGTTTCATTTGCTAAAACTAGAACTATATAATAAAGTAAACAAGATTCACCATAAAATCTCTCTTGCTAGGTTATAAAATCAAAGGGTTGTGGCATTAAGAGGACTGCTCGGTATATTAATCTTCAGACATGCATCACTTCACTGGTTCACTTGTAGGGAGCTGGAAACACAAGAAGTGGATATAGTGGATACGATTCTTTAGGTAATGGCAGTAGTAGAAAGATGACGTCGAAAGGGTACCAGCCTTTCACGTGGGGTTACCTTGCCGCCGCATGCAAGCCTCACCTTCTCTTCCGTTTTCAACATATATTCGCACCCTAAGTCTCTTCCCCAACTTTGTAGGATTAGTTGTTTAACAACAAAAAAATAAAAATAATAATAAAAAAATCGGTGGGATTAGCACTTCCACAGAAAATAAACTTAATAACTTAATATCTTTGATTAAAAAAATTTTATATTGATAAAATCTACGTCAATTTCACTTACTTAATTTATCATATAAATATAAGTCTTTTTCAAAGAATATAAGATTTTACAAAATAAAAAGAAAAATGATTAATAATTTGTAAAATAATAAAATAATTTTTAAGTGCAAACAAATATTTATAATTAATAACTTTGTAAAATTTTAAAAAGATAAAAAATTTTAAAGCCTGCTAAACGTGGCCGACTAGGCTAAGCTTTTGAAATTCAACCGATCACATGGAGTCATCATAAATATCGATTGGCTATATAAAAAAAAAAAAAAAAAAAAAAAAGAGGTTTAAGTTCGACATGTGTATTTCCCAAAGTTCAAACTCCTCGTCTCCGTAGAACACATTATTCACATACTACAAACATTGGATTTGTCTGAATGATTAGGCTTTACTAACAATCTGAAAATCTGTTCAAAAGGATTCCTGTTCATGATATATATATATATATATATATATATATATATTTAAATTATTTTAATTACGCAAAGTCTACAATATATATATCAAAAGGTTACTTAATCAAAACCCAGAAAGGCAAAAAACAAAAGAAATTTACCAATCAGATCAGTTCACTAGTATTAAAGTCTGTCATGATTGAACCAATTAAAAAAATTTCAGAAAAAAAAGAAAAATTTAATTCATCTTTTTATTTTTATTATGTTGCACTTATAACGGTCAAATGACAAGGGCATGCAATGTAAATGCAACGTAAATATTATTACATATGATCTAACGGCGTGAGTCTATCCGTCGGAAATTGCCGTCCATGGAACGTTGGATTCAAAACGGCCACCGTAACGGGCATTATCGTCACCGCCAAGCTTTCAACTTCCAATTTTATCTCTCTCTCTCTCTCTCTCTCTCTCTCTCTCTCTCTCTCTGTGAATCTTTCTTTGTTTGTTTGTTTCTTGATTGTTCCATCCAGAGAGAATAGAACACCTCCATTGTTGCAGGGAGCATCATCTCGGAGCAATTGCTGTAAATTCATGATGCCTTTCTTTTAATTGTTTCTTTTTCTTGGGGGGGGGGGATTTTGGGTTGCAGATTTTGAGTTCTGTTTGATTTGATTTTCAATGAATCCAAACACTCTGATTCATCAATGCCCAATCCCAATAGACGCCGCCATTACTTATATACGTACGTGACAATGCGTGTGGTTGAACGTTGAACCTCCTAGTTTTGATCCCATTTGCTGTCTCATATCTCTCTCTCCCGCTGGCTTGGTCGCTCGTTGTGTGAGCTGAGTGGACTCGGCCAGTGGTAGTTGAAGGCACCGAGTCAATAAGAACGCTTATAATTACAGTTCATTAGACAATGCACCGTTCGGTTTTTTCTTTTTTATTTTTTAAAAATTTTTTCTTTCTTTTAGGGTCTGATTGATTGCAATGCGTTATGGGGATTTACATTTTTATTGCGATAAGATGTCAAATTTATGTTTATTTATTTATCTTTGTCTCATTTCAGTGTGCGTATCTATTGCTTGATTTCTTTCTGCTATTGTTTGGAGCTCTGAGTGGTTCTAAATTTTGGTATTTTTTTTATTTGTCTGTTTCTTTAAAAGGTTGGTGAACGAGTTGACTCAGAGAGTCGTACTTGATCAGGGTAAAGTGTTTTTGAGGCTCATTAATAGTGTTGTAAAGTGAGCTAGAGCTAGATGGATTCTTCACAGTCAAGAAGAGGGGGTTTGGTTTCGGTATCTCCATCGCAGACCCCAAGGTCAAGTGACAAATCTTCCCGAGATCTACGATCAGGGGATTCGAATTCCATCAGTAAACATGATAAAGAGAAGGGTGTTAGTGTGCAAGTTATTGTACGTTGCAGGTCAGCTGAATTTTCACTGTTTGTCTTACCATTTGTTATTCGTTTTGTGTTCATCTTGGGATTTTAGTTACCAAATGGTTTTAAGTTGTGTCTAAATTGAACCCCTGTTTGATAATTTAAGATGATGTTCAGGACGTTAATCGGTTTGCTTTCTATAGGCCATTGAACGAAGATGAGTTGAAGGTAAATGTTCCAGTGGTGATTTCATGCAATGAGGGCCGAAGGGAAGTTACTGCAGCTCAGAATATTGCCAACAAACAGATTGATAGAACCTTTCTATTTGACAAGGTATGTCAATTACTGTAAAGTTTTCATTAATGTGATATTCTGTTATTGAGAAAGCAATGGAAAATGGAAACCATTGAATATGGGCATTTTATATTTACCTAGAGAGATAGTTCAAGGACAATTATTTGACAGATAATGAAGCGTTCATTTTCTAATTTCTATCAACAACACAGATGTTCTGCACCATGTAGTAATGGCCATAGCAATGCAAAATTTTTTGTCCAGGTTTTTGGTCCTACATCGCAACAGAGGGACTTGTATCATGCTGCTGTGTCTCCAATTGTATATGAAGTTCTTGAGGGTTATAACTGCACGATCTTTGCTTACGGTCAAACAGGAACAGGGAAAACTTACACAATGGAAGGGGCACCAAGGAAAAAGGTTTTATTTTGCTAGACACATCATGTTAGTCTGTTTATCTCCTCTTTTATCTTCAGCCATTTTAGTTGAATCTATTGTCTTTTGCAGAATGGGGAATTTCCAAGTGATGCAGGTGTTATCCCAAGGGCAGTGAAACAAATTTTTGACATACTGGAAGCTCAGAATGCTGAATATAACATGAAAGTTACATTTCTAGAGCTCTACAATGAGGAAATAACAGATCTTTTGGCACCAGAGGAAACTTCAAAATTTATAGATGACAAATCTAAGAAACCCATAGCCCTTATGGAAGATGGGAAAGGCAGTGTTTTTGTTAGAGGTTTGGAAGAAGACATAGTTCGTACTGCAAATGAAATCTACCAAATCTTGGAGAAGGGTTCTGCAAAAAGGCGTACGGCAGAGACTCTCCTTAATAAGCAAAGTAGTCGTTCTCACTCAATTTTTTCCATAACCATTCACATCAAAGAGTATACTCCTGAGGGAGAAGAGATGATCAAATGTGGAAAGTTGAATCTAGTTGACCTTGCTGGGTCTGAGAATATCTCACGTTCTGGTGCCAAAGAGGTGCGGTGTGACCAAGACTATCATTTTATTGCATCCTGTACTATATATCCTGGTATTACGGGAAGCAGGCATATGCATTCTAAGTTGTACAGAGTATCTGATATTTTTAATTCTTTCAAGTTTCTGTTTTCAATTTGAGTCTTTTTTGCCTCAATGTTTTAACACAAAATATAGGAAGCTTTTCCACTTCTGATTTTAATTAGAAAGAAAATGTCACTTGCAGGGCAGAGCTAGGGAAGCGGGGGAGATTAATAAGAGCTTGCTTACACTTGGTCGTGTCATCAATGCTCTTGTTGAGCATTCGGGCCATATTCCATACAGGTATTATATGTAGAAATCATTATTATATGTGGAAATCACTATAAGTGCACATTCTCTATAGCATCTATCTATCATTTTCAAACAGCAGCACTGATATAAGCTTGAAAATGTTTGTTGGAATTCCAGGGATAGCAAACTGACAAGGCTCTTGAGAGATTCACTGGGAGGGAAAACAAAGACATGCATAATTGCGACCATATCACCATCTATCCATTCTTTGGAGGAAACACTCAGCACTCTAGATTATGCACATCGTGCCAAGAACATCAAGAACAAACCGGAGGTCAGTGACTTTACCAAATGCGTAATCATGATCTCTAGCTAAATATTCTCTTCCCTTGCAAAGCTGTCTACTTATGCAACATTCTCTAATAGTTTGTCTTGTTTGCTATGCCAGATCAACCAAAAGATGATGAAATCTGCAATGATCAAGGATCTCTACTTTGAAATTGACCGGCTGAAGCAAGGTAGTTTAGTGCTATCTGCTACTTCCTGAAGCAAGGTAGTTCTGATGAGAATCGTATAGATTGATTTTACCTTTTTTAAAACAGAGTTATATGCTGCAAGAGAGAAAAATGGAATCTATATACCGCGAGATCGTTATCTACAAGAAGAAGCTGAAAAGAAGGTTCACTTCTCACCATGCTATTGGCTGATTTGATTTTTTTTTCCCTCTTAACTGGGTATTCTGGCAGAGGATAATAATTAGCTCCTTTGGTGCTCCACTTAACCCAGGCAATGGCTGAAAAAATAGAGCGCATGGAACTTGATTCAGAATCGAAGGACAAGGTATGTGCCATCAAGATGACCTTTTCTTACAGTTCTTCCTGTCTTGGATTTATGAAAGCCAATTCAAAATTTTGCCATCTTTTGTGATCAGCAATTGATGGAGATTCAGGAACTCTACAATTCTCAGCTACATTTGACAGCAGATTTAAGTGATAAACTTGAAAACACTGAGGTGCACATTCAGTACAGTTAAACTGTGGGTTTCCCCTGTTGCTTCTATTTTTGGCAAGAACTGAAGTGGCTTTTTCCCTGCATATTCAGAAAAAACTCAAGGAAACTGAAAATTCATTGTCTGATCTTGAAGAAATGCACAAACAGGCGAATGCAACTATCAAAGAAAAGGAGTTTTTAATATCTAATCTCCTAAAATCTGGTAAGAAAGATTTTTGTGAATTTCAGTTTCTTTGAATGATTTCCACTATTTGTTATGGTTTCGCTTCCCAACAGACCTGTGCTTCTTTAACAGTATAATATGGCTAATGTATACCACCCTCTGTTGAGAATCTCCATTGCAGTCATTTTGGCACGGTTTATTAGGCTTACTCGTGTGACACTCCATATAGCAGCTTTTTTTTTTTTTTTTAAATAATAAGCTTGGTTAATTTTTCAGAGAAAGCACTTGTTGAGCGTGCATTTGAGCTTCGAATAGAGCTGGAAAATGCTGCATCAGATGTATCCAGTTTATTTGCTAAAATAGGTTAGTTCTTGTTGCTGGTGCACATAGCGTCGGTATTTTTTCCACACAGAAGGACTGATGTACTGGTGATAATGGCTTGTTTTCAGAGCGGAAGGACAAAATTGAAGATGGAAACAGAGCACTTATTGAGAAGTTCCAGTCCCAGTTGAACCAGCAGCTTGACATCTTGCATAAGACTGTGTCAAACTCTGTGACTCACCAAGAGCAGCAACTGAAAGACATGGAAGAAGACATGCAGTCCTTTGTATCAATGAAGTCAGAGGTAACATCCAAATAAGGTGTCAACAGAATTTTATGATTTTTCATTCATTGTTATTCTAAAATTCTGGTACTGCATAAAGGCTACTCATGAACTGCGGGGAAGGGTTGGAAAGCTGCAAGCCATGTATGGATCTGGTATCAAGGCTTTAGACGATTTGGCTAAAGAGATTGATGGAAACTCTCATTCAGTCTTTTTGAATCTAAATTCTGAAGTTTCCAAGCATTCACATGCCCTTGAGCATGTAAGTAGGAATTAACTACTGCCTTCAAACCTGAACCCAATTCATAGGCCAATTGTCACTTTTCTGAACTTATCTTCTATACTTGGTTCAGTTCTTTCAAGGAATAGCTTCAGAGGCCGATTCTTTACTCAGTGATCTTCAACATAGTCTTCTCATGCAAGAAGAGAAGCTAAATGCATATGCACAACAGCAGCGTGAGGTTTGTAACGCTGGCTTGTTGCTACACAAAGATGAAATTTGAGATTTATTTTCACTTTTTTTCAAACAAATGCTTCTATTTGACATGAATACAGGCACATCACAGAGCAATGGAAACTGCACAGGCAGTTTCTAAAATAACAGTGAACTTCTTCAAGACAGTAGACATGCATGAATCCAATTTGAGTCAAATGGTTCGAGAGGCACAAACAGTGAATGATATGAAATTGTCAGATCTAGAAAAGAAGTTTGAGGAGTGTGCTGCTAATGAAGAAAGACAATTGTTGGAAAAAGTGGCTGAGCTGCTTGCAAGTTCAAACGCAAGAAAGAAAAAACTGGTGCAAGCCCATGTTCATTGTTCAATAACTGTTTGTTTCATCAGCTGGCTTTTCTATCCTTCCCTGAAATTGTGCAAAGTAATCTTTAAGCGATAACTTAGTCTACACCCTTTAGGTACAATTGAGGGTACATGATCTTCGAGAAAGTGCAAACAGCAGAACCAAAAAGCTGCAGCAAGAAATGTCTACAATGCAAGATTCTTCTTCTTCTATTAAAGCTGAATGGGACGCCCATATGAAAAGAACAGAATCCAACCATCTTGAGGATACTTCTGCAGTGGAAAATGGAAAGAAAAGGCTGGAGGAGGTCCTTCATGACTGGTTTGTGTTTTGTTCTCCAGTCAGTTTACTAGCACCACTTTGCTGCCACTTTGCTGTCCTGCATGGCTTTGTATCCATTTGTGTCTTTCTTCCAAATTTGTCCTACTTAAACTTTTTCAGTATGAATATGGCCCAGTTGGCTGCCAAGCAGTGGAGAAATGCTCAGGAATCCTTGCTCAGCCTAGAGAAAAGCAATGTTGCTTCCGTGAATTCTATTGTCAGGTATGTTACTTCCAACAATGGTCCCCAGATCTTTAATTCTAGACCACCAACTCAATGTTTGATTTCACTTGCTCAGTGGAGGGACAGAAGCCAATCAAAGACTATATTCACAGTTCTTGTCTGCCATGTCCTCTGCTGCTGGGAATGTGGAAATTGCAAACAACGATCTCCTATCATCAGTTGACTGTTAGTAACTCTAATTTCGATCCATTTGGATTCATGTTTGTTCTTATCTGGAAATTCTTATCAAATTGCCTACAAAATACATGCAGATTCATTGCAACTTGACCGTGATGCTTGTGGAAATCTCAATTCCATGATTCTTCCTTGCTGTCAAGATTTGAAAGAATTAAAGTGTGGTCACAACCACAAGATTGTAGAAATTACAGAAAATGCTGGAAAATGCCTTTCAGATGAATACATGGTAAAACTGTTAAATGTCTTTGCTAGCAGAACAGTGCTGAAAGTTTGTAGTTATCTTATAACCAATTATCATTTTAAACATATGTGTTGGCACATCAAATTAGGCAAAGCCTTTCAGAAGTTGCATGTTGCCATTATGCATGTTGAGTGTAAGCTAAACTATTCGACCATCTAACGTTCAGGTGGATGAACCATCTTGTTCAACACCAAGGAAGAGGCCATTCAATCTGCCAAGCGTTGCATCGATTGAAGAACTCAGAAGCCCCTCTTTTCAGGAACTACTAAAGCAATTCTGGGATGGAAAATCCACAAAGCAAGCAAACGGAGATGTAAAACATCTTTTGGCAGCATTTGAGGCTGCACAATCCACGTGGGATTCCAGAGTTCCTCTCACTGCTATTAACTGAGGTTGAATGGAACACTTGAGACAGAATATGGGTCCAGAATATGGACCGTTGCTACTTTATTCCTTGTTTGACTTTTATTTTTTCATTTATTTTATAGCAAGTTGGATGTGAATGAAGAAAGACAGTACATTCTTTATTTTTGTTATATGGGTTGAGGAACTCTTTTGTTAAAGAGTAACAATGATCCTGGGAATATTTTGAAACTAAGCTTTTCGTGTACTGCAATAAAATGTTTTTCACACTTGTCTCAATATATCAAAATTAAACAGCTTATAAATTGAGTAATTCCAGCTAAATGAGCTATTCTCAATATTTTATTTCACTTGCATTTTACCCTGAAAAAAAAAAAAAAAAGGACTGTCGCTGCTTTTTAATCCAGAGAATAGGGAAAATTTCAAATGCAATTTATATTTTTTTTTTGTTATGAACTTATAACTTTACTCCTGCAGTTATTATTCATATTTCCATTTGCGTCAATTTTTTTTTCTTTTTTATTTTTTTAAGGGAAACATAAAAGCCTTTATTCGCTCAGTATTTTTTCTTCAATAATTATAATGGGTTTTGCAATTGTTACATGAAAAATCAAAACCCAGCACGTCATGGATACTCTTATGGTTTCACCTTTTTTTTATGGATACCTTCTATGGTTTTAATTTGATTTCACTCGTAAGTTTTATAATTTTTACATTCACCCCCTTTCATTAGACATTTATTCGATTATTTATTGTAAATTTTAATATTATATACACTATTTTGACAATTAAAGTACTCATATTGATTTCTTGTCTAAAACAGCAATTTTAAAAATTGAGAAAACATTTTTGAATGATCAATTTTCTACATTAAAAGGAGAGAAAAATAAAATGGTATTTTAAAAAATTATTCAAAGCTTTTTTATGCAAGAAAATAATTAATTTCAACAGAATTCATTAATGACAAAAAGTAAGTGATTGCAAAAATTGTAAACATTAGAAAGAACCTAAATCTAGAGGGTCACAGCACAAAAATCTTTTTTGAGCACAAAATTGTGTTCTTTTCCCCATTTTTTTTTTCAAAAAAAGAAAAACAACAAAAAAGACGAAAAGGAAATCTTGTGGCATGCACATCTCCAGTAGGTTAAAAGAACTTCAGTTCCCAAGTCCCAACTGCACAGATGGCAAAATTTCCAAATTGGCTAATTTCAAAGAAGACATAACTATATATATTCCAAAATTATCTAGATATGGAATGGAAGAAGCATTATTTATATAGGATACAGGACCATAAAATTATCCAAATGTACCCCTCTTCAATCTCAGTTGCCAATCCTACATTGTCCACTATAATCAGTATATACATGTAACCCTCTTAAATTAAGCCTAGCCTCCAAGAGGAATGATCTTGACATTGGAAAAAAAAAAAAAAAAGGACTTAACGCCTTGCAAAACAAGATCAGCATATCAAATGGCCATTACAGCATGTGTGCCAACCACAACAATTTTCGTTTGTGGAGCTAAAAGAAAGCAAGGAAAATTGACGTTGCAACAAGTTTCAATGATTTAAAATATATATATATATATGGAAATCGTCGCTAACATGACATGGACCCAACCTAAAACTTTCTTGATTGAAGTCACAGTATGAACATCGAAGGATCTAATTGACTTCTCCATTCTATGATGTACATGTATTTTAGCCAAATAATGATGTTTTGGCAACAATAAGGTCATGATGAAAATTTTTACCATTACCCAATGAAACCCAATAAACAACTGTTGATATTCTAAAATTAATTGATAGACGAGCAGAGGAAATTGGTGAACCAAAACATTTCATGGCGACAATGTAGCTGATTTACGTACGAAGACCTTCCTCTTATGCTTGATTCCAAGAGGGGTTACCTCCTTGTCACACAAATCAGAACCATGCCAAACCCGCCGCGGCAGGTACCAGCGAAAATAAAAGTACTCTGAGCTGAGCCGAGGCCCTTCTAGCACCTGAACTTGCGCGAAACCGGGTCGCCAATCGCCAATTCCGGCCACCTTCAGGTAAAGGTAGCAAATGGGCGAGTCCACGCATTGGCCTGTTGCTCGAAATTTGTCAACGGTGCAAGCCTGAAATGGTTCTCTAGGCACATCATCGTCTAGGGACGCAGGCTGCAAGGAGTCCAATGTTCCTACGTGCTTGGAGTTTAGGTGGCGAACGACAATGTCGTTAGACTTCGTGTCGCCAAATCTCAGGCTGATGTGATTAGAGGTCCCGGCGTCCTCAGTGCATATTGTTTCTATTGTGATCACGTAGGTGCAATTTTTCTATTACATTGAAGAAAATTTTAATTATAAGAGACGGAGAACAAATTTCCCAATAAATTGGAACTTAAGATTTTTAATTTAATATTTTATTAAATTCTAATCAATGTTACAACTTTTTTTTCCTTGTCCATAAAAAAATTAAGGGAAACCTTTAATGAGCTGAGAGAGAGAAAAAAAGTCACTTGAAATTTAAACGATCTTGTATTAATATTTTCTAATGATTATTAGTTGAGGTGAGTTCAAGCTATTCCGGACACCACCTAATCCACAAACACAAAACAATAGCACTTGACATGTTTAATGATGCATGAACAAGATTAGCTAAGATTAATTTGTTATAGCAATCTTATATTAATGGCTTGGCATTAATTTTCTGTTAGCATAATATTATTTAGATGTCTCGAACCCATTGCATACCCATAAACAGACCATAATTAAGATTTTATAATAGTATTAATCCTAAAGCCCTACTGGAAGGCTCCTATTAGTTAACAGGGATTATGAGATGAGTACATATTACCTTGTGTTGGGGCAGCAGGTTTTTGCCTTCTACTACTAAAACAAGCGAAATGTTATAAACTATTATCTTTTCTCCTACAAGTAACTTGTTGGATTGTGTAGCACTCATGTTTATAAGTTCAAAAATTTACTTCTCCTTCCTAATGTGAAATTTTATCGTAGAAAACATCCAACAAGTGATGATCAATCTCCGGCCGCTCTCCATTTAGTTTCTTCTTTTAAGCATCAAAACACAAAGGCACATGGCCAAATAATGTCACTAATTAGCCCTCATCTGCAATTTATATACACGTGGCCGTAATCCAATATTCTTACCTTCCCATCTCGAAAACGTTATTCTTATAAGGTTTTTCACATTGAACTGCAATTGGTTGTGCAATGTGTAGAAGGATTCCTTCTTTTCTACTCAAAACTTAATTCTCTTTTGTTATAGATGTAATCATTCCATCATTAAGGTAAGCATCTATACTTAATTATCATAAGACTTTTCTTATGAGGGTTAAAACTACTAGATTCCCTCCTTTTGTTTCTACAAAAGTTGACCTAGACTATTCTAATGCAACACTTCTCATCACTGCTAGGATCATGTGTCAATTGGCCAAGGCACTTTTGACAATTCAACAGTTGCAAGCATTATAGAATAAGAAGCATCACCCAAAGCCATTAGCTCAAGCCTCTCCATTAAAAGACTCACTCTTTTCAAACCAACTCCAAGCACTATTTTTTGGCCAATCAAATAGTGTTTATTCTCCTGATTTTCCAATCAGTCCATTAACTTCATTTAGGTAAATAAAACAGGCAGCCCATCAAATAATACCACGGTCAGCAATGGGACCAAGCTAGTAGTAGTTGGTTAATAGGCCAACATTATCTTTTGTACTTAATAGGACTAAAGTCCAATTCATGACTAGTGTAATGAATGTACTCTCTTAATCATTGTTAAATGTACACTTTGTTAGATTTTCAAAATAAAAGGAATATTAAAACACACACAACTATGTTCTAATATTAAATTTCAACTACTTTTATGGTCCGCATACGTCACTTAACAAAACAATGATCATTTTCAACATTTTCCCGTGTCTAATTCTTATTCTGTTACTAATTCATTTGAAGTTAATAACAATATGTGTATGATTATGATTTATGCACTGTCATTTGGAAGTCCACAAAAGCCGGGTTCTGAAGATGGCTTCGGTTTCATGGGACGGTAACCTTCCAAATCAGAAGTTGCTGCCGCCACCAGCTGGTCTTCCAAGATGTTGACATGGATAGAAACTGCCTGTCCCTCGCTGCTTTCCATGTTCTCCGTTGGTTTCAATGTAACCCATTTTCATTCTTTGGCAATTTGTTCAATATTTTTCCATTGAGCAAAGAAAAATTAAGACCGGACAACATTTTTTTGTAATGTGTATCTTGCGGCACCTCGATAATTTCATCGGATTTATGGAATGTTTGCTGGAAATAGTCTCGGTTTGATCGACCATTTAGGAGCGTACTGTCATGGCCCTCTTTTTCTAGAAAATTGCCAAAAAAAAAAAAAGAAAAAGAAAAAAAGGAGTGTACGTGACAATAAGCTCGCGAAGTCCATACCACCTCGTCTAAAATGTAAACACAATAATAAGTGAAAGAACATAGACTCTGGGGGGGGGGGGGGGGGGGCTTTATTACATGGAAGAGAGGCACATGAATGAAATGACATTATCGAGATCATTAATTATATATTTGTAAAATTTTTTACGTAAACGTATAACATTTTTGTAAATTTTATTTTTTGTTAAATTTTAATATATGATTTATTTGAGTTTTCATGTAACAACTTAAATGGACTGACGTGCATTGCGATGATGGCAAAGCATAAGCATTTCCAGCAATTTTCCTTAATTGTACAAGACAAGTTCGGCGATTACACCTTTTTCCCTCCAATTCCTGACAGGAAATAAAACCCATGTAAATTAGAGTTGTTTTAATCAAAATTATTTTAAAATCAATATTATCTTAATTAACAATCAATAAGCATAAAAACTTTGATGTCTGTGACTAGTGAAACAACTTTGTTATCGAATTACCTTCACAAATGTCTTGTTCTTCAAGTACAACTGATTGGAACACGGTTCCAGTGACTCGCACTCTGTTCTTGGTCTTTTAGCTTCCCTGTAAACTAAAAGAAAAACTTCATAAATAACTCGAGGCAAATTCCCATTTCGACGGCAAGATCTTAAATTGCCAACTCTATCCCATTTTGCTGTCCGCCCAGATAAAAGGACTTTTCCTCTGATAGTTTCTAGACATATTTCATGAGAGGTATTGAAGTTAAGAGGCTCAAACAACTTGAAGAGATTCTTTTTAACATGTTAGATTTTGTTTATATTTAGTAAGTAACTCGATATACTATTTGGAATAAAAAAATTTAAAACTATAATTTCTTTAAAATTTATTCCATCTTGTGATTTCTATGCTGTAGACAGCATCAAAACATCTGTAAAAGGAACATCGACCATAATAATAAAAAAAAAAATCTAAAACACCCCTCTTTTAGCATAAATGCCTCGCCTCAAAGAGGAACTTGTGCGCAATTCTGCAAAGCCATGGATATATTGCGTATCTTTCTTCTTCTTCTTCTTCTTCTCCCCACTTTTTCACCAATCCAAGCAGCCCCGACAAACTCAAAGCTCTTCAGGGAATATATTGGAGCCAAGGGAAAGGGTGTCAAATTTTCAGATGTTCCTATCAATCCAGAAGTCGAATTTCACTTCATTCTTTCCTTTGCGATTGATTACACCTCATCTCCCCAACCCTCCCCAACAAATGGCTACTTCCAACCATACTGGGATACAGAAAATCTCTCTCCATCATTTGTTTCCTCCATCAAAGCCAAGCATCCGAACGTCCAGTTTGCGATGAGTCTTGGGGGTGATACTATAAGCAAGGAGTTTGTGTTCTTTAAACCCACCCAAATCACCTCATGGGTTGCCAACGCCATTTATTCAATAAGAAAGATAGCAGAAACTTACAAGTTGGATGGAATCGACATCGACTATGAACACTTCAGCACAGATCCTGACACATTTGCTGAAAGCATTGGACGGCTTCTGTTCTATCTTAAACAGATGAACATCGTGTCATTTGCATCAATAGCGCCATATGACAACAGTATCGTGCAAGAACATTACTTGACCTTGTGGAGGAAGTTTGGCCATCTGATAGATTATGTTAATTTCCAATTTTATGCCTATGACAAAGGAACGACAGGTATACAGTTCTTGAAACACGTTGCCACCCAAAGCTATAATTATAAAGGTGGTAATGTCTTAGTAAGCTTTGGAACAGATGGAAGCGGTGGCTTGTCTTCGCACAAGGCCTTTTTTCATGCTTGTAGCACGCTTAGACGTTGGAACAAACTTCCCGGAATATTTGTGTGGTCAGCGGACGACTCCAAGAAGGCGAGGTTTCAATTTGAGCAGCAGGCACAAAGCTTCTTAGCCAATAATACGAGATGATCTCCCTTGTCTGATATTGTCATATCACATGCCTCAAGTAGATCTGTATTGCTACAATAAGTTAGGGTGTAGAAATTAATTATAAATCTGCAGCATATGCGATGTGAATTGTTGGTTGTAACATGCATTAAGCAATAAATTGCTCATTAAACATTCAAAAGACGGGGTATATCTAACATGCCTCAGCATTGATTCTTCTTTACTTAATCTTTCATTTTGGGGAAGGGGAATGCTCCCCTCTCCCAGTTTGGTTTTCTGGCGAGAAAAGAAACGCGAGGGCGTGTCACACGGCCTGATTGAGGTCGAAAATAAACTTTCAGACAACTACGTTACTACAATTTTAAAACTAGTTCGATGCCTCTGCTGAGCCTACAAGCACCTCACAAGGCAAGATCTCCCCTTTCTTTTTGGGTCCCCTTCATCCCCGCATCCTTTTAACCGCAAATAATAAATAAATCATAATCCAACGTGGTATCAAAAAGCTATTGAGTTTCAGCCAAAGCTGAAAATTGGAAAACATGTAAAAGTTTTGACCTCAACATGCCCACACACACACAAAGCAGAAGTCCGAATCAAGCTTCAAAACAAGTTCTCAACTAATCAGATGAAGGGGGAAATATTCTTAACAAGAAGCACATTTATGAAATTTAAGCATTTCATATATCCTAATATTCATGGCAAAACAAGCAAGGAGCAGACTTTTAGCACTTGTTATATGGTGGAACGTGGCAGTCTTCTATCCCACTCCATAATCTTAGATCAAGAGATATAAGTTTGCTACTGTTCTTATAGAACCAACAAAGGGACTGTCATTAGACTTGCAAATGTTACACTGAATATGCACCGTAAGGGAGACAGGCTAAAAGAAATTTCGAAAGTCTGACAATGTCGATGATAATAAAATTCTCAGCATTGGATATGAAGGAACAAGAGCATATTATATCTCCTACTCAATGCATGCTTCGGACAGAGTGCATTAATATCACAAGCCAGATTTTCTTTTCCTTAATAATGGGGACTGGTCTTGGATGACTACAAAATCACCCACACATAGGTAGAAAATTTTCTTGACAAACAACATTTGTGGCTGGCAGCATAGTCCAATAAGCAAGAACTGCCACAGAGATAATCAGAATAAAAAGCCACCTGAAAGCCCTTCTTTAATTCCAACAGGTCACCATCTACCATTGATCGCTGCAGTATATCATGCTTTCTTGTACATACTGTTTAACAATGTCTAAGATAATTTTTCCAGCTTCTGAAAGCTACTGCTGCCCAAACATACTTTACTAAAACAATCTAACAACGAACATATGAATGATGTTTATACTGCAGTGCAACAACTCAATCAGACACTGGGAACATTGCATCAGAACAAATAACACTAACTACATTGCACATGGTTAATGAATCAAAAAATATCCAGAGAATGAATCTCATTAATTAAGAGTCGATTGCAATGCACTCATCGAATCAAATAGCCATTAACCAAATACATGAAAAGCATCATCTACAAAAACTACCCAAATAAAGCCAATCAGCTTGCTTTCAAATCTAAAACCTTTTCAATCTCCAGTGAGAACCACAAGAAGAACAAACAAAACTGGCAAAATCAATTGGACCCTTCACTCAATCATCCTCTTCTCCACTTCTCCTTTTCTTCTTCTTCTTCTTCTTAGCAGGGCACTCCTCAGATCCCTCCCCCATTTCCACCTCAGTCTCTCTGCTCTTCCTCTTCTTCTTATTCTTCTTTCTCTCCTCTTTTTCCTCTCCAATTTCCATTTGGCTTACACTCTCTGGTCTACCAAAGCCACCATCTTTCTCCACTTTTTCCACCACTCTGTCCTCAATTTCGCCTCTATTTTGATCAGTATTACCTACCTCATCCTTTTCCCTCTTCTTCTTGTGCTTTTTTCCCTCACTTTCCTCTCTCAAGTTGCTCTCTCCATGACCCTGCTCTTCCTCCACCTCAATTCTCTTCTTGTGCTTTTTTCTCTCACTTTCCTCTCCCAAGTTGCTCCCTCCACTACCCTGCTCTTCCTTCACATCAAACCCCTTTTTATCCTTCTTCTTGTGTTTTTTCCTATCAATTTCCCCTCCCAAATCGGTATCTCCAATACTCTGCTGATCTTTTACCTCAATTCCCATTTTCCCCTCATCATTCCCAGAATTTACAAAACCACTGCTCTTCTCCTTCTTATATTTCTTGTTCGAATCCTTGCTCTCAGCGTACACTCCACGATTCAATTCAGAACGATATTGAGTCGACACGCCCGGACTCGCCTTCGCTATTCGAGTTGATACTTCTTCAGTAGTTGTATCCGCGGCAGCAGCATCTAGTTCCCGATTCTTGTGCTTCCTGCGATCAGATTTTGCGTGCAGGCGGACCAGCTCCTCAACGGCGGCGGTGGCGCGTCGGAGGTAGGCGTTAACGGCCTGGGACGCGCCGGTCTCGGCAGAAACGAACTTGGAGAGGATAGATGCGGCTTTGGAGACGGAGACTTGCTTTGAAGAGACGATCGTACCAGTGACCGTTTTCATGGTGAGGGAGACGGGGGTCTTCAGGGTTGAAGGGGCTTCCGATAAATAAAACCGAGCATTGATTATTAGGGTTTAACGATTTTGCCTATCCTGCCCTGCAAATAATCAGACCGCCCAACCGCACTTATTGATAGACCAAAATAAAATAAAATAAATATAAATAAATAAATATATATATATATATATATAGAGAGAGAGAGAGAGAGAGAGAGAGTTGAGTGCTTCGCATATACCTTATTAAATATTATTAAATGTCAATTAAATGATTAGTAATTATATTAATTATTATTTATATAAAGTAAAATTATATTTTTAATTATATTTAAATTTATTTATAAAAATAATTATTTAAATATTATTAATTTTAAATAATTTTTTATATTTAACTTTTAAATATCATCATAAGTGATATTATTTATTTTTTATTATAAAATTATATTTAAAATATATCTTTTAGAATTAAATATCTGATCACCAAATACTTCTTATATACTTTATTAAATATTATTAATGATGCATAATAATTATATTAATTATTATTTTTATAAAATAAAGTTATATTTTCAATTATATTTATGTTGTATTTAAATTTATGTATAAAATCTTTATTATTTAAATATTATTAAATTTCAATAAGTTTTTTATATTTAACTTTTAAATTTATTACTACATTTTCAACATACATTAAATATCATCTTGAGTGGCATTATTTATTTATTTTTTGAAGGTAAGATTATATTTAACAACCATTGTTGTTGTGTTCTCGGTTTCGAGTCTGACTGGAACGTTTTACTGTCATTTTCTTCAAAAACCTTACCGCCCGCCACCAGAAAATTTCTAAAACCCTACCTTCCGGCCGTTACCGGCAAACCCCGAAAACGAAACCACCCTTTTGCCGTTCTCCATCATTTTTAAAGCATTTTTTTTTCAATCAGTTGGTGATTGTGATTCTCTGTGCAGCAGCGCGGATTAGGGATGCAGAAGCAGCGCCAAAAACCCCAAGATATCGTCTTCACCAAGCAACCCTACATCGAAGATGTGGGCCCACGCCGAATGTCAGTAGTGATCCCTTTCTTTCTTTGTATTTTTCTTTTAAAGCCAGATTATTTTTTCATTCTTTTTATATTTGTTTTCATTTGGATTCTATGCGTCTTTGTGTAATGGTGGTGGTGATGATGTTGTTGTTGTTGTTGTTCTGTTGTTACAGCAAAAGCATACAATTTTCCATGATGTCTGAATCGGAGATTCTAAAAGCCGCGGAATGTCAGGTCTACAAAGGGCAGTACTATGACTCCAATAGAAAGCCTATTGAAGGCGGCTTGTTGGACCCCCACATGGTTAATGCCCTAACTGCATTGTGATTTTCCCATTAATGGAGACAGAATAGAGAAAATAAAATCTGAAAGACCATCATCTTTGTCGTTCTTTTTGGTTTTGGTTTTGTGTGGTACCAGGGTCCTGCAAATAAAAATGGAACGTGCCAAACATGTGGTGGAAGCTTTTTCGACTGTCCGGGGCACTTTGGATACCTTAATCTCAGACTTCCGGTTTTTAATGTTGGATATATGAATACTGTTTTGGACATCTTGAAGTGTATTTGTAAGGTAATCCCCTTTGTTATGTATATATTGAGCTAATCTCAATTGGGAGACATTGACTTTGTTAGGAAGTGTTCTTTCTCTTCTGAGTTACTTCAACATTAAAATTTTTTTTCTTCTGTTTTTCTTTTGATGTGTGTCTTTGGTGTTGGGCTAGAAGGTGTTAATTAGCTAGAGAAAATGGTTCAGCCATAGGCCAATTAGGTTCACTATATCGCTCATTGATAATTGACATGCATGTCTGCACACACACTAATGTGGCAACTCTCAATGTCTTACTTTGAAATTGGTTGGGATTGTCTACTCTTTTATTTTTCCATTCAGGGAAGAAGGCATTTAGCTGCTATATCTATCTTCTCTGTTCTATCTTTCAGGTTATCTTTTGTTCAACTTTTACTTTCATGCTTGCTTACATGAGATTTATACTTCTTAATCAGTGCAAGTGCATATGGGTGTTGGACATGATCAAACTACTTTAGATGTCCTCTCTTGGTTCGCCCTACACTATTGTTACCTGCACCTTTTCTAGGGCTGCCAAACATTTCTTATTCTGCTTCTTCTCTCACCACAAGTTTAGTCTCTAACAATCCAACTACAAAGCCTTGATACAATTTTGCAGGTTCCCATGTTGATTGTTACATGAACAATCACAGTTTTTTCATCACTTCCTGTTGACAAATATAGTATATACATTATCTAGGCATATGAGCTTTTGCTGTAAAATGTTTGTGTGAATCAATGACTTGTAAAAGTGGATAATAATTGTTGGCTACAGCATCTTGTGGATGCCTTCTCATGGTGATGTTATTTGGCTAATGATTAGCATTATGATTGGGTCAATGGTTTTGACATGTTTCAGTAAATTTTGATTTTTCCCCATTATTAAACCATGATGAGAAATGAAAGTGCATTATTATGATTAGTAGGCTTTGTATTTGAGAAAAGTATGATTAGGCTAGTGTTGCATGCATTTTGGAAGTGCTAGTTGTGCTGCCAGCATCTGATATGCTTCTTTTTTGTTGGTTCTGAATGGGGAAAGTTTGTCTGCAGTCCTGTTCTCATATACTTTTAGAAGAAAAATTATTTGAAAGCTACCTGAAAAGGATGATGAATACCAAGCTGGATCCTCTGAAGAAGGGTGAATTGATGAAGCAGATTGTAAAGAAGTGCAGTAGCATGGCAAGCAGCAAAGCAGTGGTGTGCCCAAGCTGTAGATTTTTGAATGGTATACATTTGTTTTTTCTTATGTCTGGCATTACTGTGAGAAAATCTTTATACCATGAAGACTGAGCTTCCTTTTTCTAACAACAATTAATATACATGGTTGTTATTAGAGCACTAGTTCGTTGATTCCTTTTGCTACAGTGTTTCAGTAATCAATGTACTGAAAAGGCTGTAGGATATGAGGTACAAATTTCAAGGCTTAACGTAAAAACAGTAAAGCTTGCATCAGGGAACATCAATTTTTATGGGCTTTGAAAGGAAAATATTTCAACTTTTTCTTTTAAGACATTTGAAAGGTTTCAACAATTTAATAACATGTAAAGTAGTAACAAGTGGGACATGCTATGATTTTCAGGCATGGTGAAGAAGGGTAGATCTGCAGTGAATATTATTCATGATCGTTCAAAAATACATGATGGGTACTCGGAGGAATGTAAATCTGCAATTTCACATGCAAAAGAGTCTAAGGCACCTTTCAATGTGTCTAATATTCTTAACCCTGATGATGTGCAGAAACTTTTTGAGAAGATTACAGATGAGGTATACTTGTTCCATTTGAACTTAAAATCTTGATGCTTTCCTCATTTCACTAATATATGGGGGACTTATTTTGTTGTTTTTCAGGATTGTGAATTACTTTATCTGAACAATAGACCTGAGAAACTCATTATACGAACTATTGCTGTGCCACCTATTCCAATTCGACCATCGGTTATTGTGGATGGATCTCAGAGGTCTCTCTCATACTTTCTATTTATTTTTAGCCACTTATATACCACAATCATATTTGATATTTAGACTTCTCCTCTTGCCTTTATTTCAGCAATGAAAATGACATCACAGAAAGATTAAAGCAAATTATTCAAGCAAATGCCACCCTTCATGTGGAATTACAGGAAGGAAGGACAGGGAATAGACATCTGGTACAGTAGAGAATCTTATTGTATACTTAAATCCCTTAAACTGATTTTGGATATCCTCTCATTGCAAGTGTGTTTCTTGGCTTATTTTTAATTTGGTTTTTGCAATTTAATAGCTGATCAACTTCGCTCCACTTTTAGGTGCTCTACGAAACTTTTGCTTGCCTTTTGTTACAATCTTGTCCTATATTACCGATGTCCTTTTGCTTTCTTCCCTTGTATCACTGAAAAAGGATGGAAAAAAAAAAAGAAAGTACCATGGGCACCCCCACCTGAAATTCACTATAACTTGATCATCTATTACTGGCTATTTAAATTGTTATCCTGTTTTCTTCAAGATTTACTGGCTTTCTCTTTGCTTTATGAATTTTTGCACAACTCCTAGATTGTCTTCATCCATTGCCTTGTAGGATTCCTAAATACCTCAGTAGTTGATGCCCAAACAACTTCTTTCTCAATCTTCTCTTAAATAGTGGGAAGAGCTGATTGCGAGTTCCAGAAATTGTACATTGTATAAATCTATCAATTCTTTGTCTTTTGGTTTTGCATTTTTCCTGAATTATTTGCCATTATTTTATGTATTCAGATCAATTTTGTTGTATGTCATTTTTTCCTTCCATGCCATTAGTTTCAGCTTTCAAGTTCTATCATCATTATGCCTATCTTAAAGAGTTTATTGTAGGAATGTTGGGAGGACCTTCAAGCTGTGGTTGGACTCTATATCAATAGTGAAGCTCGTTTTCAACTTTTTGAGAAAGTATCCAAGCCATTGAGTGGCTTTGTTCAGCGTCTCAAAGGGAAACAGGGACGATTTCGTGGGAACCTATCTGGGAAACGTGTTGAGTATACCGGCAGGACTGTTATATCTCCGGACCCCAATCTGAAAATCACTGAGGTTATTACTCTAAAACTTGACTGACATTTGGGGCTGTTGTCTTTTCTTTGTTTCTTCTGATATATATTGTTTTAGGTAGCCATTCCCATCCACATGGCTCGGATTTTAACTTATCCCGAACGTGTCTCTTGTCATAATATTGATAAGTTGAGACAATGTGTCAATAATGGCCCTTATAAGTACCCTGGTGCAAGGATGGTCAGATATCCCGATGGTTCACTAAAGTTTGTGCTCTGGCTTTTGCTTTTATATCACTAAATGTTTCTTCTGCTTATCAAATTTTCAAATTTTCAAATCAAACATTGAAATTGTTTGTTTGATGGTGACTCAGTGGAATTTGATGCTTTATGCTGCAGACTTTTGATAGGTAGTTACAGAAAACAGATTGCGGAGGAACTGAAATTTGGTTGTATAGTTGACCGCCATTTGGAAGATGGGGATGCAGTTCTTTTTAACAGACAACCAAGCTTGCATCGGATGTCTATCATGTGCCATATGGTAATTTTAGCCACTTGCAGATATAGAAAACCTAATGTTAAATGATGTCCCACCATTCAATTGGATTGTCCTTGTAATTGCAGGCAAGAATAATGCCTTGGAGAACTCTGAGATTTAATGAATCTGTTTGCAACCCATACAATGCAGATTTTGATGGTGATGAGATGAATTTGCATGTTCCACAAACAGAAGAGGCTCGAACAGAGGCTCTTATGTTGATGGGGGTATGTTCTTTTTGATTTCACTGTCGTCTACATTTGTGCCTGTAGAACTTTTGTGTATTAGGATACAATTCTTTTTGACATCGCCCAGTGATAAATTGACTTGAGTATTACATGCCCTCTGCATTCTGAAATCATTATTATGAATTGTCTTATGGATTTGATGTGTTTTCCAATATTTGATACCTTGGCACCCATTTGTGGGATAGTCCATTTTGGACCAAGTGGACAGGCTTTGTTAATGTAGGATGCCTCTTGGTATGGTCATTTCAAGAAACTGGTTGATTTCTATATTTTGTAGCTTACTTGCAACTTAGCATAAGTGTGCTTATCTCACTAGGTGGATTTCAGGTTAATAAACTGGTGAATGTTTTGGGGCCTGTTTGCATGGTATTAGTTGCAGCTTAAAAGATATTAGGTTAGACCCAATTTTTGTGTGCATTGATTGCCAGCACTAGCATGTTTTGAGTTGGGACGTGGTGTAAGTGATTAGCTTTTTTATCATCTAGTTCATGTTTGTAGAGGGTGGAATTTTGTCTATAGATTGTTCCTGAATGTTGATTCTATGCTTTTGCCCTGTTTTTTTGTTCTTTTGCTTGTGAATGCTGCATATGATTGTAGAATTACTCTTCTTCTTCATTGTCATTACTTTTTTTCCTCAGGTGCAAAACAATTTGTGCACACCAAAGAATGGGGAGATTTTGGTTGCCTCCACTCAAGACTTTTTGACATCCTCATTTCTCATAACCAGGAAGGATACATTTTATGACCGTGCTGCTTTTTCACTTATGTGTTCATACATGGATGATGGCATGGACATTGTTGATTTGCCAACACCTGCAGTACTAAAGGTTTAAAGAAGAAAAGGAAACAATGTTTGCCAATCTTTGTCAATTTAGCACAATCAAAATGGAATACATTACTTTTCTTTTTTCGTCATTTGATGGGTGAATTGAATGCATTCTTTTGTGGTGGAAATATATCTGTTGCCTTGTTGATTGTTGCTCATAATCAGATTGAATGTCAAATGGCATGTAGTTATGGCAGTCTATTGTGTTAGGATGGTTTAATTGACATGTCTATGTATATATGTATGTACATCTTGTTTGCCAATCTCTATCTTTTTGACACCTTGAATTTTCATATTATCCTTATGTAGCCAGTAGAGCTTTGGACAGGTAAACAGTTATTCAGTGTTTTAGTGCGGCCAAATGCAAATGTGAGAGTCTACCTGAATCTTGCTGTTAAAGAGAAAGGCTATTCTAAACCCAAAAGAAGATAAAAGAGAAAAAGAAACAATGTGCCCTAACGATGGTTTTGTCTATTTTCGGAATAGTGAGCTAATTTCTGGACAACTTGGGAAGGCTACCCTGGGTAAGTTTTCTTGTTCACTTATACATATATGGCAGAGGTATGTGTCTTTTCATTGATTCCCCAATGTGGTTTTTAGAGAGACATATTTGTGCTTCTTTGAACGACATAGAGGGAGGGGAGGAGGGAGGGAAGTCAAAGGATGAGTTTTGGAGTTGAATGGAATACTGATTTCTATTCTTCTCCTTTAGCCTTATTTGTTAATTTCCATTTGATCACCAACAACCTATTTTTATTAGTTTTCAATCATTGACTTTAATTGCTAAATAAAACAGGTCCTTGCTGTAGTCACAAGAACTTTATCAATTGAAATCTTGCCATGATGCAATTTTCTGACATTAATTTAGCTGCCTTTGCGTAAGAATCTATAATTAATAGACATTGTTTTTATGGTAGAGTTCCATTTTCTAAGCAGACTTGACAAACCATATAGGTTGCCCATTAATGTGTGTTTAGTTCTTCTGGCCTTTAGTCTTCTTCTAAGATGCATATTTTTTAACTGAATCAGACTAATGGAGGTCTCTCCTCCTCTTCCCCATTCTTCTTGAGATTGTTGCAAGGTTATTCTACTTGGTTTTGTTAGAGACACTGTATAGGTTTGTTTGTGATGCTTTTATATGTGACTACTTTGCCATCATATGTGTAATGGAATATTCTTAACAAGATTATTACTTCAGGAAATGGCAGCAGGGATGGACTATATGCTGTTCTTCTTAGAGACTATAATGCACTGGCTGCTGCTAGCTGCATGAATCGACTAGCTAAATTGAGGTAAGTGTCTTCCACAAGTTCCTTTGGTTACCTGTATCCGATATAAAATCCCTTTTATTGCACATGATTTCTTGTCGAAAATACAGCAACAAAATGCTATTTCTCAATTTAAAACTGATGTGGATTTAACTGCTGCCTACATGCCCTTCCTAGAAAGAGGGTTCTAGGTCTTTGGCCTTTCTTATAAATGCTCACCTAATAGGCCTCATAGGATGGATATTTCTCACAGGCCATTGTGTTTTGTTTAACTAGTTTTGGTGTGATGTTAACAAAACCAAACCGATCAGTTTGCCATGAATTTTGAAATCAAAGCCAAAATATGATAATGAAAAGTGAAGTTCATTCAGATTTATTGAGTTTGATTGTTTCCTTGAAAGTGCCCAGTGTATTTTTTTTCTTGTCATCTATGTGTGGTAAATACTTAATACTTGGCTAACATGAACATTTTGGTGATCAATGAATTATTTGCTTGACTGTGCTACATTATTGCTCTTTGATACAGTGCTCGATGGATAGGAAACCATGGCTTTTCAATTGGGATTGATGATGTCCAACCTGGAAAAAGATTGTATGATGAGAAACATAGAACAATTTCAAATGGTTATCAACAATGCAATGTGCTAATACAAGAATACAATGAAGGAAAACTTACCCTTAAGCCTGGTTGCAATGCCACTCAAACACTGGAAGCTGAAATAACAGAGAGATTAAATAAGCTTCGAGAAGAAGCTGGAGATGTAAGGATATGATATTGCCTCAACTTATTTCATTGTCATATTATCATGCTCAAAGTTCATTTCCAGTGAATATTTATTGCATTCATTCCTGGTTCTTTTGCACTGCAAAATCTAGTATTTAAGTTGGTAGCCTGATCTTTTTTTGAAATCATATTAGCAAAACATTTCCATAGTGTCTGCATTGTCCATTTATTCTGCATTTGTAATCTTCAAGTTACCTCATGTTGGTTTGTGGAAATGCTGCTTACCTATAACATTGTTTTCTTCCAAAGGTGTGCATGAAAGAATTGCACTGGAGAAACAGTCCACTGATCATGTCACAGTGTGGTTCTAAAGGTTCTCCTATCAATATCAGCCAGATGATTGCATGTGTTGGTCAGCAGTCAGTTGGGGGACGTCGTGCTCCTGATGGTTTTGTTGATCGGAGCCTTCCACATTTCCCACGAAAATCTAAAACCCCTGCTGTAAGCTCTACGTACATTTTCAGTCCTTGGCTGTTTAATCTTTGTATTCTAATGTGAGAAACCCATTCTAATGGAGGCACCTTGTGTCTTTGCCCCTTCTAACAATCCATAGCATGTGACAGGTTAGTTAATTTTTGCATTGAATGATAATGATGCAACATCTGAGGTAACTCTTTTATGAAGTTTAGTATTCACTTAGTAATCTGTGTTTGGAAAAATGTGAAATTGATATTCTTGCATAATGAAATGTATGGCTTGTGAGTATTGCACCCAGCTTTATCTCAAGGTTCATGTCTATTGGATTGCCTGTGCAATCAGTTAGCTGGTAACATGAGCAACTGCTAACTGGTGTAACATTATAATGTACTAGTTTCTTATAATAAAAAATGTTCAAGGTAAGGATTGTTGAATGGGATTTTGTGACATTCTATGCAGGCTAAAGGCTTTGTCGCTAACTCATTTTACGGTGGTTTAACGGCTACCGAGTTCTTTTTCCATACAATGGGAGGGAGAGAAGGCCTTGTGGATACTGCAGTATGTGGGAACCTTAAATTTATGTTTTATTGTTTATCCACTAGTGTGTTTCTGACAAGTGCCTGTGTAGAATGACATAATCAAGGACTATACCCCTTTTTAATATTACTCTATTTTCAGGTTACATTCCTGCAGGTTAGAGAAAAAAAAATGTAAGAGAGAAACAAATCCTGAAATTGAGGCCTTGATTTCTGAACAATAAGAGAATGGGAAGTTTGGAACCATAAGAAATGAGTTTTGGCCGCTCACAATATTCCTTGGACAAATTGTTATAGTTTAGGATTTAGAGTTTGGGCATTCAAAGGCTCCCAAAAAGAAATAATAATAAAGCATCAAATTTCGGTCTCTACTTGCCTTCATTGTTGTTAGGGGTTTTACATATTTTTGAGTATCATTTGTCTGTTTCTATTCCTGAATCTTTCAGTTATTTTAACATTCAATGGGAACTTGGCAGTGGGGTAACTAATTGTATTTGGAATCTGTTGTCCACTCTTCATAAAAATGACTGAAAAAACCAAGCTGAACTGGTGACTCATTTTCTTGGAAAGTGTGAGTCATTGCTTCTTCACTGTGAATGGATTGAGAACAGTTTCGTGTATGATCAATCCTACTCTTTTTCAAATTAACATCTGTGCAGTAAATTAAGGGGAGGAACCTATTTCATGGAGGGTCTTCCAATGTTGGGATAAGTGTAAAGATCTTTTTGATGTCATTCTTTATCTCATTATGAGTATGGAGTGAGGTCAACTTAAGAGCCTTTGAAAATACATGGATCCTCAATGGATAGCACAATTATGGAAGACATTATGGAAGACACTGTGTGTTATTTCGATTTTGGAAATTTTGTGGATAGTCAATGAGGAGGAGAGATATTGTACACTCATGCACTTGATGCGGATCAGGTTGTTAGTGGTACCATTTTAAGATTCTGAATATGATATTGTCAAATAATTGTTGGTGTAGGTCAAAACAGCAGACACTGGGTATATGTCTCGCCGCCTTATCAAAGGATTGGAGGATTTGTATATTCAATATGATAACACTGTACGAAATGCTAGTGGATGCATCATTCAATTTCTTTATGGCGATGATGGCTTGGATCCTGCAAAAATGGAAGCAAAAGGGGGAGTTCCATTGAATCTTGACAGATTGTTCATGAAAGTACAGGTCTGGTTTTTACTTGTTTTATTGTTTGTCAACTAAATGCAGAGAAGATTGAATGTGTTGATTAACTTTCACCTGCAGGCCACATGTGCTGCTGGAGAAGATGATTGCCTATCTCCTCTGGATACCAGGGAGATGATACCAAAATTGCTACTAAATCAAGGTGGAGCTCTCAATGAAATTTATGCTGAAGCCATAAAGAAAAGTTTCAGCAAGTTCCTTAGAGACCGTATTACAAAGCTGGAGAGCATGATTAATTTTGTTGATGGTTCTGATGGAGATATATCTGAGAACATGGAAAAGATTGGACATCCAAAAGAAAATTCTTGCATGGCAAAATTTGCTTATAAGATATATGGCATTACTGAAAAGCAGCTGCAGGTAACTGTTGGTATTAGAAAATTTTTGTTTTCGAATGGAAGTTTTCAATATTTTGTATTGCTTACTTTTTCAGTGATTTACTGATAGCCTTATCATTGTGGTGCTTAATTTTGTGGCACAACATTAGTTTGAGTGAGGGCAAGCCTTTGTAGAGCATTAAGGTTCTCTGTTCTGACCAGAAATTCACTGGTTTGAGTTGTACAGACAACCTCTTTGCAAAGAAAAGGGAAAGACTGCTTACAATGGACAACTCTTCTCCAGTCCTTGCAAAGTGGGAAGGCTTGTGCATTGGGGAACTCTACATTTATTAAATTGCATAGAAGGAAAAAGAAATAATTTGCAGGGAGAGAGTTCTCGTTTCAATTACATTACCTTTTTAGTCAGTGGAATGATATTAGGTATATAAAATTATTTAAGGGACAACGACCAGAGAAATAATGTTCTTAATAAACTTTCCTGTCTTGTAGAATCTTGGAGTACTTTGGTCCCTTGAGATTTATTGTTTACAAGTCTGGAATGTGATGTGCGGTGGATAATTGGGATTTCAACTCTCCGTTCTAGTGGAATCTGCAGTTTTGTTAAAAGTTCATGGAACTTCAAGTTTTTCCTTGTCGCAGGAGTTATAAGGTTAAAGAAAAGTAGATAAAAATGGTAAAAAAAAAAAAAAAGATGTAAAATTTGACATTTTCAAATTGTTTAGTGGGCTGATGCAAAAGCATTCTTAGGAAAGAAGGTTTGTGATTGATAAACGATACTTGTGATCTGACTTTAAACTGACGGGAGAAAATGAAGAAGTAGAGGAAAAGGTAGAGGAACTTAGAGTAACCTAGGCATATTATGGGAAACCAAGGCCAAGAAAGTGGAGAGAGAACCAAGTAACAGAGGCAAGAAGCACAGGCAAATAACTCAACATTATTTCATTTTATGTTACCCATTTTTTAGGGTCTTATTTCTAACTAGCTAGAAAATAGGAAGCAAATGAAGTCAATCTAATCTAAACTCCTATAGATAGTAATCCTAGTTTAAAATAACCCTAATCAGATCATTTTGATTAATAGCAAATACATGATGTATTAACAATTTCTTGATTACTAAAATTATCTTGAAGATTTCCTTCATGTTCTGCACCCACATGGAACATGGGTGTCATTGTTCTTATAATTTACATTGACCTTCTTATAAGAGTGATATCCATATAATTATTAGGTTTTTATCAAAACCTGTGTTGATCGCTATCTTTGGAAAAGAGTTGAGCCTGGAACTGCTGTCGGAGCAATTGGAGCTCATAGCATTGGAGAGCCAGGGACACAAATGACATTGAAGACCTTCCACTTTGCTGGAGTTGCAAGCATGAGTATCCTCACTGATTTACAAGTTTTTCTGACCATTGATGCTTCATTGAGTAACTTCTTAGTTTCCTGTCAGGTATTTCATATCATTTTAATTTCTTAGCATTGTATTAGATATAACACAAGGGGTTCCTCGTATTAAGGAAATTATTGATGGAGCCAAAAAGATCAGCACACCAATCATTACTGCAGAACTTGAGCACAATACTAATGTGAATGCTGCTCGAATTGTAAGAGGTCGCATTCAGAAAACTGTCCTAGGGCAGGTATGGTGATCGATTTAATTGGTAACACAGTGGTAACCTTGTTTTCTGTTTACTGTTCCTGACTTTTACATGTCACGTTCCCACGAATGCTTAATTCATACACTGGACATTATTCTTCAATCTTGCACATAAGTTCTTTTGTTTCTGTTTCTCACTTATCTGCAATGTTTGCTCTGCCCCAGGGGCCCTTTTGTCATACTAATCTGCTTAAAGTTGCTTTTTTTTTTTTTCAGAAATTACACTTTCTTTACCTTTTTTTTCTTTTATTAAGTTCAAGCAAAATTTTGTTGTGTTCCATTTTATATGGTATCAAAGGTTGCTAAGAGCATCAAGATTTTAATGACTTCAAGATCAGCATCAGTAATCATCACACTTGACATGGAAAGGATACAGGAGGCACATTTGTCTGTGGATGCTAACACTGTAAAAGAATCAATCTTGCAAACTCCAAGGATTAAGCTAAAGCAGCAGGTGAGAAGAAATCTGCCGCCTTTTTGTCAATTATTATGTTTTGACTTTTACTTGTTAACCTAGCACCCATGGCTATGCAACTTGCAGCATATCAAGGTTTTGGATATTAGAAAATTGGAGGTTTTACCCCAGCTTGACAGAAAAAAAGTTCATTTTGAACTCCATTCTCTTAAAAATATGCTTCCAACAATAGTAATAAAGGTGAGAACTCTTATATTCTTGTATACATTTTCTAGAGAGTGCTGCATTTTTCTGTTGGTTGAAATTAAAGCAGACAATGGGATTGCATATCTTCTTTGAATGCCAGGGTATAAAAACTGTTGAACGAGCTGTCATTGCCCAAAAGAAACGTGAGGATAAAGACAGCCAGGGGCTGCCAAAATACAATATGCTGGTGGAAGGGTTAGTTAACAATGACTAAGATGTTTAGATTTTTGAGCGATCCACTTATTTTAATGCTAAAGGCTTTGCATGGGAAACCCTGCCCTATGTTCTAGTGAATAGTTGGTGCTTCTTCCATGCACTCCAAAGCCTTATCATAGATGTTCTAGTCATTACCTGAACACTAATTTTTTATTCCTTTGTATTTCCATTAAAATCTGGCTGCAGTGGTCAGATTATTATCTTTTGAAACCCTTGATACTGTTTTAGACCTATATGTGGCGTAACTGTTTGCTACACAATTCTATAAAATGTTCTCCATGCCTTCCATACAAGCCTCACTGTGTCTTAAACATCTCTTCAGTGTGGGTCTTCAAGAGGTTATGGGGATTGAAGGAGTTGATGGGCGCAATACAAAGAGTAATCATGTTCCGGAAGTCCGCTGCACCCTTGGAATTGAGGCTGCAAGAAAGTGCATCATTGATGAGATCAAGCAAACCATGAAAATCACGGAATGAGCATAGACATTCGTCATATGATGCTTTTAGCAGATCTAATGACATTCAAAGTAATTTTATGTTTTTAATTTTGACAGTACCTTGTATTTGTATTACCAAATGTGTAACCAACAGTTTGTGACATGACTCTATTTTTGTCATCTCAACAGGGCGAAGTTCTTGGAATCACAAGAAATGGTATCCAGAGGATGGATAAGAGTGTGTTGATGTTGGCATCATTTGAAAAAACAGCCGATCACCTTTTTAATGCTTCCGTCAGTGGGAAGGAGGACAAGATCCAGGGGGTCACTGAATGCATCGTAATGGGCATCCCAATGCCGATGGGTACTGGAATACTGAAGGTCCAACAGAGGTAAGACCTGCAGAGTTGTGGAAAATCACTAGTGTCTATGCGGCATACATAACTATTACAAATTTAGTTACTTTTTAATGATGTTTCGTGCAATGGTGTTAAAAGCATCAGTGTCACCAGGAAGCGGCCTGGCATATGTGGCTTTTTACATGCTTTAAGTCACTTGTTTGTTATGCCAAAATGGTTTTTGAGTTTACCAAAATTTTTGAGCTTCCATATAACCTCGGTCTAATTTGCATGGCAAACTCAGCATAATATGCCTAAGTTTAAGCTAACTCCGTTTTCCTTGCTGCAGAGTTGATCCACCGCCAATGTTGCATTATGGATTGAATCCTATCATCTCATAGAGTTGCTTCCTAGTTTTTGGAGCTTTTACATTCACTTCATGTGGTGGTTTACGTGGGGGCCAGCATTTATTCGGTCATTTGTTCAAGCTAAGAGGTGTTTGGTTTAGAAACTGATGAAATGTTAGTTTGCGCCCCTTGAAAAGATTTTGTTGGTATAGATAAATACAATTGGCGAGCTGTATTCTAAAGATTGAATGGCTATACATATGTTCAACAGCTGCTGTGCCTGTGCCATATGCATCTTTGGTCATATTATTTTTTCAATTGCCCAATCCAAAACATTAAATTTAGACTAGATGGTGGTAGCCATCTATTCCTCAGATGGGCCTCTTCATACTGATTCTATTCTAATTGAACACCGAAAGTTGAAATCAGATTCTGTTCAAAGAGTCAAATGCACTACCCGGTTCCCACGCTTAGCCTCTAAAAGAAAAGTGAGGCTTACAAAATTTGGTTGTGGCACCATTCCATTCAGAACTCAAAAATATGATCCAATCTGCAGTATACCATATGAACCTATAAAATAAAAAAGACACAAAGGATGAGTATAACTTCCTTTCTTTTATATATATATATAAGGCCACTTATTAGGATGGATCACTCAATTATTTTGGCTCTTAATTTTAAGTTTAGGGTTTAATCTTATTTCTTAAATGCCAAAAAATGGAAGTGAAAAAATAATTTTTTTTAAAAAAAGCCATGTTTATTATATCCCTGGAATGGTTACATTGAAAGGCCATTGAATCTAAAAGAGAACTTTGAAGGGCGTACTCTACTGCAAATGGAACTTGTGTTATATGGATATAATAGCTGAAAAAAAGAATACAGAATATGTACACATGGTTCAGACTATAACACCTCTTCTTCAGTTTGGATAATCACAAACAGTGATTTGCAACTGGGAGTTACCTTGCTCAGCCGCATATTGCTTGATTAAAAGCTCTTCTCCACCAAACCTCAAATGCTCTCTGAATATTGGGGCAGTCATCCCCCTTATTAAGATACCTATCAAACCAATTGAGTAAAATAGTCTGCTGTTGCACTAATGGAAGGGTGAGAATTGTCCGGCTCAGTCCATCCTCTGCCAATTTCTTATCAATAGACCTACATGCTCTCCTCATCCACCCAAAGTCTTCATAAAGAGCATCCAACCAGGTAGACAGTAGTGAATATCGAGTGTCTTTCGGCACCAGGATTTGTCCTCTCCCAATTGCAATGCATAATTGTGCAGTAATCTTGCTTATTTCATATCGGTACACTGTTGGAATCTTTGAATGGAGAACTGCAAGCTCCTTCTGATCTGCCCACAACTTTACAAACTCATCGCTTATCTTCTTATCAATGAGGATATCCACAATCCACTGCAAATTCTCAGCTTCTCGGGCTATTTCACTCATTAAAGCTCCTCGATCACGACTGCTATTGTCAACACATGTTGCTTCAGATAAGCATAAAACAAGAGAACTCAGACACCTATGGCATAGAGAATAAAGGGTATCTTTAGAAACATCAAGCCTGTTATCTGGATCAGATAGATCTTCTCTAAATAGTCTAGAAATTAGAGATTTCATTTCTCGACGGGCTTTGTCATCTTTGGCTTCTAAAACACCGCTCAGCATTTTTTGGAAGATGTCATCAGCTCTTGCAGAAGTAAATAGTTCGGATGATACTCTCTGAAGAACCTTAGTCCCTGGATTCTCAAGCTGAAGTTGGCTGAGATGAGAAATGATATTTTTCTCTTCTTCCTCAGACCAAGGAACAGCTTCCAAGTATTCTAAGCATGACATTACCCCCATATCAAACATGATAGCTGAAGATACCTGCAACAAAATACATAAATCATAGATACTTAACTGAAGCAGACCTATTGCAGGAAACAGTAACAGAGTCACAATTTGCCGAGAATTATCAATACATTTGGCAAAATCTTATATGATAACTAAAAGCAAAGTCCTCTTCCATTTTCTTGGGTAAGTCTGGTTTCCTCACTTGAACCATAGAATAGAATGGATTGAAGCACACAGACGATTAGAGGGAAGAAATTAGAGCTGAAGCCCAATGTCTTATCATATGGCTCCTTATAGTCAATCTCGTGAAAAGATTAAACACTGTACAGGAAATTGTAATTTTTTTTTTCTGCCTTTCGTGTTGCTTGATGTGCCAACAATAAATGACAAAATATAGCCAGGCCAAACAGATGTGTGGCTTATTGGTCGGGCTTGATTTTTCCCAGTGCAAGACTTGAAACAAAAGCTCATAGGTTCTCAAATTTCAAGGTCCTCTATTTGATGCTCTTGCAACTAACCTGCCACCATTCCCTCACAGGAAAAGGACACATTGTCTGCTGTCACCACAGGAATAGATCTCAGACAGCACAAGCATCGTAGAACCAAAAAAACAAAAAAAAAGGATGTACAATACATGATATACAAGTGCATATAAATCATAAGCAACCAAAGAGGCAATAGGATAAATGTAAGATATATTTAGTAAATGCCTTTAGATACTTTGATTCTTCAGTAGAAACGTTGAATTCACAAAGGCCAGTATCCTCGGTCACAATTTGCAAATCACCTAAATGTCCAAACAACAGAATTCCCTGATTTCTTTATGATTCAATCAGCAAAAGAACAAACTCTAGAAGATACAAACAACTTACACTAACTAAGGCCATTACCTAAAGACAAGAAAGATGACTCCATAATATCAACAACCAACAAGAAAAATCCACAACACAACAGCTTTCAACCCCATATTCTCCCACAGCCAAAAAAAAAAACAATCATCGATAATTTCAATAAAGCATACCCAAGCAAAGAGAACATCAAAATTACACCCAATTCCATGAATATAAAACAACCCAATCTAGAGCCAAGGAAAAGAAAAGGGAACAATAAATACAAGGCACCAAGAAGAAGAAAGTAAGACATATACGCAGAGAAACATGAATTATTTACTTGTATATGACATACCTTGAGTAAAGCCAAGACCTTGGTGACATCCTCACCCATCAAGCTCCTTTTCAAGTCATCAGAATACATCAAAACCAGAGTCTCCAAATACACCTCCACATCATCACATTCACTAATCTCCACTGAATGCATAACCCGATTATCCCTCCCTCCTAACTTTTCCCTAAAGAACCCACTTTTCTCCAGCAAGATCGTTTTGTGAACATCCATTGAAATCCTACATCCATCTCTCCCAGCCACTGTAAGCCTTACGTCACCCAAACCCATACCACAATTATTCAAGTTTTCAAATTCTTTCACTATTTTTGAGATTTTTGATTGGGATCTTTGGCGGGTCTGTTCAAGGGCTTCCTCCTCTGACATCATCTGGAAGAGGGTTGGGTGCTGACTCGAGCGAGCTGACTCAGTTGAAGAAGTAAAGTGGGGTGGAGATAAAAGGGTTTTAGAGTTGGGAGAGTTCAAGACTCTTGAAGGTATTCTTGATGGTGAAAAAGAAAGTGTTGGGTCAGATGAAAATCCTTGCTTTATCACCGTTGACACCTCCCTTGATGCTGCCATTTGGATTCACGTCGGAGGGTTTTATTAGAGCAGAGCGAAAGAGGCCACAAAAGTGAAATAGGAGGATCAAGTTCCAGAAACCAGTAGTGCTTGGATTTACCCGGGAAAACAAGCGAATGTGATTTTCCGGGAAAGTTGAGAATCAAGGAATGAAGAGAAGGGCCTTGGGATGGGTAGGTTTGATGATGTACTACTATTATCACTGACATAACTGATAAAATGGGAGGTAATTATGGTTATAAACCTAAAATAACGGTTGCTCTTTAAAGAAAGGGCCTGGGAGGGAGACATTCTCTGATTGCACGTGCACCCCGTGCGTGCCTCAATTGGCCTGGAAAACTTAGGTGAAATGGATCACACGGTAATTATTAATTATTATACATTAAAAGACTTGAAAATTATAATTAGTAATTTTAATTATATGATTGTATGTTTGTGCCTTGGCCATGTTCATTTTATGTGTTTGTGTAAATTTTATTTTTTTCTCCACCAAAAGGTTGATGATGTGGTGGGGGCGGGGGGGAGAGCGGTCCTCTCCTTTTTCCTTATTCAATGGGTAAGGAAAGTTAATTAGGAATGGAGATTAGGTGAATCTCAAATCATTAGGGCTATCAAGAGCTACACGTATCATAAATACTAAAAAAACTAATACGCTAGTTGCTACTTTATTTTTGATGGAATAGCACTCACTAGTTAAGGGCATTTTACAGCTTTTGGTCGTGTAAAAGTGGGTGCAAATGTTAGTGTACATCATGATTGTGTAACTACATAGGGATCAACAAACCAGAATTTTTTCGCCAAACACAGCGGGAATCCCCACGCTAATGCATCGCTGGACAACGATGCTACCATGAAACGATGGACCAACCAAAGATTGAGGAACAGGCAGGCGGAGATTCGGATGCGGCAAATAGTTGTCCATGCAACTTTGGTCATGTCTAGCAGAATTTTCATTGACGTTATGATAATTTTGGATGACTTCGCAGATGGAAAATATTTATTACGCAGGCTGAATTTCAACAATTAACAACTTACGAACATATGTGAGTTTCTAAATTGGGGGCAGTAGATGACATTGTAGTTCCTTCAATGTTTATTTTTTAAATCGATGGTATTTTGTTTGCGCAATCGAATTGTAAGATTTGTTAGCCAGGAATTTTTTGGTAAATTGAAGTGCGTGTATATGAAGGTCGATGACAATGCCATAGCCCATATGCTGTGCCCGAGTGTTGTGATCAATCCCCACTTTTGCGGCTAGGTAATCCAGGCTCGCAGCTTGAAAATACATGGTTGCCAGCTAATTACGAGGGAGACGAAGGAAGAACGAGCAATGGCCGGCGTGGCTGATCTCGGGAATGGGGTCGTCTGATATTTTTGTCCCAGTTTATTGCAGACCTTCCCATGCTAGAAATGTCCCCAATTGGACGTTGTTCGTATGCTTTTATGCACCAAATTCACGGACTAGTAACCATTAATCTGAGATTGCTGGAGAACGGTAAAAGCCGCGACAAAAGATGGCGCAAATGGAAATCAGTACCTTGATTAACAGCCGAAGATGGGTCGATGGTACAATGCAACTTGCAGGAATTAAACACCAAGCATTTCCTGTCTGCAATTATACCCTGAACCTAACTTATTTATGTCCATTAACTGTTCAACCGTTGCCGTGAAGCACCAGACAGCACGACAGCAAAGCAGACCAACCGTGCACAGAAGGCATTAAGTGCAGTTGTTTGTGATGTTGAGTGTGGTTAGGGGCCAGATAACCCACTCAAGAGTATCCAAATAACTGACAGCCAATGGGGACTGCAGTAATAACTCCTGGAGGGATAAGCAGGGCTTATCAGAAGATGGAAAGAACTAACTGGGAGTGGAAACCCAAGTTTCCCCAGAAAATGATACGGAACCTTGAAACACATTAGCGAAGAATTATGCACACTCCGATTCCAAGATATAGTCCACAGCATCTTCCACACTGTCAACAACCTGCAAAGCAAATAACTTAAGTAAAACTCGTGCACAAATATAAAAAATCCTTGGCCACTGGCAAATATTGAATTATGGATAAAGAATTAAAGATCCACAACCATAATCACACAATGTGAAGAAGAAGACTATCCCATTCGAAAAAAAAAAAAAAGTCCCAATGCATGTAACTTCCACACCCTGGGATGTTAGGAAAGGTCTCATGAAGGGTCCAACCAGATGCACACAACATTACTCGTGCTTTTACCAAAAAAAAAAAAACTGTTCATGACTCAAACCTTTATCCTTTAAGTCACAACAGAGTAACGTTATAGTTACAACAAGACTCACCCTATAAGAAGCCTACGAGCGAGAGAGAGAGAGAGAGAGAGAGAGAGATCCTTTAAGTCACAACACTTTCTCAATCAGTAACACTTTCTTCCATCTCAAAGGGTAAGATAACAAAATGAATGATATGCATACTCTCCAACCCTCTCAGTAAATGATTTTGAACCTTTAGTAATTCTTCCCTCTTCTTTTTTTTTTTTTTTATTATGTCAAAAGGTTGAAATAAGTAAACATTTCTAAAAGGGGCCTTTTGTTTCAAGATTAAAACAACGTGCATATAAGCTTCTGCATGTTCATGAATTGCCTACCACATCTGCCAGAAACTCGGTGTGATTGTCTGCTCCCTTGAAAACCCCCGTCCTTGTCAAAATAGAAAACCAGGGATCCCCTGCCTGCAAGTACAAAATTAAATTCCAGTTTCATTATCTCTTTCTCATACAAGTGAAGAAATCAATATACATACTGAAAGAACAAAAATGAAAACATAGTCGACTACCTGTCTTGCGCCTTTGATGTCAACTGAGGGATTATCTCCTATCATATACAGTCTCTTGAAATGATGATTTCCAGCATTTGCATGGTCTGTGGGATGAGCTTCACTATGAAGAGATATAAGTTGCTTTAGAACAGCTTCAGCATTCCTGAATACAGATGGATTCGGCTTCCCATAGGAACTATACTTAAGAGCATTTGGGTGAATTCTGCATGTGCAAGAGGTGCATCATCGGGCAATTCATGACATCACATTACAGTATATTTTTGGATTCAGAGAAACAAAGGCTAAATAAAACATTTGTGAAAGCCCTAGAGAAATCAATATATTTATCATCATCTTCCCAATTCTCTCTGTCTAGTCTTTAAAAATTCAACTGAGCTATATTCATCTCAGAGAATAGTCATTTATGGCCAGACCAGAAGGGAGGCAACAGGAGAGCCATGACTTTGTATTCTAGATTTTGCTAAAAATTACAAAGGAACAATATAAATTCCAAAATGAAATTATAGCATTTTGAAAAATACAAATATACCACCAGATTTAAGCTATCTTACTCACCTATTAAAGATGGATTCTAATGCAATTCTGAAAGCTCCCATACCAAGACGTTCTGAAGGAAAAGCAGCCTACCTTTAGTGGCAAATTGTCAGTACATTTGCTGGTTCAAGAAGTAAAGAGATAAAAGAGAAAAGCAAGAAAAGGGAAATGGAAAAAAAAAAGATCATTTGTGGAATACAACTACTATATTTAACGTCATAATTAACCTGGTAAGCAAGGTCATCATTTGCAAAATAGAGATGAGGCTGGTCTCCAATTTCCCTCCCAGGGAGGCCTCCAGTTCCTAAAATGTCACAGAGAACCTAGCACCATAGCCATCAAACAATTCAGGGCTTTGGCTTCAAGCATTAATTGACATTAGTTACAGGAAATTCCACAGATAAGGAAAGCAAATAAAGAAGAGGAATGATTTCAGGAACTCTAACAGTCATTAAATCTCAATGTGCAAGCTGAAATTTGGCTAAAAATAGAAATTGAGGACTGCACCCCAAGATGAGATCCTGAAATCAGAAACACTAAACTGAAGATATTTTGTTCAGTAAATTACTAGAGCCAAAAATGCCATGCTTTTTGATATTTAGAACAAAGATTAGTGAGGCAATTAATGTAAAAGAAAATCTCTCCTCCCTTCTGAAAAAAATGCTCTTTTTTTTTTTTCCTTTATAATATTGTGATCTTGTGGTTCAACTTAGCTATTCTATTGCAATTCAGGGATCTGAAAAGGACACATATTTCTGAGGAAACTTATCACAATGTTAATTTGTAATGCAATGGTGGCATCAACATTAATGAGGGGAAGGTCAAATTCAATTCAGTGTTAAAGGGTTTTTAGGGGGAAACAAGCCCATCTTGCATTAGTTGAGCAGCAATAGTCTATAGTTAGAGAAAAAAAACTCTTTCACTAGTTCGACTTGGAAAAAGTTTGAAATCAAACAAACAAGCAGTAAGTTTAAGCACAACCTGAATGTCTCTGCTCCAGTCAACAGAATCACTAACAATAAATGCTGCTTTAACTTTCTCTGTATGGACCCTCTCTTGTACTGCCATCTCCTCTGAAGTGCTATCCTGCTTAACAGGATGCTTAGTGGTCCACATCTTATATTGTGCAAGGGGATCAATGCCATTGAAATAAGATGAATATTCATCAATTGAAATAACATTTCTGCAGGAAACGACATGAGCAGAAAAGTCATTGGAAAGCTGAAAGTTGGCCATAATGGAGATTTTCAGAGTTGTCATGAATTCATTAAATTTAAGTAAGATAGGCTTACTTAAACCCATATTCAGACATCACAGCAGCAGGTTCCCCTTTCCCCACAGCAACAATGAGGTCATTCTTAAATCTGGAAAATTATCATGAATGAAGAGTTAATGAAAATAAAAGCAATACTAACAAAGAGACACTTTTGTCAATATCGAAGCTTCTCTTTTCTTTGGGCTCTTTTTTCCTCTCTTGGGCTCTTGTGTTTTTAACTTCCATATTTCCATTGGGATCTTGAGCCTTCCAGTACAAATAAATTCACACTGTGAGCCTGAGGTATCTCATGGTTCAAAAAACAATGTACCAAAGTAACCAAACATGGCACAAGCAGGCCTACACATAGGAATTCATCAGTGCCATCTAATCTACAATGTATGTCAACTGAACTAAAATGTTAATCCCCAAGTGCTAATTATTATTTGACCACTCAATGGTAAGTCAACACTCTTGGAGCATGCTTTGTAGGAATTAATGGATTTCCCAAGGGCAGTCATACAGCAAGGCATGCCAACCAATATGGTATGCTGAAAATATGGTTCAAGCCAAAATTAGTGATATATGGTTTTAGTAGAGTGGAGCTAATACCTAGATTCAATGTGTCAAAGGGCACATATTTGGCACATAAAGAATCAAGGAACCCTACACTCCTATTGCCTAAACATATGCAACATATGCTTCAATTGATTAACTCTGCCATTCTTTTGTGGAGAAAAATGTGTATTTCTTTGGAAAATATGATATGGCGTTGACAAAACTAATAACTTCTCTCTAGCACTTTTCTGATCATATCCACCAAAGCACTATGTACTTGACTATTTACACAGATCTAAATCACTCTCAGATTTGAATACATACAGATTAGCCATCTGCTTAAAAGGTGTATGGCCCTGTACAACCTGCAATATTATAGAAGCAAAATAAGTGGCAATATAATCATACAGGAAGCCTACATAAAAATGCCCAAAAAACACAAAAAGGTTTGATTATTGCGTCACCTGCAAAGGCAAAATATTTAAATCCAGGATTCGGCTCAACTCCAAGGCTCTTTTAGACTCGGGAAAACCACCTCCTGAGGAAATCAAAATTATTAATAATAATAAATAAATAAATAAATAAAGGAAGCAAGAAGAAGGAAGCTCACCATTTGTTAAGAAAATAAAAGGAATATTTAATGCACCTGTGCACATAATTAAATCCATTAGTGACCTCCGAAAACGAAGTGGCAATCAGTCAGCTATGCAAGCAAGTTCCACAAATACATCTAAACGACTAAAACACGATAATAATATCTCAAATCTGTCAAAATCCATCATTAATTAGCAATTACAGATAATAATACCACAATAGATTCAATTTTCATGAAAAAAAAAAGGTAAACACTCATTCACGAGCAGAATCAGAACCTCACACTCAAATTAACACGCAAGTTTCACCGGATGAAAGCCAAAAACTACATGAAAATCGATTCTAATTCCATTAAATAAATACATCAATATGTACAGTCGTGTACCGGAATTGTCATATAGCCGCCGGATAGCCTGCGGAGAGCCGCCGATGGGAGATTCGCCGCGAAGAACCACTCCGTCGATATCGAAAGCAATGCCGAAACCGCAGCCGCTGTCAATGCGAGCGGAATTAAAAGTCGAATTCCCGAGAGTGAAACAAAAAAAACAAAAAGTAACAAAGCGAAGAAGAAGAAGAAGAAGAGAACAGTAGATGAGGGCAGAGGGGAAAAACAAAACGAACCGTTTGGATGGGGAGAAAAGTTGGGAGAAAGAGCGAGAGAGAATGGCGGGTATGGATGGTAATGAGTGCTGTTTGGCTCGGCTCCGTGTCGCCTTAGCGGCGATGAATGGCACTCTCATTTTCTTTCTCGTTTTCGGTTTTTCCCTACGCCGATGCTAGAGCGAGCGCAAAATAAACAGAATCTATTGATCACCTGTCCCGATATAGTCTTTTCAGCCTGTGTGACAATTTATATTATATTATTATAATTATTTTTTATATTTTTTATATTTATATTTATAATTAACCATAAAATTACAAAGATAAATATAAATCTGATTATGATCCTATAGCGTAGGCCTATATTTATCAAATTGACGGCATCCAAAGTGTTCACACCAAATCTTTTTACAGAGCAGAAAATGATGAACCGCCTGTGTTGTTCCAATCCACTAGAGTTGTTGTGACGATTAAATTTTACAATTCTAAATGAAAAGTCTGAAAAATGAGCTAAGCGTCGATTTCCAGGTAGCAGTCGCTCAAGTTTCAACAAAATTTGATTGCAAAAACGCTGTGATTATTACTTTGATAAAACATGAGGGCAGTTTTCTGATAGAATTATAACAAAGCAAGCCAAGAGCACCTTAACATTTGTGTCGTCGCAATTGCCTTCAACACCTTATCAAAAGCAGAAAACCTTGAAAATTGTTTCATCAGTCCATTGTATTGGCAACAATTCCAAATGCAAATTTTCTGGATTCCTGACTGTCCGTTTTCTAAGCAAATGAAATCCTACTCGTTGCTTTCTAGGCGAAGAACAGAACCATACAGTTCGTTATGTTGGATAGAAGAACGCGATTAGCTGCAGATATTGCTATCAAATTATCAATGGACTCAACCTAATGCAGGCTGACAGGAAGGGTAAAATTTCTGAAGAAAATGCGTTTCTCAAGTCCTTGTAGATTGTAATCACATCCAAGCTAAATATAAGTGCAGCGTGATAGTGGTAAGGTAAGTGATAATCACTTCAGATGATTTTGAGTTCAAACCCCAGAACCAACCATCCGGTCACGATACTTTGCGGGGTCTCTGGTTTTGACCTGCGGATCATCCGGTCCATCGAGTACGACTCAAGTTCCTCGTACTGAAAAAATATGCATCTAATAGTATTTAAAGGCAGTAGCAAATAGCAAAACACTTCAGATAAAAGCAATGTAACAAAAACCATTTTCAAAACAGCGTCTCTTCACAACATCTTCAACTTTCTTAACAACTTTCTCGAGTATATTTGCATATCATCAGATGTACAGCACACAAACCACAACCAAAAACACAAAGACTAGAAGCAAATAGCCTCTTTTTCTATGCGTAGTTATCATACAATAGATTGATTCCAGCATGCTCCAAAATTAGACCCAAGGACAAATCACACCATGAAGGGATAACCTATCTCCCTAACGCCTTCAGTTATACAAACTACTAAAAATTTCAAGCAAAAGTAGCATCCAAGCTTACACCAGTCTCTTGATGATGATTTTTTTATTAACAAACAATGCACATAAGCAAAGGAAAGATGAGCACCAGGCGTTATTCAAGCATTATATCTGCATTGAAGTTAAAGGATTCCAACCATATGAGCTCCTTTATGTCGTCTTCATTCAAGGATGTCCGCTCAAAATCAAAAATGAAAGGGGACGGGCAAATGGGCTCCTCGTTGATCTCATGAAGACTTGACAAATATGAATGATTCAATGCTTCCTCAACTACATAAAAATTAAAAGATTTTTCATCAGGAAAAATCAATCATTGAAAGAAATTGGAGCATTGCAGAAGAAAGTAGCAAAAAAATTATGCATACCAGTAATGCGTTTGCGAGGGTCAAACACCAGCATCCTCTCTGCAAGATCAAGTGCAAGTGGGGATACATTTGGGAACCTGTGTGCAAAAGGCTGCTTTGTGACATGTGGAAGCTGCCTCACATACCTCCGAGCATTGTCACTTCTAAGGAATCCAAGATCCGAATCATCTGGTGAACCTAAAAGCTGTTTTGGGGGAATAATCAACCAAATTTGGTCCATAGGTGCCATTGTCACTAAGCAAAAATTGTAACTTATCCACCCAGATCCTTCTGATAACATCAATATTTTAACTGTATGCATTTCACGTTCTTCTACTAATTTTCGATTGAGAACTAATTTAGAAGAAAGGATAAGTACCTCAGTTATTAGTGTCAATTGCTGAACATAGTCTCTACCAGGAAAAAGAGGCTCCCTTCTAATAATTTCCATGAGTATGCAACCAACAGACCAAATATCAATAGCTTCAGTATACTCAGAACAACTCAGCAGCAATTCCGGTGCTCGGTACCATCGTGTTACAACATATTCGGTCATGAAATCAGTCTCTGAGGTGGTTCTTGCGAGCCCAAAATCACAAATCTTAAGGTCACAGTTAGCATTAAGAAGCAGGTTACTCGGTTTCAGATCTCGGTGCAAGACATTCGCAGAGTGTATGTACTTCAGTCCCCGCAACAGTTGGTACAGGAAATACTGCAGAAACCACAACTTGCAGGAGCTTTTAACAGTGTATTACACAACAGAAAGACATATAGACATGGCTTTTGGGGCACAGTCTTCATTTCTTTATTTATTCCTTTGCTCTCTTTCTTCCTATTCTGGTGACCTCGTCTAAGATTGATACCAGACTCATGGGATAACTGCTCGGTATATTTCAGGCATAGAAACAAAGGGGAATCATGTGATAGGCAAAGATAAAAGGGACTAACAGTAACAAGATTAAAGCATCCCCAGCTTGCGATTACAGCATATTTTTCCAATATTAATAGAAGCAGATTTAGTTCTCTCGCATTGGGGTACAACGTGAGACAACCTTAATGCATTAGAAGCTATTAACAATTGGGTTTTCAATTAGCTAGACAAACAAGTCAACTACAAACAGATTGCAAGAGTGGTTCAAGTTCATCAAACTTACCTGACAATGATCATCTGTCAGGGCCTGACTAGAACGGATTATCTGATGGAGGTCAGTGTCCAGCAGTTCATACACAATATACACATCATTGAATGTTTCCCTCCGGGGCGGTGGAATTATGTCTTTGATCTTGACAATCTGCAAAAACATTTGTAATCATAGATTTAGCAATAAGTAAAATTGTGCAATCTTGTCTACCGGTGCAACTAACATTCTGCATATTATACATTCTCATGATCCATGTGGCAGAGGAGTTTGATCTCTCTCAGCGTCCTCTTGGCATCAATCCTATTGTCAAATGCATTCCCAATCTTCTTAATAGCAACCTCTTCGTTTGTCTCAGCATTTCTGGCACAACTGCGAATAAAAGCATCGACCAAATCAATTAATCAAAGCAGGGAATTTACATTGACGCGGTGATTTGGACACGTCTCAAGTGCGAGTCCCCACGTTACACCATCATCATGGTTACTGCATATTTTTAATGTTTCGATCCACAATCGTAATTAACGGTCGAGACTATAAACGTGACATTAGGAACGCGTTAACCTGACCACATCCAACTAAGGAAGTTCTAATCAGAAATTTAAGCATTCAAACGCGGGTCCTAAATTATGGTCCGCTAGCGCGATTAAGAATGCATTTAACGTTATTCCTGCGATGAATATTGTCTGATAGCCAAATTTTAATTAAAATTTTCCAGTGACTTGTATGAAAAGATTGAAAGGAAAAAAAAAAAAAAAAAAGAAAGAGAGAGAGGGGGAGGTAAAGAAATGTTACCAAACGATGCCGTATGCACCGCGCCCGAGAGCTTGTATGGGAGGAACATACTTGGAGGAGACATTGAAAACGTTGCCTAGGATGTTGTACTGCACGTATCTGCCACCGTACGATGAGTTTCCTGTATGTTCTATGATCATATCTGCTCGCTCCATCTCTCGCAGTCTTTCTCTTTACGGTTTCAGGGTTGCCTAAAGCTTTTGTGAGATACAAAAGAAGAGAGCAGAAAACAATAGCTCTGCTTGTGTTTGCTGGTGGCAGATGATAACAAAGAGAGCGCATTTTCCCGGAAAGTAAAGGTAAAAGCACAGAAAGGGGACAATTTGGGGTCCCCTCCTTCTGGCTCGCAGACTTTTCAAATTTGAACTTTGACAGCGAAGGATCAAACCCAAAACCCAAAGGTCAAGGTGGAATTTGACCGGAGTGATACCCGAGGTGTGAAATTGACCTTTCTTCTCGCAAAGACTTGGGTTGACCGGGAGCAAATGCCAAATGGGTAACAGGTAGATTTGGTTTTGCGCTTAAGCAAGTAATGCTTACAGACTGAACTATTTGCGTTATATTATTATAATTATTTATAAAAAATATAATAAATGTCTAATAATTATAATACAATGTAATATAAATCTAAATTTACGATTATATCAAATTCAGACACGTCAACAACCTTGGCATCCAACACATTGTATTTTAAAAAATGGCATGGCCTCAGTGAGAATTTCGTATTAATAATATGTGTTCATGTTGCATGCGTTGAAAATTCGGCAATACAGTGTAATTAAAATTAACATGGAGAAGAGCGATAAGAAAGGTCAATTTATAATCATAGAATTAAAAATTAAAAGGAAAAGTAATTCCAACCAAATCATATTAATTAATTAACCACGTTGGTAAGAAGAACCATAATCATAAAATTAAAAATGACTCAATTCTCTTAAATTCAATCATCTCCATCCCCAAATGCAAACATCAAATCTGATGGTGTTCCATGTCATCTTTCTGGGATAGAAGAGTCTGAGTAGCACTATGTATTTGTTTTACATTTTAGAATATCATCTGACTTATCAACGTTAATTATAATCATGTATTAAAAAATTATAAAGATAATAAAAAAATAGAGATAAAAACATTTTCTAATAAAATTGAATTAGATAGATTTAAAAATAGTTAATTTTTATATTATAATATCTGATCCCACTCAATAAGATGAATAGAGAGAGAGAGAGAGACAGACAGAGAGAGGAGTGGGGGGGGGGGCGCGCGCAGTGGAATTGTAGAAATGGCAAATAAGCTGATAAGCGAAATGGGACTTCCCAAATCAATTTCAAATGTCTTCGCCGCACGTAACATCAAGACTGCCAAGGTCACTTCACATATATATATATATATTGGGGAGAAGTCACTTCGCTTATATTCCTTTTCTTTTTGGATTTCCATTTTTCATTCAAACCTTCAATTTCCTTTATTAATGAAAGAAATGTTATCTTAATCTTCTTTCTCTCTATTTTATTTTATTTTATTATTTAGTTATTTATTTATTTTGGCTGATAAATGCTATCTTAACATAGTTCATGGGGAATATAATCTCAGGAAATTGGATACAATTTTGACTTGAATTGTTTTGGTTTCAGGATGCGCTATTGTTAACGGAATTTGAGTTAATGGAATGGCTAGATGTTGCATTAGCTGACGTGAAGTCTGCGGTGGCGCAAATCAGTGAGGCGGTGTCTCCGCCGCATCAAACCGTGAGCATATCCGGCTGAGTTTCAAATTCGGTGCCATTTCATTAATTGATTTGCATTTTTTGTTTTGAGTTACTGTTATTGCTTTTAAGAAGCGTAAGCTGGCTTGGTTGTGTTTGTTGCTAGGTGCTCGAGTTGATGGAGCAACGGCTAGGGGCTGAGCAATTTGCAGGCCACCTTCCTACACGGCTGAAGGGGTTAGACGATGCCTTGTGCGGCGGAATTCCGTTTGGTGTCTTGACCGAGGTGGTTGGTCCAGCAGGAATCGGGAAGACACAAGTAAGGCTTTTCAAATTGGTTCATCATTGTTTGATTTTCTTTTGAGTCTGATTTTATAAAAAATGGGAAGGACAAGTTTTACTGTAATGATAAAGGTTACTCCAGTGTGACAGTTATAGTCGTATGTTTAAATCATAAAAATAGTCTCTTTGTGAAAAATAGCAATAAGATTGCATACATTTGACTTTTTTTAAACCCAAAGTGTAAGAGTCTCGTGCCAGGAACACCATTTGGGTTTATAAATGGCACTTCAGTTATGGCGTTAAGCTTATGTTTGCAGTTAACTACATGGGTTCTTGATTTAATTGTAGTTTTGTATGAAGATCTCATTGTTGGCTTCACTGCCAGCAAGATATGGGGGCTTAGATGGCCGTGTAATATATGTAGATGTTGAATCCAAATTTAGCTCAAGAAGGTAATTCAAGTGTGCCTTCCTATAACTCTTTACTAAGTTTTCTCACTTTTTCTGGTTGTATATGTCCATGAAATGAGAATTTTAGTGACTTATTGGCTGTGCTTTTTTAGGTTGATAGAAATTGGAGCAACGAGTTTCCCAGAAATATTTAATATGAAAGGAATGGTGCAGGAGGTGTGAAAAATTCTTCTTGAGTTTGTTTGCATGTGCTTAGTTTGAGTTTGAAGAAATCAGTTTTTGTTTTGTATTGCAGATGGCCGGTAGAATTATGGTATTGAGGCCAGTATCACTTTCTGAATTCACCCAGAGGTGTGTGAACCAAATGAAACTCCTTGTTTTTGAAGTAGAGAGATTAAATTGGGATGTATGATGACACTTTACTAATGCGAACGGAAACTAGATCCCTGCTAATGATATGGCACGTCTTTACAATTTCAATCACTTTCTAAGTGCATATGGCATTTTAGTTGACAATGAATACATGCACTTGAAATGCTCTCTTTTTTGTTTAACAAACCTCCTCATATGCATTTGTATTGCCTGCAACACATGATGTGTATGGAAGACTTTGACAGCATGGGCTTCTACTTGCCTTCTGTGAATAAACCTGACCATTCTCAATAATAGCTGGATCTGGTCAATCTGTTTCTTCACCATGTGTCTTGGCTTTCACTTCCAGTGCATGGGTGCGTGGTTTGGTCATTAGGCCTTTGATGACTTAAATTTAATTTGAGTCATTCATGTTAATGTTATGGTTGACACTAAGGTGTCGAGTGCAAATTGTGTGACATTGGTATCTTATTCATCAGAAGTATTTTTGTTTTCTTTTCCTTTTTGTCATGCTAGAACAATCCCTCCACTTCTTTCTGACTTTTTTCCTTGAATCTTTCATAATAGTTATTTAGAAGAGTAATGAATTGGCTAGTGAATCACACTTTCAATTTGTTACCAGTTTGCAAGAAATCAAGGTCTCACTCCTCCAAAATCAAGTAAAGTTGCTGGTAATTGATAGCATGGCTGCTCTTGTTTCAGGGTAAGTTTTTGTGTAAAGACGTCTACACACTTGTTCTCAGATCAATTGAGAGCCATAGCAATTAGGTGAAGTTTCTGTTATGTATGTTGTGTTTGAGCTCGTATGAGAACTAGAAAGGGTGTGATTTGCTGAAGAATTGTAATTTAAGAAAGAAGGCGGAAGCCTAGTCTCCAACAGAAGACAAAACAGATAAATATGTCAGAGTAGAAGCAGCCTTGGCCTTATTATGGATTCATTTTATCACAATACAAGTAGGAATTAAAGCATAAGGTCAGTATAAACATTGGTTGTTTTCATTCAGTGTCTTGTCATTGCTGACTTGTGTCTTCCCCTATCATTCAATGCGGAAGAATGACCAGCAAGATTAGAATTTGATAAAGAGCATATAGTCCTTATGTTCATGAAAAGTGTACATGGTAAATTAACATGGACTTCATTCGAAGTTATTGGGCTAAGATGTATGCTTTTTTTTCACCTGCATATGTATTTCAAGTATGATAACTAGTTCATAGACTCTTAACCCATTTTGTCTGTCTAGTTAGTTTGTGTTATTAATAAGGCAATGTCACTATGTTTTGTCCAGGGAACATGATGAGGGTACTTCCCGACAGCATCCCTTGGGTTGGCATATTTCATTTTTAAAGTGAGAACCTTATCCTCTGGTAAGGTGTTTACTTTTCAACCTATAAGCTTTTTGTTCAAATGTTACCAATCTTTCAGACATGTGCAGGTCACTTGCTGAATTCTCTCGAATTCCTGTTTTGGTAACTAATCAAGTGAGATCTCAAAACCATGATAAAGACTGCCAGTATTCATTCCAAGGTATCTTGCATTAATCCATCTGTGAAAGCTTACACCAGCTATTTAACTCTGCAAAGTCTGTCATGTGCAGTGCACAGCAGTGCTAAATCTCTGGAGGAAGCTGAAGAATATGATTCTCATCTTGTTGCTGCTTTAGGAATTCACTGGGCTCATGCCGTGACCATCCGACTAGTGCTTGAGAGTAAATCAGGTTTACACAACATTTGCTATACTCTTAGCAGAGATATCTGCTTTCATTGAGCCTGTTCTTTCCTTAGGATGTAGAATGTTTGAATGATCATTAAAATTTGTCATATTTTAGATTGGTATTTGGTTCTGGATTCTAATAATTGTTTTCATCTATTTGTCTTGTACATTGAACTGTTGTGGAGTATATATCTTGTTTGATTCACATTGTCTGCAGCCACTTTCTGCAGATATGAATGAAACTTTTTATAGATTTTTGTGCTTACTTTTCAAAGTGAACATGTTAGCGGCTGAAATGTTTTCGCAAGAATTGAGATTTTGCCTTTCATTTCAGGTCAGAGGTATATCAAGATAGCAAAGTCTCCTCTCTCTCCACCCCTGGCCCTCACTTTTAGCATAAAGTCTTCAGGGATTTCATTGTTGGATGATGATGGAATTGAACTTAGGGGTCAAGACATAAGCACGATCCATGATCAAGGTGAGATATATTTTCCAGGATATGAACCACTATTTTTTGTGGGTAAAAAAATGATTATTGGTGGTACAGATCAAAGACAGGCACCCTTATTAAACTAGGATAAAAACTTCAAAATGAGTATCTCTATAGTGCTAAGTCTACTTTGCATTTGCATAAGATGCTGAAGCTCATTTTAGCTTTGTGACTTTCATCTTATTTCCTTTGCTCTCACATTCATGCAAAAAGATCTAAAAGTCTGATGCCAAAAAAGTGCAGGCCACAACGACGTTATTAATTGTGAAGGCCGAAGATTGCGGTAGCCAATCAGAGTGGAGGTAACCACATATTTTGATTAATGATTTTTGTTGAAGGGAGATGAACCGAGGTTTGAAATTTGGGATTATGCTCATTTCCACATTTGAAGTCATTGTTGACAAGTTTACAGGGGCACTTTTTTCTGAATACAAGATAGAAGATTAGGCACTAGCACAGAGCCAGCAAGTGGTTTTGGAACAATGTAATCATTTTTTCTTTAGCTTTGAACTTCAGAATTGTTCCTTGTTTAGCCTGAATCCAATGTCGGCCCTCACTTTCTATTCTATTTGCATCGGATATGGTGCTTTCTAGCTCCTTTTCCTCCCTTTATTTCCAATGCATCCCATGGCCAATGTCCTCATAAATTGCTAGAAGCCATGGGGTTTTGGCATGTTCGGCGTTGCTTGGAATCTTGTCTTGGGACCCTTTTTCTTCTTAAATCAGTTGGACCACCATTTAGCTTCTGGGTTATTGCCATTTTTGGAATCCCACTTAGCTTATGTTTGATATGTAACGAATTTAGAGCAAAGATTAGCTGAAGGCATGCCCTTACTAATTTGAAGATGACAGAAACATGAAGCAGATATCTACTACTTTAGCCCCATAAAAGGTCGTAATTTTTATTAGATATGACTGCCCAAAAACCAGTGGAGGAAGCACTTTCTAAGTCTGGTGTTTTTGGTTGTTTGCACTCTCCATGGCAGGCATTATGGTCTCAAAAGTTTACCTATTTTGAGTTGGATCTTAGACATTAATATCTTAATCTGTATTCCATCAAGATTCAACTCATCCTCTTTTACATCTGTGTACCAACCAAGAATATCCCTATTAAATTATGATAATCATAGAAAATGGTGAATCGTGTTACTTGTTCTCACCCAAAGCGGGCAAAAAGTACTTCACAAACCTTTCTACTTATTGTACTTGTCTTCAGGGTTTTTTCCTTGTTCCTTACTTGAGGCTGGGACGTAATGCATATTTACTTGCATGACTTTCAGTGTGCCTCGTGTAAAATTGGCTTGTTTCTTTATGTAGTAGCTGTCTTCTTTTGCATGTTTATTAGCCGAGCTTAAAGTCAGGAGAGTTCAAGCAAATAAAAAATTTATGAATTTAATATTATAAGTTAACTTAAAATTTTAATGTATTAAATTTATAAATTATTTTTATTCATAAATGACTTATTTTTTTAATATAAATTTTTTTAATCATATAATTTATACATTCATATTTAAAATTTCAACGCGTGATATCTTATCAACTGGATTAGTTTGTAGGCATAGATAGCCCCATAGGATGGGACAATTAATTAATGTTAAATTGAGGTTATAATAAGACAATGTTTACTGTGATCTGAGGCCGCTCTAATGAATTTGTTTGTTTTTGTTTATTAATTCACAATTTCTGGCATCTTAATCTCCTCTAAATCTTCATGCTTTGTGTTGGCAGATCTAGACGAAAATGCTTGCCCATTTTTATCGAATAATATGGTCTGACATGATTGACGATGCAACAAATATTTTGACCTTGCATTTAACAACGAGTGGAAATCTGACGTTATTGGAGATTTCACATGGTAGGTGATTTGATCTCTCCATCAATCAAGTTAACGCAGACCAACATATTAATTTTTCATACTAAATTACTGGACGGAAAAGGCAGCCAGTAAGGTTACTTGTCATAGTGGCATTCATTAAACCCCTAAAACAATTTTCAAACTGTGTTTTCAGCAACAATTGAAGCGGGGAAAGAAAGAAAAAGAAGAAGAAGAAGAAAAAAAGACAAAAAATGCAATTTAGAATCGACATAATTGCACCCTGGTTTTTAGCATTTTGCAATATCAACTTTTGCAATATCAATTTCCTGACCTGCTGATAATAATATTTATTTAAAGTGCTAACATGTTTAGTGTGTGTGTGTGTGTTGAAAGCATCTTTTAGCTTTCTATGCACCTTTAAAATTTTATCATTTGCTGAAAGTTGCGTATGTACTTATCTAGATATTGGAGCCGCGCAAATTGCCTCACCCTTTTTGATGTGGATTTGTTTCGTTTGAATCTTTATATATATATATATATATATATATATATTATTTTTGGGGGGGGTGTGGGGACAAAAAGAGACATCACTGTTAAGCAAACCATAGTTGAGTTGATTTGATTGGATGTTATTAATTAATTAATATCAAGTGGCAGAAATGTGCTAAAGCATATGTAATCAATCTCTCTCGCTCTCTCTCTCTCTCTCTCCCTCTCCCTCCCTCCTCTTCGAACGAAAACCGGGCGGGCCGATGTTACATTATTTTCTTTTTCTTTTTTTTTATCTAATAAAATAAAAATATATAAATAGTATCCCACAATTTTAATTAAATACACTATTTTCATCAAATGAATAAATTTTATGAGTATAAATTTAATTTTATTAAATATTTTAATATATATTTTAACTTAATACTTGTGATCTGACAACCAACCATCGCGGTACTATTTTCTGATTTCACATCCACTATAATTTGGGGGATTTGTACTTTGAAAAACGAAAACAAAACCTAACCTAACCATATTGGGATTGGACAGACCCCAATTCCTTACCCAAAACAAATGCTAGGTTTCCTTTCCACAAAAGTGAATATCCGATGAAAAAATAAAATAATAAAGAAAACAATTAATTAATATCCCGATATTGACTGCCCTTTGCCCCTTGCCCCTTGCACATCTCCAAGGGGCGCCATTTGACTAGAAGTTCAATTTGGTTGCATTTAAAATAGACAGCTTTGACTAAACGACAAGTTAGATATTTCTTTCGAGACTTCCCATGAATGGACATGAAGCCTCCACGTCTCTCAAAGTGTTCAACCTCGTACGACCCTTGCCGACAAGATACTCGCCAGGAAAAGGAGCCCTCATTGTACTTTGCTTTTTATAAAGTCGCATTTTATAAACACAAAAATTTTTATATTATATACATATATAAAATATTTTATATAGTATAAAAAAATTAAGTGAGTATTACCAAATTAATATATTTTTTATATTTTATTAAATTTTATTCGTATAATGTAAAACATTTTATATATTATAAAACCTTCACAAAGATTTTTTCCTTTTTCCTATTCAAAATTGGTTGGTCATTAAAAGGGTCACTTGTCACCAAAATTAATGCAAATTATTTCTATTTTATCAATAAGTGTTAAAATATGTTTATATCATATGGGGTCCATTGCACGATAAGATTTGAGGTCTGATGCAGTAATTACAAATCACCTTGCTGTAAATTTGGTAGCTATATATATCAGAAGAATGATGTTTAGTGTTCGAAAAATGGGTAATCTTGGTAATGGTAAACAAAAGGAAAATTTAAATAAAATTCAAATAAAAATAAATGCATAAGTTTGATACAATTTTTTTAACTAAAATTTTAAACTAGTAAACTTAGATGTCTTTTTAACGACTCACTGTTAATCTCGTGCTCATGCTCTTAATTCTTAACAAACCATTAGGTTAAAAGTGGACTAATCAGTTGACCATGCACCAATGGCTGGGACGATTTCTGCGCCATCCCGATCGAGGAAGCCTGTGCTCTAATTATATTGGCGAAGTCTAGTGTTAAATTCGGAGGAAGAAGCTTTATTTTTTGGTGATTAATTTACTATCTATTTGAATCACAAGTTAAAATACGAACGAGTGACTTGAAAGATAAGGTTTTTATGCTAATAATTCTGGGAATATTCTGTGTTAAAGGAGTACTAATTGTATTATTGGTTTTAATAAGATTAATTATTCATTTTGTTAATGACAAGAGATATATACCCCCTCATCCTATGTCCAATGTATTTAAAAAATAACAACAAAAAAGAACATATATCATAACCCTTGAAATATTTTTATGGAATTTCTTTTATTAAAAAGGGACGGCAACAAAGGGATAAAGAAAAAAGATAATTATTTAGTGCCCCGTGAAATTTGGGTGGCTTTTTTTTATTATTATTAAAAAAAAAAAGAGTAAAAATTTATGAACACAACCTAAAAATCGTACCCAACAAACAACAACTCCATTGACCCTAGAAGTGTATAGCTTTGGGTACCTTTCATTCAAACTTTCGATTGACCATTCATCTACATATTCTATTTTGGCTCTCTGAGAAGATGGCATACGCGTTGAGCCAAAATTTAACGTTGTCCACCCTTGTTCTGTTTATTACAATAAACGAGCTTAAAGATGAAATTTAGTGTCCGTATTGTTTAACTAACCTGTCAAGTCCAACTTTTATTCAATTCAGACCCATTTATTAAATCAATCTCGACAGGTCAAACTTTCATGACCGAGCCAAGCTTGCGCGTTCTTCATGAATAGTTCATTTGATTTTATAATGTTAATAAAATTAATTAAAATTACATACAAATAAAACTAAAATGACAGTAAAATGCCTATTTTAATGAAATTAATTAATTAAAAATAAAGTTAGTAATTATATATATATATATATATATGCAATTTAAAAAGACTCTTATTAAATACACTTTAACGATGGTTAAAAAAATAAATTATTCATAAATTTAGACGAGTCAATGTTAGGCACACATATTTCTGTCGGTATATTTGCCAACCACGTTGAGTTATATATATATATATATAAAAAAAAAAAAAGTTCCAACGATAGCTTTTATATGTTAAATGCTGTTAAACCTTTTTTTTTTTCACCGGGCAACCGGAAGCATCCGGTTGGGAAGTCACCATCACGGTGGTGGGCTAGTTGGTGGTTGGAAATTTGCCCTAATTGGAAAATTGGCTTCAACTAAAAGTTTTTTTTTTTTTTTTTGTGGTTGGAGGTATGATGGCGAAGATTTTAAGGTATGAGGATTACCGTAACAGGAAGTACCATATAATACTAATAATACTAGAAACAAGTTCATTTGCATTCCTTTTCCTTGTCTTTTCTCCATTCCTCGTTTTTTTTTTTTTTTCCTTGCTTTGTTTCCAACTTCCATTTTTATGAATAATAAAATAAAATAAATTGGCAATACGTGGCCTTCTCAATGCCACGTGTACGTCACCCTTTTCATCAAAATTTCATGATTTCTTGATTAGGATGTGAAATTAGTGAGGCCCACTTTTATTGGTTCGGCCATGATTGTGTTCATGAATTGAACGCCCACCACCTTGGGGTTTTGCCCTGCGAGGTCACTTTGGATTTAGGCACATTATTAGCCATTGTTATGGGCTTCTCCCTTTTTTTTTTTCTTTTTTTATCTTTTCCTTCTTTAACAAGCAAATTGTTTTTGTTTACAAGGAATGCAACTGTAGGTAAGGTTAAATTCCAATCTTGCAAAACCTATTCTTTGTTTGGATTTGAGAAATGATGTGAAAGAAAATTGCGAAAAAGAAGATGATGAGAAAGAGAATGAAGAGAAAGAAAACAATTTTTTTTTATTAATTGTCTGAATAAATGAGGGAAAAAAAAGGATCGAAAGTATAAATCTTTTTGACTAAAAGTGGCAACAGAATAAAGAGAATGTAAAATAATAATTATGCCCTTCCGTGTTAATTAATATATAATTTCATATTCTTCTCTGGTCTTCATGCCCCACCTCAATTTCTACAAAAATTGTTTGTTTTAGCAGAAAATCGAGAAGAAAGAGAAGAAAATCAATAGTTTGGCACCGTCACAGCCGCAATTACGTTGACGTAGAAAGAGAGAGAGAGAGAGAGGTACTTAAACGGTTGAATAAACAATGGTGGTTGGGGGTTGGTAAAAGGTCGGAGGGCATAATGGTAGATATATATAAAAACATAGTTAGCTTCTCAAAAAGCTTTTTCAGCTTTTCTCATCATTTTGAGGAGAAACTAAAATCCATTAGCCCCACACATCATTTTCTTCTCATTTTCATTCTTATAAATTATTCAAACACTTAATTCTGTTAAGGTGCTAAAACATTAAAAAATAGGGTCAATTTAATTCATCTGGCATGTGTCGCTATAGTACAACCAAATTAGTTGTCATTTTTTTTTTTCAATAGATAAAATTGAATTCTTCTAGATGTGATGATCCCTACAAGAATATAAAAGAAAGTAATAAATAATTAAATAAACATATATTTTTATATTTTTTAAAAAATAAAAATACAAGAATAATAATTTACCATCTCCTTAAAAAGATAATACTCTCGTACTATATACTAAGATGACCCATAGACTAAAATCAACAAAGGGTATGCTATATAGTACTTAGAATAAGACTTTTTCATTTTCATAATTGCACATGTCGTAGGCATATATTTAATTTTATTAAATATTTCAATGATGGCTTAAATTTAAAACGTTATCTCAAATGGACAATTTCTCTAATTATTATATCATATAAATAAATAATGTCCTTGTCCAATGGAGATTCCGTATCCCGTTAGTCAAGAATTGCAACTAAGGTTTCATAAGAAGAGTAGACATAAAATATTAAAACAAGAAAAAGAAAAAGGTAACGTGGTAATAAGTTTTGATCCTATGAAAACAATGTCATATTATTATTATTATTATTATTATTATTATTTTATCGTAACTACATTATTGTCAATTTAGCTTGTATACAATGTAACTTTTTAAAATCTAAATTTATTGACGAATTCGAAAAATTAAAATTTAAAATATAATCAGTTTAACTAGTTTAAGTAGAATTTAAATTAGTAAAAATATTAATTTTATATAATATATATTGATGAAAATCATTTTAAATGGTTAAATTTTAATTTTTTTAATTTATAAAAATAATTGATTGTATATTATTTTTTAATTTTAGTGACTAGATTAAAAGTTTAGATAATATTTATGATCAAATAAATATAAAATAAAATTTAAGAATCAATGATAATTTAAATAAAATTTTGATATTAACTTCTAATTTTTAATATTTAAAATTAATTATGCTACAAATTAGACCGATTTCTTTGATTTTTTTATTAATTTTTTTGAATTTAATCGTTTTAAGTGCCGCCTAATTTTTTAAATCGAATAAAATTTATGATACGATTGATATACAGTTGAACCAAATGGACCAACTGGTTGGATTCAGATTTGAAAACACTGGTACAACGAGGATGCCAAGAAATCCAAGAAAGCTCAGAAAAAGAAATCGAAGAAAATCGTGGCTCTCAGGCCAATCTGTTGGAACAATGTTTTGGTCCTCTTTAATTTTGTCGGCAAGGCCCCCACTTGGGTTTTATTTACATTGATTAATTCTTTTTTGTTTTTTTTTTTTGGAAGTTTTCGTCAAACGTTTGGGAATATTGTTTGCAAACTAATTTCCTTTTCCTTTCTTTACTAGCCCTGTACTTATTGATACTCAGAAGGCTAAGAATGACTTATACGTTGATGTTGATGTATAGAACTATGATAAAAATTAATTTAGTTGAATTTAATTTAAATTTTATTATTTATATAAATTTAGATGTTTATTATTAATAATATATAAGGATACTATGTAAATTAGTACAAGTCATTATGTGTGTTTATTGTGTGATATTTTATCAAATTAATAAAATATAGAATATTCATATAATTGCTTAATAATATCAAATTGAAATAGATGTTAAGATTGAGAGTATTATCAAATCAGAATTAAAAGAATTAAGGAGATAGTGATGTTAAGTTAAATTAAGAGAAATTTAGAATTATAATAAAAATTAATTGAGTTAAGTTCAATTTAAGTTTTACTATATTTTGATAAATTTAGGTGTCTTTTGTTATTATATAAAGACATATAATCTAAGTTATTATATATACTTCTAAATTATTGTATAACATTTTATTAAATTAATAAAATAAAGACTATTCATATAATTATTTAATATTATAAACCAAAAAATGATAATAATTCAAACTCCCTAAAAAAATTGACTCTAGTAGTAATAAATTCGTTGCTGTTCTGTTTGTATTGTTGCCCGCGCTTTGGCGTTGCAAAGCATATGGTAGGTTAAAGGTCCAGTCAAAATAATTAGTTGGTCTTACGTGTCAAATTAATTATGCAAATTTGTCACTAATCCTAAACCCTAAACCTAACAAAATCCTCCATATTTTACTGCCGATTGTGAGAACTTGATAAAATTTTGGGAGTCAGTGTCCACGTAGAACATCCAAGTCAAATATATTTCAAGAGAATTCCAAATAATATGCATGCATCGTGTTCATTTGACTAATAATTGTAAGATAAAAATAGTTGATAGGCAGAATAATGGAAAGTTGTACCAAAAATACAATGGAGGGTTTCAAAGCAAGCGGCTTATCGAACAAAGATGCCTGTATCAACCCATTTTCGCAACACATTACGAGCTTTGTTTTTGTACTTTTTTTTTCTTTACTTTGAGAAGTGTATAGGAAAAATATAGATTTTTTTTTAGGTCTTAGTGTATATTGTCAAAATTAACAACCTGAACTATTATTATATTTCATTCATCATTTTAATTTTTTTAGTTAAATATTTTTAATATGATATAAAAGTATTTATAATTATTTTTTACACTTAATTATAAATTTATATAAATAAAAAATTATATATTTTTTACACTTTTAATTTAATAAACTTACCTGTAAGAGGATGTATTAAAATTTAATTAAAAAAAGTAATAAATTTAAGTAAATTTTTATAATACATATATAACATTATATATATATATATATATAAGTTATTTCACATTACAATATTTTTTTATGTAATATAAAATATTTGCATATGATATAAATTTTATTATACATATTTAAATATTATTTTTGTATTTATGTAATTAGATCCAATATAATAATAATGTGCTCCGGGTATAAAATAGCTTTCCATTTCCAGCATTGAGTGGTATGCCCATTGATTAACGTGGAATGTCAGATCGAATTTACGGTGAGATAGAGAGAGCCACCCAGAGAGAGAGACAACACTGCATTTTGTAAGAAATGGGCCACACAGCAATTATGAGAGATCTTAAAAGGGAAAAGAAATGTCCCCGTAAAACAATAGGGCAAACAATCTGGGACCCGCAAAATAGACATGAGTTAACATAAACCGTTGGATTCGAAGACAAAAGCAATTATTTTGAAAGTCAGGATGGGACCCGTCTAAAAGAGATATGGGTCCAATAAAACGGAGCCCGTCCAAATTTTTGATTTGATTGGTGTTTCAGAGCTTAAAGCCACCCACCCACCCACCCACCTGATGGTTCTGGACCCTAATCGGGTGATGACCACCTGGTCGTATGATCACTTTTAATTTTGCTGCTCTGCACGTGGACGTGTCGTAGCAATTCACAAAACATTTACGTGGCAGCATCTAACTCCAGTTAGTCAATATTCGCGTTCTTTTCTTTTTAAACAAAACGCCAAAAAATAAAAAAAATAAAAAAAGACAATATAAAGATATTAATTACCATCTTGATGAATCTAAATTAAATATTTTTCGAAATCTCATTTAATTTTTTTTTATAAGAAAGAATTGTCATCTAAGCGATAATTTTTATTATTGGATCTTGCACACGCTCGGATCACAATAATTACTAAATTTGGAGTCCGACAACTGATCTTAATAATTTAAAAAATTAATAATAAAAAGATTCAAATTTAGATTAAATGTGTGAAAATTAGATGAAATAACCTGTCGAAACTCTTGTTCACAATTAATTGAGTGTAAATTGGGTTTTAATTGTGTATAACTGGCTCGTTTATTGATTTGATGACAATGTAAAAATAAGGCAAATGGTATAATAATTCCATAATAAGAACACATGTCAATTAAATTGTAAAAGGGATGCAAGTCATTTTTTTAGTTGTAATATTTTGATTCTCAATTCTGCATTTTTAGTCGTCGACAAATGTTAAGGACAACAAATGAAAGGTTAGTTACCACAAAATTATGAAAATTATCACTATAATAATATATTGTCTAATCACTACCTTCGGGTATTATAAAAAAAAATATATATATATATTCTTGTAATAAAATATAAATAAAAATAAATAATATATATATCGTATGATTGGCATGACTTGTTGTATGTGCACTTGCGTGTGGCATTTTAATTTTATAATAATTTTTGTAGCAAAAAATTCTACAAAAATTATGGCCAGAACTGGCATCGTTGGTTTAGTAACATCGGTCGGCAGTTTCAGAAAAAGCAAAAGAATAAAAAATAAATAAAAAAATCTCACATTATCATAACCATGCGACCGGCCACCGGGCAAGCCAGTCAGACCTGAGAATGAGAGAGACAGTCAGGAAAGAGAGAGAGAGGGAAAAAATAAATAAATAAATAAATAAATAAATAAATAAATATATATATATATATATATATGTATGTATGTATGTGTGTGTGTGTGTGTGTGTGTGTGTGTGTTTTTATATATTCCGCCTCCCCTTGCTAATTGAGTCGGAAATGATCGCTCACACGTCCCATCTCTCCCTTTTTCCTCTCTAAATACTTTGTAAACTTTCTTACTTTTCTCCGGAGATGCAATTCGGTGGCCGGCGATGATTTCGACGCCGTTGATTTACTCCTCGTCGGTTTGCACCACGCAATGCGTAGCTTCGGACCTTTGACGTCTCTCTGTTTCGGAACAACGTTTGAATCTTTCTTTTCTTTCATCTTGAGTTAAGATAGTTCTTCTCCGGCTGTCCGAGAGAGAGAAGTGTTCTCCTTCATTTCATCTCTCTTTATGTTTTTTTTTTTTTAATTTTGTTCTAATTAGTTTCGCTTTTTTATTTTTATTTTTATTTTATTTTATTTTTCTGGTTCTCTTGCTCTCTGTTTGCTCTCTTCTTTTCCTTGACAATCTACGATTCTTAACAATATTTGAGTTAAAATAAGCTTAGCTAGTTAAGCTTGAGAAAAAAAAATAATCGGAAAAAAGGAGAAAAAAAAAGAAAGAAAGAAAGGAGAAGTGTTGGTGAAGATTGTTTGGTAGAGCTATTTTGCGTTTTGCTAGTATGTTGGATCTTAATCGGAATGCGGAATCGGCCGAGTCGAGTCAAAATTTGGACTCGGTGGCTTCGCCGGGAAAGCACCATCAATTTCCTCATCCGGAAGGATCGGGAACGTCCAATTCATCAGTCGTCAATGTGGAGGCATCCAGCAACGACGACTCCTGCACCACACGCGTGTACAGTAACAGCAGTGGCCAGTACACAATCTCTTTTGATATACTGAAAGTAGGCGGCAGCGGTAGTGGTGGCAATGAGAAGGAAAACGACGCCGTTGTGACGAAGGAGTTTTTTCCGGGGCGTGATGGGAAAGGAATTGGGGAGTATGGGGACAGCTCGCAGTCTTCGAAGAATTGGATGGATCTCTCATTTGGGAAGCAGCAAGGGGTCGTGGGTGGCAGTGGAGCAGAATTGCGGGTGATGCAGCAAGCGTCACAGCAGGTGAAGAAAAGCAGGAGGGGACCCAGGTCTAGGAGCTCGCAATACAGAGGGGTCACCTTCTATAGGAGGACTGGACGATGGGAATCTCATATCTGGTATTGTTACTGTACATATGTTCGGGTGCCTGTTATTGGACTTATGTTTGTGGGTGTGCGACAGCGCGTGTGTAATTGGTTTTCTTGATTTGCTTAGCTTTGGTCAAAAAAGCTTGTTGAAATTGGATGTGGCAGGGTCTATGGACAGTGAATCGATTAAATCTATGGTCTGTTTGGTTGCCTTATTGGGCTCATGTTTCATCAAATTTGAATTTGGTTTTCAACATCTCGGAAGTAATTTTCTGGGAAGGGAAGTTCCTGCGGGATTATTAATGATCTATTTATTTCATTGAATTTCCAGATTTATTTTAGCATGATTATAATTGTTTCTACTTTTCTCTCTCTCTCTCTCTCTTTTTTTTTTCAGGGATTGCGGGAAACAAGTCTATTTGGGTACGGATGAGGGGTGATCTCTTTAAATTGTTTTTTAATTGATTTTAAAAAAAAAAATATTTAGGAAGCATGTATGTCATTGTCCTTGTGAGTTTCTATTTTCTTGTCATCGTCCCTTTTTGGTGTGTATTTAACTGACTCTATTGTCGAATGTATTCAGGTGGATTCGACACTGCTCATGCTGCGGCGAGGTAAATATTTTAATTATCTGAAGAATATTTTGACTCTTTTTTTCCTTTTTCTTATTCTGAGTTCTTTAATGTGTCTTTCTTTCCTTGTCTTGAATTTTACCTAATTCAGATTTTCTTTCAATCAAATCCAGAGCCTATGATAGAGCTGCTATAAAATTTCGGGGTGTTGATGCTGATATCAATTTCAACCTCAGTGATTATGAGGAAGAGCTGAGACAGGTAAATTCAATTTCTGTTTTAAGTAAATTCAATTTCTTGCAAAGGGGGTTATAATCAAGTCCTTTTATTTTGATCTATGACAGATGAGGAACTTAACCAAGGAAGAATTTGTCCACATACTACGCCGTCAGAGCACTGGTTTCTCAAGAGGGAGTTCCAAATATCGAGGAGTGACTTTGCACAAATGTGGCCGCTGGGAAGCAAGGATGGGGCAATTTCTTGGCAAAAAGTGAGAAACCATTAAGGATTTCAAATTTCATTTTTATTGTTCTTGAGAGTTGATAAAACATGTTTTAAATGTATACGGCATGTGTGCTGAGAATTGGTTTCAAAACCAAGAAAAACAATTCTAAAGAGGAAATGACTGGCAATGGTGTTTTCATCATGGAGATTACGATGCTTGCTGCAGGTATATTTATCTTGGGCTGTTCGACAGCGAAGTAGAAGCTGCAAGGTCCTAATGATCATGAATTACACTCTACTGATACTCAATTTATTACCCTGAATTCTCAACCTCAATACCGTTCCATTCAACACGTCTCTCCCTTTTGATTTTATGGAAATCAGGGCTTATGACAAGGCAGCCATCAAATGTAATGGAAGTGAGGCAGTGACAAACTTTGAGCCAAGTTCTTATGAAGGAGAGATGACATCTGAGGCCAGTAAGGAAGGTATTATTTGACTAGCATCCTGCCTGCTATTGCATAATAATTAATATCCTTAAAATTGTAGTTTGCAATAGGGGAATATGAATTTCAGAAATGGGTTTCTGGTGCAGGTAGTTTGCATAGTAAACTTGATCTGAACTTGGGAATATCTCCTCCTTTTGTCAATGGTTCCAAGGAAAATGAGGAGCTCTTACAGTTCCACTCAAGCCCTTATGATGTGCTCAACACGAGTTCGAGGGTAAATTTTGATCAAATGAATTCTAATTTCCAATGGTTTCTAATAGTATATTATGGTTTCATAGCAAGTGCATGAAGCTTTTGGTCTTTTCCTTCACTCGGTTAAAAACAAGGCTCTTGAGATTTCTTTTGTTTGTGGATTTAGTTCTGAATCTAGCTTTAATATTCTTTATTGGAATTTTCTTCCTGAAAGTTGAATTTTGTGGGAATGATCTCTTGACCATTATGTTGAAAGAAATTTGGATTTCTTTCTTATGGATAGTGGTTTATAGAGAAGCATGTTGGATCTATTCTACTTCATAGCTTACAAGTCCCTCATGATTTTGATTCTGCAGATGGAGAACTCAATGGCTAAAATTGTGGGTGATCCACCTTTCAAAGGGCTACTGAGGACATCTGATCACCCCATGTGCTGGAATGGCATATACCCTAGCTTCTGTCCTAACAAGGTATCACATTATTGCTATTCTGTTAATCTCGTTTTATCACCATCTAGTGATAAAAATTCATTGACTTCCGCATTATTCCATCATGAATATATCACTTTGACCTCTGAAGTGAATGGAACTTCATAGATGCCAACCAAATTTGACACGTTCTCTTATTGAGCTGCTGGTTGACTTCTTCTCTTCCACTGAACGTCCCTTCAGCTGCTTTCCTTTTTTGTCTATTTTTCTAAAAGGAAAAAAACTGGCTAGGGAAATTTGAAAGGAAAGCTGAGTCCAATGCGGTTTTGTTCTTTCTTCAAATGATGAAAAATGTCTATCTTGACATTCTGGCAAATGGGTTTTCTGGTTGAGAATTGACACTTGCCTTACTTTATATTACCATGTCTAACTGGAGACTCCTTTTTAGCAGGAAAGAGCAACGGAGAAGAAAATTGAATTGGGTTCTTCACAGGGACTACCCAACTGGGCATGGCAAATTCATGGTCAGGTCACTGCTAGCCCAATGACATTGTTCTCTACTGCAGCATCATCAGGATTCTCGTATTCGGCTACCCCTACCTCCGCTGCCATTCTTCCATCAAAACCCGTCAACCAAGCAGCTCACAATGTCTGCTTTTCTCCTACTCCGTCTGCTGCTAACACTTCTCAATTCTATTTTCCAATGAAGCCACCGCAGCCTCCGCCATAGTCTTCCTTCCTCTTGTACTGAAGGTAGGTGGGATAAATAGCAGCCATGGTTTTTGAACTCTCTCTCGTCCAAGAATTGTTTTGATGATACATGTGCCAATACTCATTCCGGACCCATGGATGAACCATTGGTATATACTCTTACGGATAAATACTAATCTCATTTGCGTGTGTGTATCTAGAATTACAACATTAATTGGACAACATTGCTTACCAAATACGATTTTGATCTTTTGTTCTAGGATATCTGGAACTACTCTTTTCTATGTTGCATTGTTAGAAGTAGTTCCAAATTATGGTTCTTTTGGTAGCAGTCCCCCCAGCTTGATGCATACAAAGCAATCTGTACAAATTTTTGTGTTGCTTCTAATGCAATTTACCAATCCAAAAGTTCTCGCGAGAGAAAAATGAAAAATCAAAATTCCCTAAAAAATCCAGGACAAAGAAACCCCAATAACCAGCACCTGTTTTATTTACAGGTTACCTTTTGATGCCATTTGGATACGGGGACGTCGGTCAAAGTGTGAAGGGTCCCATACACGCAAATAGATCATGAATTGTTGGTAGCGCAATGCCCACGTAAAAAGAGTAGTACTTGCGCTCTGCTGCTGCTGCTGCCGGCAACAGAAGTGTGGGTATGTAGAAAGTACAAGCAAAATGCATGGGACATTTTTGAGTGATGGTACGCACGTGATGCTTGGCTTTACCAGTTGGAGGGACCAAATTGGGAGAAAAGCTGTTTCCCATTCTTTCCGCATGATAATTCATCTTTTGTTCTCCCGAGCGCCTCTTCCATGCGTGACCAAGCAAGTATTTGATTCAAAAGTAATTGTCACTGTGATATTTCTTCTTCCTGTTTTTTTTTTTTTGGGGGGGGGAAAGGAAAATGCAACGTGATGTGGAGGTGTACACAAGATAATTCCCACTTATGCTTCTTTGAAAAATCAAGAGATAAGGAAAAAAAAAAAAAAAAAAGAACAGAGAGAGAGAGAGAGAGAGAGAGAGAGAGACTTCACTACTACCTAAAGACACCGATAATATGCAAATAGAACAGAGTGGTACAGAGCGTCGTCCCTCGCGAAACATGCGAAAAGGATTTTGATTATAATATCATGACTTGGAACAATTAATATTAAATTAAACTCATTTCTTTTTTTTTTTGTCATATTCTATCTATCATATGAAAAATTATCATATATGAAATAATTTTTTTTTTGTCTAATAAATTTCAAAAACACCAAAAAGACGCTGATAATATGAAAAGTTTTGATGAATTGAAAAGAATTAAAAAAACAAAAAGTTGCAAAGACATTGATAAATGATAGCTAACTCATTCCTTTAAAATATTTCCTCTCTTGCCAATTGATCTTTGCTTTCCCCCAAGGTTGTCAAACGAAGAAAAAAAAGAAAAAAACGACAACAATAATTATATCAACGGCTACGGCAACCAACCGTCGGTGCTATATAGCAGAGAGTCACCAATTGGGGGCGTGAGATATTTTTCTCTGTTTTTTTTTTTTTTATTTTCCTTTACTTTTTGGTGAGTGGGTGAGATATTAATTGAGCTCGAAAAAAAAAAAAAAGCTCAAAGTTGATTGGCAGGGGAGCAGCCACGTCACCTCGTAATGTCGAATGTTTTATGCGCCTCCTCGCTCACCAGCGCGCGCGTGTTTTTTTTTTTTTTTTTGCTTTAATAATTATTAACAACACATATTTCCCGTTAATTGAAAACAGGAATCTCGTGTTACCGTTTATGGGACGAAAAGATGTCTCGTGTTAACATGTCAAATCAAACGCACCCGAAACCCCCGAACCGCCCGCCCCTTGGCAAAAGCACTGAGACCACCATCCCCCCACCCCCCGGCCCCCGGCACGGAGTGAATGCATTCGAACAAGGGTGTCTCAAACCGATGTGATAGAATGGGCAAACCCCTTATTTACAGTCCAATCCTACGAAAGCAACCCCTCACCCACCCCACACCTTCCCCTCTCCGTCCTGTCGTTGAATGGGCTCCCCATCTTTAATGCATATCACTAATTGGACCACGTGGTGGGCCCAAGCCCATTTGGAATTTTATGAATCCATCTTCTTTATTTTCTCTGATGGGTCCCACTTAAAATTTTTTTTACTTGTTGTAGTTTTGTATTCGAGCTACCCTTGGAATTGGGGCTTTTGTTTTTTGTTTCTTTGCGTGGGTGGGGTAGGGGGGCGGGGGGACGCTGCAATAGATTTATATGGATAGATATCTGCTTTGGCAGTCTTAAAAATAGCACGTAATATGTGGTACCCAGTGAGACACGACCCAATTTGGTAGGGAAGCAATTGAATGTTTGCCGACATGTACCTCTGCAACTTTATCTTCCCTCTTCCCGGTTTTAAACGTGTAAAAATATAATTGAGTGGTGTCGACTCTCTCAAAAGTCCCAACGATCCAAATTGCTCCCTTTGGCAGCCATGGATAGGAGAGTTGCTGGCAGTGTGACCTCTTTTAAGGAGACAAAAAAGCCTTACATCAATGGGGTAATAATAGCATCCCCATGCAGACGTGAATTACAAGGCCACCTGTGTCTGTCGTTCTTTGTCATTGATTTCAAGTAGATAATAATTTTCTGGATTTTTCTGACATATGTAAAATAATAAAATCAAATAAAAACGTATGAAAGTGTGCGACATCCTTTTAATTTTTCTCCTTTGCAACTTACTTACTTTCTTGCAATTTTAATTTGCACCATAAAAACCTCTTCATTTGCTCACCTTTCTAATTGAGATTTTGTGTTAAAGATTTTGTTAATTATGCTTGCGGAATTCAGTCAAAATAGCATAGTTTTGAATGTTTTCAAAATATTTTAACTAAAATTATGAAAAGGAACCATCATTATTTTAACCTATATATATATAGATAATGTGGCTTTTTTTTATTTAAATTTTGTTAGTGAAATTTCAAAAAAATTAACATAAGGACTCAATTACCAAAATAAAAAATAACGGGATCTTAAAGTGTAAAGTAAAACCACAAAGTGACAAGCTGCAAAAGAGGCAAACTACAGGGAGGTAAAATGCATTTAACCCCTTTTTCTCTGACAAAATCTTCTGTAAACTAAACTATCTGGTTAAAGATAGGTTGCTGTGACTTTGGAGAAGGGCATTGAAAATCCGGTAACCCTTTATTTTTTTTTTTCGTTATTGGTTTTTCAGAAAGAGGCGTAAGATCTGATGAATTCTCACAGCTTCTGTCATTCGAACCCCAGTTTAAGAGAATTAATATCTCGATTTGAAATTTGGAAAATTTAAACCATGTTAACTTATCTATATATATATATATATATATATATATAATAGGAATAAAATGGCGTTATTTTAGACTGTTATTTGATACTATGATTTATATTGATGGAGTGGAGCGGCTGAAGAAATTCTTATTAGCATTTGAATGCATGGGCTTATCTTGGAACTGGGCATTAGCAATTGGCAGTACAAGAAGTAGGAGATTGATTGGTTCTTCTCTTTTTCCCCCAACTCTCCATTTCAGTAGAAGAAAAATGAAATGTTCCCAAAAAACAAAAAAAATTGTAAGAAAAGTGTAATCGATTAGAAAAGCTAATATATAAATGTGAATGCAAATTAACTTGCTTAATACAATCGCTAGGAGGATAGATCACAGGTGAGTCTCGGGCGCAGCTGTCAGGGTTCCTTTCAAATGCATATGGGCTTTTCCCATGACTTGGGCTTGAAATTGGGCTTGTGCATCCAACTTTTGTTTCATTACATTAGTGAAGAGTGCGCCACCCTGGGATTGAATCAGCCGAGCGAGATAATTCAGGACCGAGCGTTTTATTTTTTATAGTACGTACATTCTACCAACTGCACGCGGAAATTTACCAGCTGTTTCCTCCAGGGCCCTGCTCGACTATCCCATTGACCTGATTCTTAAAAGCAAATCACTGCCAGAATTTCCGATGCAATTGGCGTTCAAAGAAGTGGATGCCGTTTGCTTGATCTCTGTTGTTAGAAAAAACCTTTTTCCGTGAAGGATTATGCAACAGAAACTCGACTTCATATTTTTTGTCAGAAAAAGAAATTAGAAAGAGTTTACTTCTCAAATTACAAACTAATTTTTGATTATGATACAAGTTTTACTTTATTAATAATCAATTTGACCCTTGAGCTTTCCACATAAATATAATCTTCAAAACTTTTCTAGCAACTCGCTTTAGTAAAGTTGTTACCTAAAAGATAGGTTTGTTAAAAACCTTCGTTTTTCTCCGAGGTGGGGGGGGGCGGTGTAAAAAATTCATGTCTCCAATAAGGATAGAAACTCGCAGGAAAGAAGACGTGGAAATAACCAAGGAAGTGTTCCTACAATTTCACTCTGACGAAATCACTGATATAGTACAATGTTCTCCTTCAATCTGCATTGTCCATGCACATATACTAGCGAAATTAATTTTGACCCCGATCCATATTATTTAGAGGTCAATAACAGCGAACGTTTTTAATAACCAATTAAACGTCTTCACATTGTACATTTTCCCTTTTATTTACCTTTCCATACATACATAACATAATTCAGCCAATTTAGAAAGCAAGGAAGAGAACCAATATTATGATAAAGGGATACCTATAGTGATGATACCCGGAATGACAACATTCTCTCTCCCCCCCCCTCTCTCTCTCTCTAGCATATGGCATGAGAACTGGAAACGGTTGCCAAAGCACATGGTTGCAGTGGAGTCTTTAAGACATCGACAAGGAGAGGGCACTGAAAGCTAAGTCTGTAATTGTGAAGCGGCTACTGAAAATTTACTCATCAAATTAAGCTCACAGTAAAACCACAGCATATCCGGTCGCATTTAGCGCCAGTATACAACTCCCGAAATCGGAGGAAATGGTTCAAACATCATCTACTCTGCTGTGAGTAGCAAACAATTTTCACTCATCCTGCTAGCAGTGAGAAGCAAAACAATCGGACTGAAAGGAAAATTAGCAGGCCACATCCATAATTTACCGCCTCACTCGATGCAGTCTTCATAAATGCACCAGGCTTGCAGCTTTACTTCACCTGCAGCCACGAAGGCAATTGATTGATCAACCTATAAGAAAGGTAAAGTGATTGTCAAGTACACAATATTTCTGCACCTATTGTCCACGTAAATGGCGTTCATTAGATTGCGATAAGAAGAGGCTTCACATACATACAAAGTATATACTCTCCTAAACATGTCAATGGGTGGCCATGCACACATATGCAGTTCCAATCTGTTAAGATTGAACAGGCTTACAGCAATAGTATATGAAAGACAAAAGATGTACTGGCTACACAAGCTTATATGTACAGATTACTCTAAGTTTATGCAAATTAAGCTTCTACAGACTCTTTGAAATATAGGATAATTTTAAAACAACCGAAATAAAATGAAGCAAAAGGAAAGAAAAACAAGAAATCCGAATGCATAAGAAACTAGACATTGACCATTACCTGCTGCCTTTGGGACCCCCAATTTTCAGGAGTTTGGCCCTTCATCAAGCTCCCCAACGAGACCACTTATCAGTCAGTCCAATCCTTCAGTAAGTGGCCATATAATTGCCAAGATCAACCCTCCTTTAGCCCTCGCTAGCCTAAGCAAATACAACATCACACAACATTCACATCTCAAATGCTCTGTTATACAAGTCACCTGAACTGGGCATCTGAAACTTTGAGTTTTCATAGCCAGCAGTATAGAACTTGTTATACCCCAACCTCTCATTCCTAAGTAACTCTGCCACTGCTAGATTATTTCCACCTTGAATCTCATTCCAGCTATGCCAGTGCCCATTTGATGTAAGCCCATTCCTAGACTGCTGCAGGGATAAATGTGCAAATGGGGACAGATTGCTCACTTGTGATTGATCAAGAAGCCTTGAAGGAATGCCATAAGGATCACTAGGAGAAGAGAAGCTATCTCCAATATCAGCATATCTTAGGTTCTGGTGTGAGGGAAGTGAACTTTGCATCAATAGTTGAAGTGTTGCCTCATTCTCAATGTCACCAAAATGTGGTGGGAAATTTGATCTCATGTCCAGTACTGGAGTGTTAAGCCCGCCTTGAAGTTTCCCTTTACCAACAGCTAAAATTGCAGGATCCATGAATTCGACATCTGCATTGCTGCCAATATTTCCTGGTGGAGGTGCATGGTATGGACTTCTTAGCAGGGGTGAAGAGCCTAACAAGTAACTCCCTACAAATAGGAAAAAAGAAAATAAATATAACCCAAAGTGAGAACCATGTTGAATTATTTGAAGTACAAATATGGTAACTCACCCGATATAGTATCAAAATTCTGGTTCATTCTCCCATGGGAAGAAAATCCTGGTGGTGGTGCTCTATTGGGTGCAAAGAATCCAGGAGGAGTAGAAACTTGAGTTCTGGAAACTGGTAAAGATATAAGGTAAGGATGGCAACCAAACAAAGAGACACTCTTGTGGCAACAGTGAGAAATCAGCTTAGTTCTTACAAAATTATCAATTACTTGGAAGGTGACATGATTTCACATAGAAAGATAACCAAAACTGTTTACTTGCATCAATAGCCACACCCGTATATGGAGTCACGAACAATTTACAACAAAGAAGTAAATTTTCCAAATCATCAAATTTCTGAGGATATAAATAAAGCATAATGCACAAGACCCTCAAAGTATAAACACATGCCCACTCTAAGGATGATCTAAAAACAGAAAAAAGTAACAATCTTGTATAATTAATAGAAAGAAACCCAGTTAACACAGATGGCAGTGCAAACAATTATAGAAAAAAGAGGTAAGAATACTCACCAGAAGACTTGGTTGAAGTAAAAACTGGAGCACTACTGGTAAATATTTCTGGTTCCTCAAAATTTCTTGCAATAAAACCATTACCCATACTAGTCTTGTCCATACATGAATTTCTGCCATCAACCAAATCCTGCCTGAAAGAGTGATTCCTTGGCAATTGCCCAAAGTTGCTAACACATGAATCAAGGTCTAATGCTTGATTTCTTGCCCCCTCTTCTCTTGCAAATGAGAACCTAGATTGACTGTTATTTTGTGCTTTCCAGGAACTTGACATTCGAAGAGAAATAGGCTTCGGATCATTTTCACCCAAGAACTTCGCCAAATTCTGAGGTGAAGTTAAGGATTCATCCCATGCACTGGGGTCCACAGATAATATGTTTGAAATTATGCTGTTCTCACCAGCATCCAATGCAGAAATGCTACCAACATCACTCTTTAATCTTCCAATATCCCTTCCTTCCTTTCCACTAGGTAGCAAAAAGGATCTCTCTATTGGTCTCTCTGATGAAGCAGAACTGCTAACCATCTCAGGGTACCCATTAGGTACTACGGAATTGCTAGATGCATTTAGAATTGAATGGTCACCACCTCTATTATCCAGGTATAGAGGGTCAGCATTTAAATCAACAGAACCAAATGTTTCACTGTCTTGTAAAGAATGAGACCTAGAATGAATTGAAAAAGGTAGAGAATTAGATGAATTTGGCAAACAATTATTAAGAGTTACAACTTCAGGGTCCTTCAGTCTCTGATTATCAAATGATATTATATCCTCCACTTCAGAAACAGATTCATCAAATGACTGAGCTTGTGGATCTGTTCGTTGATCAAGCTGCTCATTTGGAACATATGCCCCATTTACAGGTCTGGCAGTACATTCAGTTGCTAGTGACGAAAACTGTTCTCTATATTGATCAGAACAAGGTTGCTGTATGCCTCGACTAACTGGTGATTTAATCATACCATTAGTTCTAAGCAAGCCAGAAGTTTCATTTCTGACATTAGTATCAATACTCAAGGAAGACATATCAGAGCATAATCTATCAATCTTTCCATCAGTTGCAGCAGTCCATACTTTTTCAGGAACACAAGATTGTGTAGTATGCAAAGCCGAATTTGTTATATTAGGACTCACTGTAGGGCTCCAGTCATTCTTAGATAAAGGGTTACTCAAATTCAACTCAGTAGTGGCAATAATATTCTTGGCTGGTTCTGATATAGCGGCTCGACAATCTGTACCAACATTTTGTTTTGCAGATTTCAGTGAATCCAGTTTACTTTTTCCACCATTAATGTCACATTCTTCATCCCCAGTGATCTTTATTCCCACATCACTATGTAACGTAGGCGCCTGACTTGTGTTTGAAACTGCTGTTGAGAATGCTAATGCAGCACAAACTGCATCTGTTTTAGTCTTGAAAGACCCATTTGCACATGTTGAAGTTCCCATTAATGACTGGTTTGAAGCACGAATTCCCCTGGCACACTACTTATTTTAGACCAACAACCAAATTCCAAAATACAATTATATACAAGTAAATGGTGTACCATGAGGCTGCTGGAGGAAGTGCAATAGATCTAGCCGAACTTCCATTTGGAGGTGACCCTTTGCTTGAACTAATTGTGCTCTAAAAATAGATAAAACCAAATGAAAACATAATTCAGACTTGGATACACATTTATATAACAATGTTGTCAATTTTAAGTGTGCATACATGTTATTTCACTGTCCAACTTTCATTTTTCAATGGCATAACAAAACAAAGTTCCATTATTACTTGACCCAACAACGGAAAAACTCACATTTGAAGTATTCTTGATAATAGGTCTTGAGGCAGAAAGAGAAGTATTATTGCCATAATCATCTATGGGAGGAGGCAAAGTATTTCCAGACCTCAGCATCTTACTTGTTGCAGCAGTGATTTGTTGAACTCTACTCCTTTAACACCATGGGGAGTTAAGTAATCTTCCAATCAAAAAGCCAAATAAAATCCAAGAAACAAATTGCTAAAGAATCACTATACAGGCATCCTAAAACACAAAAAAAAAAAGAAGAAGCCAAGAATGCAAAATATGATAAGTAGAACAGATGCCCACACACAAGGGCATGGAGATTTAAGCTCCACTGCTTGCAGTTCAACTCATTGAACCCGGCAATAAAAGCAAAAGATTTTGATCAAACCAAAGTAATAAAAATCTAACTGATTTCAAGCTCTGACCAACTCTCTACGTTCCTATGCTCCTGCTTCTTTCTCATGGAATGAGAGATGACCATATGGAATAATAAGATAAAAAGAGAATAAGAAGAGGGAAATAGGCAGTGACAAAAAGGCATCTTAAATCTACTACTTTCTACTATTTCAAGCAGGAGTGGAGTGATGGACACTAACAATAACAAGAATTAACGAGACGGGATACAGATAAAAAAAAAAAAAAAAAAGGAAACAAGGAAATGTGAAAAACCTCTGGAAACAAGGCCACTCCTTTTTTTTGGGGGGGGGGGAGGGGGGAAGGCATCCAGGAATTGAATATACCTTGTATATGCTGAAATTATCTCATCTTTTGTAAAACTATCTTCTTGAGAACCAATCTCATGCAAGTATAAACAATCAGGATTGGTGCAAGGCTGGATTTAACAGAAGTTTGTTCCCAGTTATTTGAATTCTTCAAGCATTGTAAAGTAAATGGCTAAAGGATCGAATTACTAAGCATACCACATTTCTCAACCATGCATGACAGTACTTTGTAGTTCCAAAGCAAGCCCTGAAATTTTTCCAATTTCAGCATTGTAGAATAAACATCTCCTAAAGAAAATGATACCCAGATGCAAAAACATACATACTTTAAAGATCTGCCATCCAAGACAAACCCATGTACAGACTGAATACAACGAATTGCTTCTTCCTCCCTTGTGTAGGTTACATACCTATAAGCATCCAAAGAAAACAAAAAATTGAAACATCCACACTACGTCAACACTTGTAAATGCCAAGAATGCATATAGAAGATGGGACAAAAAAAAGGATTTATTAGTCAGTGCTCACAAGCAGCTGTCAGGTCTAAAGTAGTCAGCCCAGATGCAGGAAAGAAAAACTTCAGCTAATAAAATTTAATTATTGATGATGAAAAGTGCTAAATGAGACTCAAAACCAATGACCAGATATGAAAATCTACTTACACACTACAAGTATTGTTTGGAAATTGTTGAATGATGCCAGCTGTTGTTCTTGACATAGAAACTTTTAGGACCTTCCCATATTGACTAAAGAACTCTCTGTGCTGGAGCAACTGCTCAAAAAATAGATACATTGCTTCAAATCTAGTGATTTCAGAGACACAGAGAAAGTAGAACAAAGGGTGGGAGAGAGATTACATCTTCATCTGCAAGATTAAGAGGCAACCCAACTACATAAACAAGGTTCCTCTGGATAACTCGCACACTGCTGAGCTGCTTCCTTCCGTCAGAAGGCTTTATCTTTGACTTCTGGGACTTCTTCCTCTCCGTATTGATTTCAGCCACCAATCTGAAAAAGAATGTTAATGAAATAAGTAAAGAAAAAGAAAACGGTAACAATTTTTTGGTAAAAAACTTCATCCAATAACCACCTCTCACAGTTTGCAGCCATTCCCACTATCTTCTCCTTATCATATGGAGTGCGGCATGCTGGACACCGTCCCTCAGCATCATCCTTCTCAGCCATGTCCATGATGTGATGCCAACACCAAATGCATATCTGTAAGGGAACAGTCACAGATATACAGCTAAGGAACCCAACAAAGCACAATTAACTTAGTTTTCCAAAATGACAAAAAAAATTGAAAATTATAGCCCAATTGTAAGGCTACAGTCTTGTCTCACAAGGACACGACAAACTATTGAAAAATATGATACAAAGCAATAAAAAAAAACAAAAAACAAAACACACATACAATCATATAATCAAACACACAGATTCCAATTTGTAAATGACAGTTATAAGAAATTGGCTTTCACGATATAAACAAATAAGAACACAAATGATTCAAAACAGATTCAAAAACAGTTGAAAAGAACAATAAAAATAATAAATGGCATTTCTCCTAGCCTAGAATCAGCATCACAAACCTCATAGCCACATTTGCAAGGCTTCAGTTGCTGGTCAGTCAAGTCCATCTCCTCAGCACAGAGTGGACAGGTCTTTTCACCTCCGTCACTCATGTTTGCGCTGAAGTCAAAATTACAAAGGCATTCCACATTAAACCAAAAGATTAATATCCCTTGTTATAGAAAAAAAGAAAAAGAAAAGAAAAATAAAAAAGAAAAATGATAGTCAATTGAATATTACAAATACCCAATACGATTAAAATTTTATGTCAATCATCCATCTTAGAAGTCACAACAGCAACCATTTTTGTTATATTCCACTTACTTTTCCTTTTGAATGCTAATAAAACTCCAAATTTAAATTAAAAAAATCACGATTTTTTTCCCATCACATCCCGCATCTACATTACACCAATTACAATCAAAAAGCACCAATTAGCATAACCAGATAAAAAAGTTTTTTCCATTTAAAAAAATAAACCAAGAAAGTCCCCATCCAATAAAGTCAAAGCCCAGGAATCAGACACTAAAACCACTATTCACTCACAAAAATCACCACTTCCACATCCAAACCCCCTTAAAAACAAGCCGATTAAACACCATCTCAGCTATATCGAAGAACAAATATTATATAAACAAAAAAAGAAAACCACTAACAAATCGCACCACCGAAAAACCCTAAAAAAAAAACCTAATCGAAACCAGTTGCACGCAACAAAAGCAATTGGAACAGGCCAAGTCATACGAAAAATGCAATAAAAACATATTTACAGGAATAAAGAAAAAATATACAGCAGCCAAAACAAGAATCCTGAAAATAGGCACGAAATCGAGGGGCAAGATTGGAAGTTTAGAGATTTGAGACCAGCGACTTACACTTCAGGGATCGAGAGACAAAAAGCTGTAGAGAGAGAGAGAGAGAGTCTGTGAAGATGAGATTGTCAGAGAAACGAAGCGCTTTAGAGTAAGAGAGGGAGAGGAAGGACCGAAAACCACAAGAGAGGCTTTTAAAAGACAGAATCGAGAGAAAGAGAAAGAAAGGAAGGGTCTTCGCGTTTCTTATTTTTCCCTTTATGGCCTTTCCATCCGCTTCAGCCGTCCGTCGGCCATGCGGAGAACGGATTGGGGACGCGTTTTGGAGGATTTTTTTTATCCGACGGTGGATCTTGGTTGATTTGACGTTGACTCTCAGATCCGGGATGTGGGGCCCGATTTGTTAGATTTTATGGCTAATTACAGAAACCCTCAATTACGCGCTTTCTAATACCATTTATCCAACCATTTTAATTTATACATTTTATACGTTTTAATTATTCAATTGTTTTTAATCAATCCTTTCTCTTCTTTTTTTTTTTTTTTTGCGTTTAGTTGAAGTTCATAAGAGATTTACTAATCAGTCAAATTTGTTTTTCTTACCTAAATTTTTATTTTAAAATTTTAAAATTTAAAATTTTATGACCACTACATTATGACCTATATAACTCTGCCTAATTTGTTCTAATAATAAAAAGTATTAGAATCCTCTAATCTCTTTATTTTTAGTTGCAATTATTTAAATTTGAAACGTTGAATTGAATTATCGTACTTTAAAAAATACACAAATGTGATAAATTTGATATTTTTCATAAAAAAAAAGGTAAAAATTGAGCAAAATTCACGGGCGGTTCTAAAGATGCATCATTAGTCGGGAAAAAAAAAAATCCACAGTTAAAATTTCTTGGGCATTGGGGTAGCGAAGTTGTTCGAACCATAATTCTAGCAATTAAAATTATAACATACAGTTAAAATCTTGTGTATTATTTTAATAAAATAGCTAGACTCTTAATTTTAATAATTAAGATTAAAAATTTCGACAAATAAAAAAAAAAGGAAAGTGAAAAAGAAAAAAGTACCCAGAATAGTCATTTTATTTTACCAATCCTAATGTCAAAAATTAATTACTTTCCATCACTTGCTAGGCATATTGCCCAGAACGTCAATTTTTTCCTTTTTTCCCCATTGTTAACCTGAGCACAAGATACTGTTCCTCCCTTGTGATTGCTCTTTGTTTTTTATCATTTATCTGAAAGCGAATATTCGTTTTCTTCAATTGGAAACGTGGTTGGTAAGAATTGACAAAACAAAATATGTGACTCGATCAATATCAAAGGGTAACAATCGCATAATCTCATGTGAGATAAAGAGAAGGAAGCAGCTTCTTGTAGAAGAAACGATAAGAGAACAACACAGAGAGGCAAAACTGACAAGTTAAGGCGCATGTATAAATCCATAGGGTTAGGACATGATACTTTCATGTCTTTTTCTTTTTTTTTTAAGTTTTTTAATTGTAAATTTTTTATACGTTCTTACTTCCCTCTAAAGCTCATGCTCCTTCGTTTCTGATTTAGTGCATGCCGTCTTGCCATAGAAGGATTATAAAACTTCCTCATATGCTCTGACAGTCTGTGGATGGCTTGAAGATCACCAATGACTGAAAGCTGCATTAGAAATGAGTCAAACTTTTTATAAGGCAATTTTATTCCCTTGTCCACAACATCATCTATCAAGAAACATGCATCCTCCATCTTATTGCAACCAAAGAGTCCGTCAATCATCACACAATAGCTATCAACATCCTGTGCACAGCCTCTATGTTCCATTTCATGCCACGTGTCTAATGCCCCATCCGGATCGTCCATCGCAAAAAACATTGACATTAGCATGTTATATGTCTGCACACTTGGTAAACAGCCCACCTCAATCATTTTTTATAAAGCCTAAGTGCTTCATCACTATTCTTAGCCTCACAAAGGACCTTGAGAAAACAATTGTAAGTAACTATATCAGGAGGATAACCTTTATTTCCCATCTCTTGCAAAAGTCTGTATGCTTCATCAATCTTCCCAGCCAAACACACTCCTTCAATCAAATCTTTGTAAGTTGAAACATCAGGGAGGCAACCACTGTTTAACATATGCCCAAGAAGCTTAAAACACTCATCCATTCTATCATTCTGGGCAAAAGCAGCAATCATGATTGAGTAAGTTTTTGCAGTGGGTGAAGACAAGGTAGACCCTTTGGTCCTCATGAACTCCAACAGTTCCGCTGCTTCTGTCAATTTCCCTGCTTTGCAGAATGCATCAATAGCAGTAGTATACGTAAAAGCATCAGGTGTATGCCCCAGCTGGATCATTTCTTCCAATACTCTCATTCCTCTAGTCGGATTTTTAACTCTACACCAGCCAAAAAACAATATATTGTATGTATTCGAATCAGGCTTAATCTTACTCTTGATCCTAGCAAACAATGCTTCAGCATCTTCCACTAAACTACACTTACACAAAGCATCCAACAGCAAGTTAAAGGCATTAATTTCCGGTTGTGTCTTCACTCTTATCCTCTTTTTCTTGGCAAATAGCTGAACACGAGTCAGGTACTTTTGGGTGTAGTTTCTCAAAATTGTAAGCAAAACCTCAACAGGAACAACATTCTTGTCACTCCTCTTCATATGATCAAGCATATCACAAACAATTCGAAACTGCTTCACCTTATATTTTGTACTGGACAAAATGTCTATCATTTCATTGTAAGCAACGGGCTCATGGCCATAATTTTGTTGACGGGCTGCCCATGTAAAGAATCTAAATGCAATCTTCTCCTCAAATCGAAGCCTGTCCAGAACCTCAAGAACCAAGTCGGTTGTCAGTTCTAAACCAAGTTGGTCAAGTTGGTCTTCCATGTCATGGTTATGATTACCCATAACAGTCTCATACACTTGATCAACCTCACTTTCCTTAATGTGAATTCTTCGGCGACCACCACACAGTTCTTCTGACGAAACAATTTGAGAACAATACGGATGCATGGCAACCCTACCATTGGTCTTTTGAATCACATTTGATGATATGAACAGCTGTAGCCGATGGCAATGAGGATGAGATACAGTATTCCAAGTATAAGAAAATGATGGAGGACGCACATTTCTGTAGTTTGTATTGACGATAGCATTGAAGAAAGATATCTCAGAAGAAGAAGAATGATGGTGTCTTTTAACAGCATACAAACATGCACAAAGTTTCCTCACCATCATCCTCTTCCTTGATCTTTATATCTGGAACCAAACCAATATAGGCTTTACAAAACCAATATAAGTTCCAAGAGTAGAAATTGACTTATGTTTTGGACTCTGCCAAAAACCTTCTCAAGGAGAAATTCCATGAATAGTCACAAAATAAAAAGAGCTCGAATTCACCTTGTTCGTCATCTCGACCAATTGGAGCATAGCAGAAGTTTCAATCCACTTGGTTTCCCGTCCGAAGCAGTGGGAGCATAACAGAAGCCCTAGCCGCCAATGAAAAGCAGACAGACAAAGCAGCTGCGGGTCGATGAGGAATCGCCGTCGGGAGATCGCTCGCCTTGTACGGGGGGGCGGCGCTAAGCCCTAGCCGCCGCGAAGGGAATAGAAATGAGGCTCACTCACTAGGCCTAGGGGAACTACAGAGGAAAGGCATCAGCAGCAACTTCGGATTCGATTTTTATGTTCGACAACCAACGAACTGGCAACAGCATGAAGAAGCTCGTTGCGAATTACCCAAATCATCTGAAAATAACTCGGACTGGAAATTAATTCAAATTTGAAATGGCTATTTTAAAAAAATAATAAGTATTTTTTATTAAAAAATAATATATTTGGTGTGTATATATATATATATATATATATATATATATATATATATATTATTTATGTTAATAAAATATTTTTATATTTTAAAGACTAAAGGTAGGGAAAAAATTCGAATGACGTGGGAGTCCAAGTCAAAGAAAAAATTTTTAACCTTCCAAAACCAATATTAGTTTTTAAGCCAAAGATAATTGTGAGTTTACTTTGAATCCAGACCGTCCAAACGGGACAGTATCATCTACGGCCACGGTTTTGTTTGTGGTAGTCGTAGCAGAGGAGCAGAGGCTATGATATATATATATATACATATATGCATATGTATGTTGTGCAATTGCCGTACGGCCCAGTGCGTGTAATAAGCGCCGATCAAAGCTGTGTCTTCGAATTCTCGCAAACATGGCGACTCAGATCAGTAAGAAACGCAAAATAAGTCAGTCGCTTTTGTTTTTCTCCACTGTAACTCTCCTTTTTCTTTTGTTTGGTTCTCGAGAAAATTCTATGACAAGAAAATCCCGTCGAAAATGGAATGTAATCGACTCTCTCTATTGTACTCTGTGATTTATTGATTTACGGTTCTCTAGAAATGGAATTACTTGCTTTAGTTTTGCTTATTTGGATCTGATTGACAATGGAATGACTGTTCTGGTTATTGTTATTATTATTATTATTATTATTTTCCTCTGTTTCATGGCTTTTCTCATCAGATCAAAAACTGGGGTGGTGGGATGGGATTGACGATGTTGGATTTTTTTTTTTGACGAAACTAATGATGTTGGATTTCTTGTTATGTATGGCTGTCTTGGTATTACAGTTCGTTGCGGATGGAGTTTTCTATGCGGAGTTGAATGAGTTACTTACAGAGAGCTGGCAGAGGATGGATACTCAGGTGTTGAAGTTAGGGTTATTCCTATGCGCACTGAGATTATCATCAGGGCCACTCGTACTCAGAATGTTCTTGGTAATATTTTTCCCTCTCTTCCCCCATCTTCCCGTGTTTTGCTATGTTCCCATGTCCAACATTTCAGCTTCTGTATTGAAAAGCTTCAAGAAACAATCAAACTGTGCTCAAAACAATTCAGAATTTTTTGGCCTTTTCTTGCTTTCTTCACTGTTTCAACATTAAATGATGTGACTATTTTTTGGGTTGGTGGTGGTGGGAGGTTGCAGTTGTGTGAGGATCATTGAGAGAACACTGAACATCATAGGGAAAGGAAAATTTTGATGGAAAATAAGAAATTCAAGTTTATTTTTGTAGAAGTAACCATTTGGAGGTTCAAGGATTCACCGGTTAATTCTCTTAATTCTTAAGCCATTGCATATCAGGTGAGAAGGGAAGAAGTATCAGGGAGCTTACTTCCCTTGTTCAGAAGCGGTTCAAATTTCCAGAGAACAGTGTGGAGCTCTATGCTGAGAAAGTTAACAATAGGGGTCTCTGTGCCATTGCTCAGGCAGAGTCTTTGCGTTACAAGCTGCTTGGAGGCCTTGCTGTCCGAAGGCGTGTTCCTCAAGTGTGATTAGCTCTGTGAGATCCATAGCACAAAATTAATGGTTTACTCACATGTGCTAAATTGATCTGCATGCCACGTGATTTTTAGGTAGTTTATTTTATATTTTAGCTTAATTTTTGCTGCATGTCCTAAAAGTCCATGTGTCTCAAATGGTGTTCAACATAATTGTCATTGGGCCTTTGACATTTCTTTCTTGAAATGTGAAATTGCCAGCGTCTAATATTTCTAGTTTTCCTCTGTTGTCCTGTCTCAATGTTTTTCTTTGATCAAATCATCTTTGCAGCCAGTTGGTTTTACACTTATCTTGCATCTGAGGATTGCAATGCCATACAATGCTGTTAATTTTCCTAAGACAGTTTTTCAGGATGGCAAATTGCAAGTTCCATTTTTCCTGTCTGCAGTAAATCTTACACGGTGCAATAAACAAGGAGCTTTTCTTTGCATGGTTTTTTTAGCTGTGACAAGCACACATTGTGAGTTGGTCCATTCCAGAAACATTTTCTGCTACTAGTTTATGACCTTACTTTTTTTGTACTATCTTATTTATTTATTGTATTATTATTATGATTGTTATTATTGACATTATTACTATTACCACTACAACTACAACAACAACATTGGAATTTGGATGAGTAATTGATGTACATGCTTTAATTTGTCATGTATCCTACCATGGTGATTCAACGACAGTGTTATTTTCTGTTGAAATCTCCTTTTGGCACCATTTTCAGACTTCTATCACACATATAGGAAATCATACGTCTTACATATAGCATTGTCCTATCCCTTTGGTTGATTTTGTTAGCATTGGGGTTTGATGACAATGCTCACACAAAAACAATAGTGGGGAGTTTGTCTGCCGTCCTGCTTTGCACTTAGGGCATGGAATTTAGGATACCTTCCCACATCCACTGTATTTCATTCTTGATGGAAGCATACAACATGAATGCAATGCATAAAGATAACCACAAACAATGCAGTGGGATATAAGAGATATCAAATGGTTGCATTGTGGATAATCTGGTAATTTCTGTGTGTATTGGGCACTGTCTTTCCCCCATTGCCCTGCTAATTGAGCCTTGGGGATTTCACATCAGTGCCCATATAAGGTGGAGTTTGTCAGGCTTCTTGTGCTCATAAGGTACCTGGAGTTTGGAATATTCTCCAATATCCTTGTCATGCAAGCTCATTGTGTGCATACAAGTGCATTTCTGAATATGTCAAACTGCTAGTCTACCATTTTCTTCCCAACTTGTTGGAATTTTTAATGCATCTTTCATCATTTTTCTGCCATTCATTTTGTGCTCTCTGCCTATTGGGCGCTGACTTTCCCACTTCTGCCTTGCTAATTGAGCATCAGGGATTTCACATGAATGCCCATATAAGTTGGAATTTGTCAGGCTTCTTGTGCTGTTAAGCTGCCTTGAGTTTGGAATATTCTCCCATATTCTTGTCATGCAAGCTCATTTTGTGCATACAAGTGCAATTTTGGATACGTCTTCAGTTTTAGCTGCTGCTTGCTCAGCGTGTGCTTTTGGTTCACTTTTTCCTCTAGGCTTTATATGGTTGTTGGGAAGGGTGAGCCTTTGTGTAATGGTAAGGTTACTCCATTATCACTTGGAAGTCATATGTTGGAGTCGCAAAAACAATCTCTTTGTTAAAACAAGGATGAGGCTATGTACATGGAATGCTCCCCCAGATTCCATGGTGTGGGAGCCTCCTGCATTAGAGCGACCCTTTATATGGTTGTTAGGAATGATGAAGAAAATCATTATTAAGGATTTTTTATCCATTGCTGTATTCTATTAGTGGACAGAAATTATTCATATGCTTACACTCTTTTCCTCATTCAATTCTGAAGTGTAATTTTTGCAATGTTTGCAGGGCTTGCTATGGAGTCTTGAGATATATAATGGACAGTGGGGCAAAAGGATGTGAGGTAAGTAGTTTTACTGTTTTGATTGTGTTCATTTTTGCTTCATTGGTTCTTTTTTTCTCTCCCCTGCTTTTTTTTTTAAAATTTCATTTGCTTCATTTGTAGATTCTTATGAACTTTGAATTTCAACTGAATCTACTGCACAGGTAATTGTGAGCGGAAAGCTTCATGCCCAGCGCACAAAGTCCATGAAATTTAAGGATGGTTACATGGTATCCTCTGGCCAACCTGTCAATGAGTATATTGAGTCGGCTGTCAGGCACGTCCTTAGACAGGTCAGTTACTACTTGTCTCATTTTTGCTTGGTAGGTTATCTTATGAAGTTCAAAAAACAGGTTTTTCCCTAGAACCTAAGCCACTTTCTGGCTTGGCTTATGCTTTTGGATTCAGGGTGTGCTTGGTATCAAGGTCAAGATCATGCTTGACTGGGATCCCAATGGCAAGGTGGGGCCAATGACACCTTTACCTGATTTGGTCACTATCCACCCTCCCAAAGAAGAGGAGGACTATGCTCCACAGGCAGTGCTGACAACCAATATTGATATTCCAGTAGCATAAACTGTTGCTCCAAAATAACCGTGTAATCATTCGTAAATCGTCATTTCTTTTATACATTTGTTTTGAAGTGGAGGGTTGCAGGTACTTGTAGGATTTTGGATTTCTAAGCCTGGTGTTTACACTGCTTTTTTTTTTTTTTTTTTTTTTTTGTGTGTCCCTCAGCATCTGGAGTTCATTTAAAGGAGGAATCCTCTGGTGTTGTTAACTTTGTTACGTGTATGTGGCTGTGAAGAATGAAGTTGCTTTTTGTTTGGAAGGTTCGTTTTTTGCTAATTTTATGGATCATGATATGGATGCTTCCTGCTTTGAGGAACTGTTAGCATTTGTCAAATCCGTATCTACTCTTGTATTTGTGAAGAATGGGGTGCTTGTTTTGGGGGCAAGTTTTATACTCAAAAGTGATCTGAACTATCAAGAACTTCGATATCATCACATTAGAGACTCGATTGTGACCTACCAAGCAACGTTAGAATCGTATGGATTATTTGTTCTTTGAAGACGAAGAAAAAAAAAACCCTTTTTTCAATATTTAAATTAGAGATGATGTAGATGAATTAAACGTAGAAGTTAATAGCGCCAATGATGTGATGAGAGGAGGAATTTTTAGCCGACGGCTACGCTATTGATCTTTCAGTCTTTGTTGATGAGTCATTCAATTTTAGTCGAGATTGTTAGAAGACAGTTGCGCATTTATGACTAAAACATTAAAACTAACCTATCATTTAAGATTAGAGAAATTTTCAAAGTAACGGGTGTCAGTATAATGTGACATAATTTTACATAAAAGAATGTTTAAATCTTATAAATATGGTTATTATATACCTTTATTTTTTAAGTAAGTGGTATAAGAGTTAATCCTTTGATCTCTGTCGTAAGTGTTCTAAAGAGTAGAGAGTTCCAATTCATAATAACGACATTGATAGATTTGGTAGGAAAAAGGAAAAGAAAATTATACTTTATAAACTTGGATAATGTAAAACCCAACCAATTACCTTAAACATGAATAATGTAGACCCTAACCGATTATTTTTTGGAGAAAGAAATGAACCCTCAATTGTTTCAACAATTTCCAGTGCGCAACACAGACTCAATATTTTTAAGAAGCGTTAAAAGTGTCAACGTCCAACTCAGTCAAATTTCGTGAATTTTAATTTTAATATACTAAAATAAATGAGCATGTGACTGGCGACATTCAAAAAGGTCACGACATGCAACGTGGATTCCCATCCATCACGTAGCTACAATGACCGTGCTTAATGGCATCTTGGGCCCACCAGCCAGCGAACATGGCTGACAGAGGGGAAGGAAAACATGGTCTTTTCCTCTGATTGTTTCACTTCCCTCGCCGCTTTGATTTTAATGTCTCGCCTGAGTGACATTTAAAATATCTTGCCGGCAAAAAATAAAAACGAGTAAATTGTTTGTTTTTTTTTTTTTTTTTGCCTCCGCCATGAAATTGATACGACAAGAAGCATAAAAGAAAGTCTCCATTGTGACGTAGACACTTTGGTTTCCGGTAAACTCATTGAAAAAAAATAGATGGAGAAAGTAATTAACTATATCATTGCCATAAATAAATAAATAAAATTAAACTTAAATAAATTATTTTAACATCATTTTGTAATATTTGAACTCTTGTTTTTATCTTTGATGCCTATAATCTAATTCTTGGTGGCAAAAATGTAAACTCTCGTGAATTATATATAGATAATTCAATTTATAATTTTTTTGTGTGTTTAAAATTCCTTTTAAATAATTTTTAGATATTAGAATTGAATTAATTTCTTTTTGTGTATTAGAATCAAAATTCCCTAAGAATTTGAGGTAACTTAGTTAGATATGGAATGAAAACTTTAATACAATTTAAAATTGAATAATGCAAAATATTATCAAAAACATTTTATCAATTTATCACAAAATATTATTTTTATTAAGATAAATAATTTTTAAATATCTCATAAAGTAATTTTATTAATAAAAATTATTTACTTTAATAAAAAATAAAAATTTTATTCGTAATACTTATCAGTACTGTTCAAAATATTAGAATGAACGTTTGAATGGAACATAAGCCTTTCCTCAGTCGCCTCCCTAATTGTCAGCTTCGGCGGGTCAATGATGTGTTTTTCCGCGTGTCAGACCCTAATTGATGGCAGCAGCATGCTACGTTATCAGCAAACGAAACCGCGGCCTGCAATAAAAATAATATGAAAATTAAAATGGGAAAAAGGTTGCATGCCCAAGCGTGTCTCATTCGTGGACCAATGCTATTGGACAAGGGAACGAAAAAGCTGTGCCTTGCCGGTGACAATATCATCGCTTCTAACGGAATCTTCCCCAGTGAGAATGCGTTCACACGAGAAGAACAATCTTCCAGTCTTATGAATTCCCATTGGGAGTAAAATGACGAAAATATCCTGCAAGAAGGTTTTTATCCGCTGCGGCAGCTGTGTTTCTAATTTTCTTATATTTATTATTATTGTTTTTTCTTTTGGATATGTTATATTGGGTGGTGGAGAATACATTAAAAAAAAAAAAACTACATCGCATTCAGATTAAAAATCTTAGCATCATTAATTTCACTTTTTTTTAATTAATATATATATATATATATATATATATATAAAGAATTAGAGTTTATATTTTATGAAATTTTGATAAAATTTATATTTGAATCCTTCACTTTTTTTTTTTTCTCAACAATTTTGCTCTTAAACCAGCCAAGTTAAGCGTCATTGATACTAAGATTTCCGAATTGAAAAGATAGAGCGCAAGCATAGTTGTTTGTTGTCAAAACATATACTCATAAGAAATAAATAAAAAATTGACATCATTAACATGTCATCATGAGCGACGATGATGATTATGTTTTTGGTAGCGAAAACGATAGGCTCGGACGGACTAGATCGCTTTGTCCTCGTCAATATTATCTAGAACAAAAGGGTAATTTAGTCACAAAAAAACTCAATATTCCCACAGAGTAAAATAATGGAAAACAATAAAAATATATATAAGAAAACAAAATATATTTTTTACAGTGGGGCCCCCTCATCTTTTTGGTAAAACAATATTTTCTTTTTCTTGGTTCGTTCGTTAGCTTTATTCCGTTTACACTTTCAAAATAGAAAATCGAAACGGATTCAAAAACAATAAATTTGAATAGATGTAATTAAATTTTCTATTATATATTTATTATTTTAAATTATATTAATATTATATATATATATATAATACAATAAAAATTACTTGTGACGAACTGAGTGTCCTCGTTTTAAGACTATGCAATGGGCATCTTAAATTTTCTGACCAGCCCACCTCACCTCACGTCCCCTCATACCTAACCCAACCTTGACCCAGCCGTACATCTAATTTTCCAACTATAAATCCCAGCCTTTCACATCCAATATCAATAACAACCGCACGATCAAGCAATCCAACGGCATGTAGAAAAACTACCAGAACGTTCCAGCCTTCAAAACCCCGCTTCTTATATATCTTTCCCCACTTCTGCTTCAGTGTGCTCTAAAGCTTGTGCCATACCCACGCTAACGCCTTTCTGATATTTCTGTGTCAAAGGTTCTCTCTCTCTCTCTCTCTCTCTCTCTGATCTCTTTTTACAGTCTCTATTGCACGCCGTTTGATCGGATCTGATGTTGACTTACGTGGGTTTAGATTGTTGATTTTGGAGTAGAATCGGAAAAAAAAAGGAAAGAAAAAAATGACGAAGTGCTACCCAACCGTGAGCGACGAGTACAAGAAGGCCATCGAAAAGGCCAAGAGGAAGCTGAGGGGCTTGATCAACGAGAAGAATTGCGCTCCTATCATGCTCCGTCTTGCGTACGACCGCCCTCCCTGCCTCCCTCCCTCCCTCTCTCTTTCTTTCTTTCTCTCGTTCTTCCTGTAGCCACGCGTGTTTTTGTGATTGGTTAATGTAGTTGAATTTGAGTGAAAGCTGAGCTTTGATTGGATTGATGGTGTCCTGGCGTTGCAGATGGCACTCGGCTGGGACCTTCGACGTGAAGACCAAGACCGGCGGCCCATTCGGGACCATGAAGAATTCAGCTGAGCTGGCCCATGAGGCTAACAATGGCCTGGATATTGCTGTGAGACTGCTTGAGCCCATCAAGGCCCAGTTCCCGATCATCTCCTTTGCTGACTTCTATCAGGTATCTCTCGTTGCTCCTTTTTCATCATTTTCTGCCGGATTTTCATTAACTGATACGCTGATTGTTTGGTTGGTTCGATGATGTAGCTCGCCGGTGTAGTCGCAGTGGAAGTCACCGGTGGACCTGAAATCCCTTTCCACCCTGGAAGGGAGGTGAGTAGCTGTTTACCACAGTGTTTCTGAATAAAAAGCAGTTTGTTGTGGTAATTTGGGTTGTTATTCCTGAGACCCTCGTTTGCTTGAGGGTTTTCAACCCGCGATTTTAGTCTCTTGTCTGTTCAGTAGCTTCCTATCTTATTTCAAATGTTTTAGTGTTGCTCTTAACCTGTTGTCAGCAAGTAGAAAGTTAAGAAAATGAAATTTTAAGCTCTGGAATCTCCTTAATCTTAATGGGTATTGCGTTAGAAGGTTATGTGTCTTAAACATTATGTTGTGTGTAGGCAAGGCAGTTGGGTGTATCAAATTAATTGCACGATCTGATTCATTTGATTACGGAGTTCATTTTTCATTGGATGGTTGATTTAATGCTACTGAATAATATTTTTTTTTAATTTCAGGACAAGCCACAACCACCACCGGAAGGCCGTCTCCCTGATGCTACCAAGGGTCCGTTTGTGGTTTATTATTGGGAAATACAGAATTCAAAGTAGATTGGTTAGGCTGTTTGAATGCTATGCTTGTAAGTTTTACTTAAACTTTCTGTTATGTATATGCAGGTTCCGACCACTTGAGAGTTGTCTTTGGACAACAGATGGGCCTAAGCGACAAAGACATTGTTGTACTGTCTGGTGGTCACACACTGGTTGGTTTTGAAGCATCTTCTGTTTTATGATGTTTCGTGTTCTGTGGATTCAATATGCTGCTAATTGCTCTTTGTTTACTGAATCCTGCATGCCTGTTTTGAATGATTATTGCAGGGAAGGTGCCACAAGGAGCGCTCTGGTTTCGAGGGACCCTGGACTTTTAATCCCTTAGTCTTTGATAACTCCTATTACAAGTGAGTTGATCTCACTTTGTTCTTGGGCTACTTAAATTCTGTTGGATGGTTATTGCTTGTGTAAATTTTAAGCTTGTGCATGCATTAGGTAAGCTCTAGCGTGTTGATTTTTCTCTCAATGTTGTAGGGAGCTCCTGAGTGGGGATAAGGAAGGACTCTTGCAGTTGCCAACCGATAAGGTTCTTCTATCTGACCCCGTTTTTCGCCCGCTGGTTGAGAAATATGCTGCGGTGTGTATTATTTAACTGCTAAAAAAATTATCTTTGTCATGATTGGTACTCATTGGTGATGGTTATGGTGTATGTGGAATTTGCTGTTTACTGATGCCACCATCCACCATTGCAGGATGAAGATGCCTTCTTTGCTGATTATGCTGAATCCCACCTGAAACTCTCTGAGCTGGGGTAATATGTATTTCCCTAGCTGCTTGTTTTGTATCATAAGATTGCAGTTGTGATGAATCTTTCTTTTCTTTTTATTTATCTCTATGAGTTTTGAGACTGAGCCTCACTGGGTGCTGGTTTGCTGTCCTTGTATCTGCAGATTTGCCGAAGCCTAAGCAGCAGTTTAAAAATGGTGCCGAAAACACGGGCTCCCCAAGGTTTTATTTATTTTGGTGTTCCCCAAGGTTTGCCTGTCTGGCCAAGTTGGTTGTTGATGGATTTAGATGAATTATGCTTGTGTTTGTCGCGTATGATGATGAACGGGGGGAGGGATTGAATCAAGTGCTTGGTACTCAGTCATGATTATCTATAATAACAAAGTTTATTAGGGCTGTTCTTACTCTTTCATCTCTTGCATATAAGCTTCATTCTTGCGTGCCAAGAAGTCACGTTGTCGTCGTAGAATGTTCCAATCTTTGCATGTGCCAAATTAAGAGCTATCGAGGTCCATTTAATTTAATGGGAAAAGTCTGAAAACAAAATCCTTAGTTGTCCCAAGTTTTTTAATTAAAGATCCATGTGTGTGAAGGGGGCCCAATTCATTTAGGTAGGGTTACTATGAATGTGGGTAGACTTGCCTTTAACCTTTCGATTAGGGTAGTGTTTAATAACGACGAATGTTGGTCCTCTATCTTTTGCTCGCTGGCTTGCTTCTCTTGTAATTTTGTCGTCTGTTACCTTGCATGCATAAGCTGCTTTTACCAACACCAGAGTGCAACTTCAAATGATTCTATTTTTAAAGTTTTTATTTTCAAATACGGGAACACCACTAATTACATGGACAATAACGAGAAGGCACTACAAAATTGGAATGAGATGGAAACAAACATCTAACAGTAGTAACCAAGGGCTTCATTGACAAGCAAAATCCAACAAGAAGAGATTTAACCAGGGATACGGTTTGCTGACTCGCATCGTCATCGGCGACACGCCAGAACAAGGGAAGTAACAACGTGAAGCCTGATGAGTTTCAACCCCCTAATGGATGCTATTCTTCCATTAACAAAATTGCCAACTGCCAAAACAGCCAAAAATAAATCGGTTGAACATTTGTCTTCAACCAATCCCAAATTAGAATAGCAGCATTTTACTAACTAATTATAAAGCTTCGGGAAACAACTCAATCTTGAGATTTATTGACAAAATCAAAAAACAAGAGAGAAAGCACTTCATGCTAGTCTAATAATTGCACAGAAGAGGGGAAGATAGTCTATATAGGATGCCTAAGTTTATCTCTGTAATTGATTAGAAATTGAATTCTTACTGCATTAAGGGATCGTTCATAGCATGCCAACATCCACTGGGTAACTCCCTAAAACTCGCAAGGAAGTAGCAAACTCCTGCCAAAGAGGGATCAACTCACTCATTAATAGTGTCACCGACAATGTTATTGGTTAAAAGGAAAAACAGACCTTCAAATGCCTAAGGGCATTCTGTGCTTTCTGGTCTGCCATTGATGCCTCAAAATCCACATAGAACATATAATCAAAGTATCTGCTAGACAAATATACAAAGAATATCAAGCAAAAAAGTTCATCCACATCCCTGATAGATAGCAACATATAGACTGAAACGCAAGTAAAAGTCATCATTATTGAAAATCTATTTGGGCGCTCCAAGAATGGATAGCATCTGAGACGTGCACTAACTTACTTTGGACACCCATTTTTGCTACCCTCAGATTCTCTCATGGGCTGCTTCCTCAAGGGCCGACTCTCAATCTGAGAACAAAGAACCAAAGTATAATACAACTAAAAGGACGTTTCATCGGCAAATCCAACTCATAAAGAGGAAAATGCATTTGATGTTTAACAAGAGAAGAGAGAGAGTGCGTGTCATAGGAGAAAGAAAATTAACCTTAGTAAGGTTGATTTGTCGAAGGGCAAAGACAGAAAGTGCCTTGAATAGCACCCCTGGGCCCTCCTCCAGCGAAAAGACTATACTTGTCTGAGACCTCAAGAACCATGTTTGTCAGCAAAAGTATATTCTTTAACATCCACAGTAGAACAACTTTAGATTAGCAATTTAAACTAATGGGCGTTTTATTTGTCAAAACAACTAACCTTGAATAGCCTGTCTGTGCCTGGAATTACCGGTTCCCTTGCCAGGATCAGAAATCGAGTAACATTATCGCAGTTGTCCTATCATAAGGAAAGAATGAGTAATTCAATGTATCTGCCATGAAGCAGAGCATGACACCGAAGGTGAAGATACAACAAACCTGGACATCTTCGGCTAATATATTCAGGCCATAGATACTTGCAGCAGCAGAACTAGCAACTGCTGCCGTATCTTTCATTTTATTGAGAGCAACGTGCTACAGAATTGGAAGAATTGAAGTCAGTTGCAAAAGCAAAATGCTAAGAATATTAGCAGATGATTAACATTAAATCAGGCACTGGATCTCAGGAGAAAAACATGGCCACACAAAACCACTAGTAAAGTTGAGAACGACGTGGCTGACCCATGAACCAACTTGAGATGGGCTACCAGAAATTGTTCCCAGAGATGCTACAGATACACAAGATGCCTTTTTCACAAAAAGGAGACTATGGTCCCACTATGTCAGAAATCAAGATCACTGGAAAATTACATGGGACCGAGTTTTGCCCAGAACTCGCAACGCAATAAACTGCTGACCATAAAGCTAGCCTCACCTTCGCTGCACCGGCAGTGTCATCAATGGCTTCTCTGACCAATTGCAACTTTGTTAATGTATGTTCACATTGAGCAAGAGCCTGAAACACAACTAGTACAGAATTAGTCATCGAGCAGATCAGACAAGCTAGAGAAAATAAGAATTAAGTAAAAATATGCCTGTGAATGACTGAGGACCCTCTTCAAGTCTTCAACATTAACGCCATGATTGGCTAGTAAGCAATGGCGAACAGCATATTTCACTTCACCAATTATGTGAAGTCTATGCCGAAGTAAAAGATCGTAATTTCTGTGGATGCTTCCACCTAAAGAGTTCTCGATAGGTAAAATGGCTCTATCTACAAGCCATCCTTCAACAGACTGTGAAGAGAATAAAGGAAAAAAGATGCAGTTAGAACCTATCATAACATGTCACATAACTATGCGTTTGCACATTCAAAACCGACATTTCTTGACATAAACAAAATTGAAAAAAAAAAAGTTTTTGGTTTTAGCCCATTAAAACATTTTCACTAAAAGAAATTGACAGGTACAAATAAAAAATGTTCTGAAGCCAAAACCACAATGAAAAATCACCTATGAAAAATAGGACACAGAAGCAAGAAAGAAAAGCATCACAATTTTCCATGAAACTCACAATCAAAACACCGCATTAAACAATATTTGTTTCATAAGCAACAATTATCCAATAATTAAGCTCAACATCATACTTTATATATATATCAAAGCATCCATCAAGAGTCGATCCCAAGTGCAACAATCATATGAACATACATCTTGAAAAACAGCAATAAACCATTATAAACTAAAATTGGCTAATGTAGTCGGAAAAGATAACAGGAGTTATAAAAAAAAATCACTTCAAAGGCTTTGTCGAATTGCTCGCACGGCACTGCCTCGCAGTTGGGGTACGCCTTCTCTGCCGCTAACTCACTGTACGCACCATGGATTCCCTGCAACAATATATTGCAAAAATTTATCAACTATCCAATGCAAAAATTGCACTGCTTACACTGACTAACTATCCAATTCCACATCAAAACTATAACCAAACAGGGCACATCCAAAAGGCCCCCCCGTACCTGGAAAGCGACACGAAGGCGGGACCCTACTGAGGAATGAGTTGATGATAAAGGCTCTATCACCCAAAACAAAAAAAAAAAAAAAAGCAAAAACAAAAACAAAAAGGAACATCATGGCCCAAAACTAAATTTAAAAACCCCAAAAAAGAAAAAGCAGCTTGGCCATTCCGTACTGGGGAGAGGGTCTCTTAGAACGATGTCGTCTGCGTTATAATCGAGGTGGCTCTGCAAATCGATGGCCCCAGTATGGCTGTTGCTTTTGCTCTTGTTGCCGTCGCTTGCGTTCCCGTTTCCTCCGCAGAGAGAGGCCAAGGATACAAAGCTACGGCTCTGTTTAATCTGAAGCATTCCCGGTTTGATCTTAATCCTCCGCCTTTGATCCGACGGCGAGGGTTTAACGGCGATTTGGCCCAGAGGCGGAGACATGGGGGACCGTGTCACAGAGGCCGTCATGTTGATCTGTTATTTCTGATGGATGGAAGCGTAGACGGAGACTTTAAATGGTTACCTTTTTTTTTTTTTTTTTTTGCTTTTATTTTTTTTCTCTCCTTTGGATAGATTTTTTAAAATGATTTATAACTATTTTTTTTCCTTGTATTTCCTTGTTGACAATGGACTAATTCTTATCTCATATTAAGCTTTTCTTCATTTGTGAATTTGTTTCCTAACTAATAAATAAATAAATAAATAAAATTAAGTTTTTGTTCCCTACTAAATTTTCTAAATTTTTTTATATATATATAATTGAATTTAGGCGAACTCAACGGTCATCTAAATCTTCTCTTAGTGAATATATTTCAATTGAAACTTAAAAAGCACAACTGAATCTTCTTCCATCGAATATGAACAAGTTTAATTGAATTTACATGTTTATTACATAAATGAACCTATAACCTATTCATTGAATTTTTTAATTAAATAATTTTTTTGGTAAAAACTGTCACTCATAAAATAAATTATTACTTTATTTTTTTATTAATTAATTTTGATTGAATCTTAAAATTCTAAATTCTTAGTTTTAAAAATGACACTAATTTTATTAAACTGATTAATAATTCGAGAAATCCTTTTATAATTAAAGTGTCACGCATGCAATGGGGTTAAATAATTCTGAATTTAATTATTTTCTTGATCATGAATGCGTTATTATTTCATTGGTAATATTTTCCACTTCGATGCTCTTTTTCAGTTGAAGCGAGAGGTTGAGCATGCCGGGACGACACGTGTTGTGCATGCAGTATGAGTTCTGACAGCAAAGCCTATTTTTCACTTCAAACGAACGCAACCCCCTCGTGGTAGGAAGTCAATCCCGTCTCTCCCGTACTCAGCTCGTTCCGCCGATGCGCCTTTTCCAATTTATTTTTATAAGAATACCAATAATTGAAATTTAATAATTTTTAGGGACTCCACATTCGCCGTTGTCTGTCATTTTGCATGATAAACTCTCAGAACAGAACTGTCGTCGTATATTGGACTGGCTTCGCGCCCAAATTTGGTCTGTGGCTGTGTCCAAAAACAGTTTCTTCTTCTTCTTTTAACATACGGTTCTGACAAGGCTAAATTCAGACAACCGCAATTCCTCGCATGCACGGGTAGGTGTTTCGACAATTAGTCAAGACAGCCACGAACTCGCCCACTCATCCAATGGCATATGACCCGTGCCTATCTGCGCCATATCAGCTTGACCCAAAAGCAGCCATGCTCGTGCATACACCGGTGGTGGTCCGGCCCAGCTGAGTCGGACTATAAGTGATGTTACATGCTGTATAAAATTTCTTTTTGAAAGTCTTTTAAGAAATATTTAGTAGCTAATAATTTAAATTTCTGTTCTTTTTGTCTTAAATTATAATTCTGAAAAGAGTAAGGACGTAAGATTTATAAACAAAAAAAGGGAGAGAAGAATTATTGGGTAGAATTATTTATAATATTTGCTAATTATGATGGCTAAAGGAAATGAGCATCATGTCTAAATTTTAAAGCATAAATGAATGAATATCGTACACATTCAGGTCTACATTTAAGAATTACCGGAAGCCTATATGAATACAATTTCCCAAGCCTAAGTCTTCAAATTTAGTGGGGTTGTACGTTTGAATTTTTATTTTTTTTTAATGTTTTTCAGGGGGTCCATGCATTAATCACGTTGGGCATCTCACTTACGTTACCAAACACAAGCCGATAATGTTGCAAATCATTTCGACAACGGCTCCATTTGTTTTTTTGGCAATCATCATCACTTCCTCCACTTCTTCTCTGTCCTATTATCGTCGATCCGGACAAAACGATTTCCGTTACTAAACTGCCCCCCGAAAAACCCAAAAAAAAAATCCCTCCGCCATGACGCATGCGGCATGTGTATAGCTTTGCCCTCCACGTGACCTCCGTTATTCCCTCCACGTGCCAAAAAACAAGATGCGCCACTGCTAACAAGCTTGTTTGGTGGAAGCATCCGCATATGGATGGCACGCGAGTTCGTACGCAAACGTTTTCGCAAAGATCACCACCACCACCACCCCCCACCCCCACGTAGTCTATATATATATATATATAATACATGTTATTGAGACACGAGTGAGAATAAAAATTTTCCAGTTTTTGTTTTTATTTTTTATTTTTTGCATTATCGTCGTCCTATTTGTGTAGACAAGACGTGTTAGACCTAAAATTGCGTAAACAATCAAACTATGATTCTAGCCCTCCTAGTTCTTATGACCCTTAATGGTGGACAACGTTGTCTAAATGAGTACTTCTATGGGACAAGTAATCACGAAGCAGAGGATATGACTAATTTCAGATTCATTAATGCGCGAAATAAAATTGGATATTTCAAACAGAATGAAGGGATGCATTTTGCGTAATGGTGACCTTCTTAAAGCATGACTCTAATGGTCTCTCAAAGGAAGGAAGGAAGGAAGGAAAAAAAAAAAAAAAGAAAACAAACTCCGGTGGAAGATAAGATTTATTAAACTACGTTGCACTAAATGTTAATCCATTTATTTGTCAATTACACGATAATTATTTTTACGAACAAATTCTTTTTGATAAAAAATTGGAGTTATTAGAACCAAGATTTATATGATTAAAATAAATTTTTTAACACTTCATGCTTCTTTTTGAAAGTTAGATTTCGTAATTTTATGAATAAAAATTTGAATAATTAATTATTAAAATATTTTAAATGATATTTAGCAATTTGGAACATGTTTATTCGACCCGGGTGGGGGAAAAAAAAAAAAAAAAGAGAGAACTTCTATGATGATAATGCTGCACTACGTTCCAAATAGGAACGATGCTTTGCTTCGCATGGGAGGACTCGCCTAGATAAGCTAAAAAGTGGGGCCCACCAAACTTCTTAAAATTCCGCTGAGAGGGATTGTTTGTGTTTTAATTCGACTGTGAGTTGTCGTTGCAGCCGTCTAATCGGTGTTGTTACTCTGCTTTTCCTCGTAGACCGAAATATTCGTGTCATAGCCGCATTTTGTCGTGCCACGTGTTCAGTCATACGTCTGCGCGGGGGCCCCGCTCTCCACCGACCAATCCCTCATAGGCGTGTTCCCCCCTGCCTTAGCTCTTTCTTTTTTCGCGTCCCGCTTCCCTTAATCTCGAACGCCTGTCTGTACGGCTGGCGTGCACATTCGGTCCTTGAATATTTTAGCAGCATTGTAATAATAGTTTTTCACATCTCGGATAGAAAATGATATTTGTAGTGGGAACAAACTACAATTTTTTTACCCAAAAAAAAGAATAATAATAATAAAAGGAGACTTATGGGACCGTGCTAATGAATTCATTATCAATAATGCACGCATGTTAGCATTTCGCCGAAAAATAATTGAAGTAAATAATAAATTTAAAGATTTAACGTTATATTAAATTTAAAATTTCAAAGTTTTTTATTTATATAATACTATTATTTTCTTATGTTTAATGTGGAATTTTTAATCATACAACTCACATATTTATATTTGAAATTTCAGTACTTGAAGCCTCATAAAAAACATTATCTTTTTAAAATTAATATAGTAAAAAATATTACCTATAATAATAGTAATAATTTTTTTTTAACAAAATTAGAGTTTTATTGAACAAACATTGAGAGAATGCTCCTAGATTTCTTTCCTTTTTTTTTTTTTTATCACTCGGTTGTCATCAATTTATTGTCAACCCCAGTTGATGATATTTCGCATTCATTACCAGTTTACCACCAAAATAAAATATTCGAATGTCTAGTCATGCCACCACGATTGTTCACAAAACACAAAGTACATCAACCCATCAAGAATATCTATAAGAAGATATTCAGGTAAAATGCCTACCGATCCGCGCCCATCACTGGCTCATGGCATTACAATTCTGTTTGGGACACAAAAGCTCAGTGATCAGCCCACCCAATGCGATATGTGCAGCATCCACACAGATCCTCTAGTGGAAATGTGTGATTCTTTTTTCTTAACAGGAGTTGTTGCCCAATGTTTCGGGCACATTTTGCCTAGTTTACTCCACTTTTCCTACTATCCAGTGTTTTCCTTTGACTGCAAAATTTGACCAGTCAAGTAAATTGACAGATCCCTACGATCTGGGCGTGGCCCCATCTTCACCCCGTCCCACCAACTGTTTTTCTGCCTGTGATCATTGATATTATATTTAAGGGCACCAATAAGCGTGAAAGCTACTCAAATTCATATAAAGTATAATTAGAATGTCGTTGATTTCACACAAATAAGATAAAAAGTTATATTATCTACTTATCATGATTCTACTTTTTTATAAATTCTTGTTATTATTGTGTTAAAAACTTGCGTTCACATAACATTTCTTTATATATTTAATTTCATTTCATTTGAATGATGATTCTCGTATGAGTAGAGGGTGAGCCTAGGAAAACTTCGTAGGATCCAAAGGAACTCTAGAAATCTAGACATGGGGACCAATTGTTCAGAAATAAATACACAAATAAATAAAGAGTCGGGGATCAATCATTGCTTGTTTACGCATTTCCACTCCAGTTTGAAGATGACAGCGTAGAATTCGGGTTTGGTATCATAGAATTTCTCGCCACTCTAGGAATCTTAGTTCATAAGTGGCGAATTTTCAAAAGATAATGAACGGAAAAAGATAAAGAATTTAAAAGACAAAAATAAAATAAAATAGAATAATAGTAGTGCCTATGGTAAACCTGTGATTCTTTTTTGATTAGCTTATCATCATTTACTGTATGGGTGGATTGCATGTGCAAAGCAAGCTTTTCTGAGTTTTTTGGCTCGGATAAATTAATTGAAAGAAGTGCCTATGACAATTTTGCTTTGGTTCTGTAGCAATCTTCCTTGAAAGTTTTAACGGAGAGGAACATTCTCCCACCGAGTAATAATTACTAACTAATAAACTATCAAAAAGGCAATTTGCACTAACGATATTCATGAGATTTTGTTTCTTAATGAATCTCCATGACTTCATATCGAATGGACAAGCTTAAACTTCTCGTTTTAGGGTCGTTTATAGAACAAATCTATTAAACTCCTAATAGATGTGTTAAAGGTCATAAATTCAAGCCACGATCAAAATGTTAGGTGAAATTAAACATACATTTACAAAGTCTTTTTTTTTTTTTTGGGTGTTACTCAATTTCTCTAGCAAGATTACGAGGTATTATTCATACTTTGTCATTTTATTTACCAAGAAAAAAAGAAAAAAGGGTCCCTAATCAATTTTGGCTTCAAGCCTTCACAAATTGAATTATCAGATAAAATTCGTAACTATTTTATATTTTTCTATTTTCTCATAAAGGGAGAGAGCATTGCAGTGCATTGCAATTATATCATTTCATCTGAAAGGGGACCCCCCATCAGACCTCTGTCAAGACCGAAGCTTACGATACCTTTGCAAACGAGGCTAGAATTATATAAATATGACACCAACTCAGGCGACAATAGTGAGATTGGAATTCTTATTTCTAACCTTTTGTAAGTGTATATTGTCTCCGCCAGTGTCGAGTACCAACCTGTTGGTTTCATGTATTTTTGTTGCATGATATAAGTACAAGAGATGGACAGGTATTTTCTTATGATGTGACCAACTTGATGCCTATTCCCACCAACGCTTGTTTTGTTCTTCAAAGTATCCAATGCACGTTTTAATAGCAAGCACCACCCAAATTGATAAAGACACTTGTCATCCTTACTACTATATTTTTTTTTTCTTTTTTCATATTTAGTATTGAGTAACTTGACTTCACTTAAAAATATTCAAATAAAAAACTCAATTAAGAAAATATTAATTTAAGCAAAGCTAAAGGTGAGAAAATTTTAGTTAATTATGTTGCAATTTATAGCTAGTGACTATCACTCAAAAGTGTTTTGTACAAATGGCTAAGAGTAATTAAAGCATACAAATTTTATTTTATTTTTATTTTTATTTTTTTTGAACTACACGCCTGCTAAACCAAATACCCACGTCATCCACGGGTGAACTAAATATGATTTGTCTCAAGGAAATTGCTCGGCAAAACATGATTTGTCATATTGCCATTCTTTCATCAATTTTTAGGCAAACGGAAGCAGCAGAAGTATACAAAATATGGCAGGCTTTGATACCTGCAAATTTAGAAGGCGAATAGTAGTGCAGGTCACAACAAATGTTTCGATGGAACGCTGGCATAACACGAGCAAAGCAGAATCCATGGGGGCCTATGCATGCCATGAAGCCGAAACAAATAAAGATCAAAAGGATGATCCTCTGTGTCACTGTCACTGGTCTCCCTCATTGCCTCGCCCTGTCCCCACCCATCATTTTGAGTCCACATCACGACCCTTCGACGCGCACACACACGCTCACACTCAAAACTCAACCAACAGCGCACCGAGAACAATTCGATCACAATCAATCAATCAATCAGAATCCCTTACGGTATTGCACTTGTTCATTCCTACGAGGCAGAACCCACCAGGACGAAAAAAAAAAAAAAAAAAAATCAAAGAATTGTATAACTAATAAAGTTATGGTGAGGATATAAATAATTGTAAAGGTAGATCAGTTGGGATCATTCATATGTTTTGGTCTAAATTTTTTTGTAGAAAAAATTCTCTATTTAAATGCTAATGATTTTCACAATCTCCTCCATACATAAGGAAAAAAGTCATGCCCAACTTGAATCTCATACATTTTCAATCACTTTTCCCAATAAGATCTTGAAAAAAAAAGTAGTACTACGGGAGTACAGTCAATACTTTTAGTTATAACAAGTTAACATGGAATTTTGTAATTTTTTTACATTAAAACAGAAATAAGTTAATAACCCAAGTTAGGTCAAGCGTGTTCTAAGTTTTTTTTTTATTATTATTTTTTTTGTCCAAAAAATCGCAAAGATAAAAGTCCATTTATGGAGGGTGGCTCGTAACATGGACTTTGAATAAGAGGGAGAAGGTAGTGGGAAATCATCTTAAAAAAAGAAAAGGTATCAAACCACACTCGGTAATAAATTGGACAATGGACCCATGCATGTGTGAAAGTTATAGATGGTCTAATGGATGGTGGGGGTGGGTGCCCACAAGGGAGGGAGTGGGGTCCATATATAGTTGCATCCAAGAGGAAGTGGGACCCCACAAAGGACTATGAGATGTATGTTTAGTGGGGGCTGGCTGCCAGGCCCCTCCTTATGATATAAGAATCTGTTTGGCAGAGAAACCGATTTGCATAGAAAAGACTCGAATTTTCTTGCCCTGCCAGAATTTCATTTTGCTTTCTCTGCGTGCAAGCTTCTAACAAACATCGTTCATCTTGTACGGCATAAACGTTATTACTCTCTCTCTCTCTCTCTCTCTCTCTCTCTATATATATATATATATATATTATAATATCTCCACTTGTTCTTGAAGATTGCTTTATATATTTAGGGGGGGTTGATCTTGTCTCTTTGCTCTTCTTTACTCTAGTCGACGATTTCTAGGCAAATCTCTCTCTGGGTTTCAAGGGGTTGATTGGTTCTTTGCATGGATGGATCCTTCAAGGGGACAAAACCAGGTTGGAACTTACAACAAATTTCCTTTGCTCCTAACATACTGTTTTTGTTTGCTCACTTTACTTTTGTCTTTGCTTTCTATTTATTTATTTTTTCTTTCTCTCCTACTTTGGCTTTAACGATCATGAGTTTTGGGTCTAGTTTGAACGATGTGGGAGTGATGAAGTTCTTACTGATCATCTTGGTGATGGTGAGAGCTGACTGGATGGTTTTTGGAGATTGATTTTGAGTTTTCTTTTTCAAAAAAAAAAAAAAAAAGTGAACTTTACCTTTGTTTTCTGCCTTTTTAATAGGTGGATTCAAAGTTTTAGGTTTAAGACTGTACCGGTATAGCACCATTTCACACTGGATACAAACTAAACATCTCCAAGCTAGAACTTTAGTTCTCTTTTGTAAAATGGTTATGGCTTATGGGGTTATTGTTTCTCCATAAAATCAGTTGGATTCAGTCAAAATCCCTTGTAACCTTTTGTATTTGCACTCTTTTATTTTTTGTCCAATTGACAGAGCGTACATGAAAATTAACTTAATTGAATTCTTTTAAATCCATCACAAGAAATTTGTGGGCTTCCTGTTTTGAACAAAATATAACGATCCATTTTACTACAAAGGCATCAATCTTTGTATTTAACGAACCAAAAAATCACAGGAGGGAGAGAGAGAGGGGGAGATAAATGCATATTTGCTTATAAGTTTTGCTTTTCTTGGTGGTCATGGTTCAGATTCAGGAAATGCCTGCACATGCGCTGGAGAACATGTTGGTTTGCTCAAAAGGACAATTACAAGACAGGAAACCAAGACCACAACCAGAACAAGCTCTGAAATGCCCAAGATGTGACTCCACCAACACCAAGTTTTGCTACTACAACAACTACAGCCTCTCTCAGCCAAGGTACTTTTGCAAGTCATGCAGGAGGTACTGGACCAAAGGAGGAACATTAAGAAATGTTCCAGTTGGTGGAGGCTGTAGGAAGAACAAAAGATCATCCTCCTCATCAAAGAGGACCCAGGAACAGCAATTGATGACTCCTAATACCAACCCACTTACTAGCCTGCCAGCCTTAACTTACGACTCCAATGACCTTACTCTTGCCTTCGCTAGGCTCCAAAAGCAGTCCAATGGGCATCTAGGGTTTAATGACAATGACCAGCTGCCTCTATTGGGAAACCCCACAAATGCTCATTGTGATATTCTTAGCAGCATTCACAATTCTGCTGCAACCCTAGCCTTCCCTGATGCGCTGAGGAGCAGTTTCCTTGATACCCAAAACTGCAACTTCCAAAGTTTTCTCTATGGGTACGGGAATGGGAACATGGGAGAGGTGGAAAATAGTGGGGTTTGTGTTGGTGGAGAAATGGGGCTGCCCTATGAAGATGTGAGTGGGACAACAACATCAGCAGTGACTGTGACCACAATGAAGCAAGAATTATGCAATAATAGAGAAGATGAGAACAATAAGGTCTTTTGGGGCTTCCCATGGCAGGTCAATGGAAATGGGAATATGGGTGATCTTGATTCATCAGGAAGAGAAAGCTGGAATGGACTAGGTTCAACTTGGCATGGCCTTCTTAATAGTCCCCTTATGTGAAGAATTTTCAGTCTGCAAGCTGGGTTTCCCAAAAAAAAAAAAAAAAAAGCCCCCAAAAAGGCACAGAATTTTCCTCTCTTTTTAGTCTAAGGTCTCAGTTTTTAGTCCCTTTGAGTTTTTTTGTGTTACGAGAACTGTGATTCACTTGAATCATCTCTCTCCCCTTTATCCTTTTCTTCTTTCCTTTGTTTACTGTTATTGGTTTATATGCTAATGAAGCTTGATATTTGTTTCTTAACCAAGTAAGGAACTTGCAGAGGTTGAAAACATATATCATGGGAGGCATTTCAGACACATATTCACGTTACACTATCATCGTATTTACATGCACATTTATTATACTTTCATCTAGAGATTTAAAATATACAACAAAGAGTAGTAATAATATAGTGTGTGGATTTGCATCCGCCATGGAATGCATCAATTGGCTGTATGCATGCAGGTTTATGGAAAGGAGTGAGTGACCGAGAGAATGATGTTTCATTGTTTTTGCAATCTCAACTCTCTAAATTATTGAAAGATGTTGCAGTGGGGGCAGCTTAATTAGACATGTTTCAATGAGTGGTGGTTTCAAGATATTCTACCATGATGAGTCACATGTTTAGGTAGATCCTGACAATATAATAAAAGATTTTTAAATTAAAATAATTATGTGATAATAGCTTTGTTGGGTCTCTCGTCTACCCAAAAAAAGCTTAGAGTTTAGGGACGTGGGGCACCAATTTCGGTAAGGATTTTCTTCTCTTACCAAACCAAATCTAAGTTTAGATTTGGGTGTGTGAGAGAATGGTCAGTGAGCTGCTCCAATTTCATTAAAAATACGGTGCAGGAGTCCACGTAAGTTCCTGAAGTCGAAAGAACGTTGGCAACCATTTATCTCTGTATTATAATAGTCATGTGGTCGGTGCCAGCATCCTTATTTTATTTTATTTTGGATCCAAGCTAATTTTTTTTTTTTTTTTTTTGTTGTCCGAAAAGATGGAAGTGACAGGATTTAAATTCATGTCTTCCTCTCGGCACAAGACCAATTGTTCTAAGCAGTTGGTCTTCAAGTTGGTATCTTTTATTTAGAATGAAGTATTTGTATAGTCAGTGACTGATTTGCAGCCCAATGGATCGGATGAGAACTTTGTGCATTTACAAATTTGAGACCAACGATTAAAAGATGACTACTTTTATCGTACAATGGCCTCAAATTCATTTGTTGATGGTGTCTTGGGCCTGCTTTGGCCCAACGACAGATCCACATTCAAGCAGAGGCATTTTCTCTCACTGAAATTTAGATTTTGATTTGACACCCCCCCCAAAAAATATTTAGAATTTTTTCTTATTTTATATAATATATATATATATATATATTATTTTTATTTTATTTTTTGCTCTAAGCTATTAGAATTTTCTGGCTTTCCCACAGGCTGGGCCGTATAACTACTGCTGTAGTCTCTCCACTAGTACTTTGTGGTAATTTACTTTGTAAGATAGAAAAAAAAAATATTAATCCGACAGATTAGTGTTACTTAAGACAATTATTGACCCTTTCTCCCTTCTTATTAAAAGGCTAATTAGCAAAGAATTTAAGATTTTTGTTTTTTCAAATCTAATAAAACTTCTATCAATTTAAGTCTTAAATTGGTTTGTGTTTTGGTGTCTTAGCAAGATATTTCCCAAAATACCCACTACTAAAAATAGGGTAAAATAAGCTGCCGAATAGTTGTATTTGCAGACATATCACGTAGACTGAGAACGCTTAAAATGGAACAGCAACAATAAAACCCAAGAGTAAGCGTTGGTTTAAACAATGATACGACAATACTTCATATCTACTCCTTATCTCCTCATAAAAAGAATGAGAGAAAGATATGAACTTTTGAAAACTAATTATAAACCAATAAATGAGGAATTCCAATTCTTTCAGTTTGCATATAAAATTCTTTTTACCGTAATATTATGAATTTTAAATTAAAAAAAATCCCTATTATAATAAAAAAATTAAATTAAAATGGTGAGACACAATAAATAGTAAAAAAAAAATAACAAAATGATCACACAGCCAATTTATACAACCGAATACTACGCGGTTATACCTTTCAAATTGCCTCATAAGGGTATATATATATATATATATCATCGAAATAACTGTAACAGAGGATAGTCCCAAACATGTCTTAAGCGAATGTAATAATCCCACCAGTTTCCTGACACCATCTAAACATATCCATGTAAAATCACTGCTACCACAATAGCCATAACCTCGGAGATAGAGAAATGATCCACCTTGTTAAACCCCCAAAACCCATCGAGAGCAGCAAAAAGATCCCCCCAAGTTTCATTTCCGTAGAATGGCTAGGCTGCTGCTCCAATCACCCGGTTATCTTTCTACATCAGCAAACGAACTAATGCCAATAAGGAAAAAAAACTATGTGAACTGAATTGTGAGCTTAACTACGGTAATGTTTACCTCAGGATGTTCTGTTCTGTGGCTTCTTCCATAAGCCGCCTATCTTCTTCAACATACTTCCATTTCTCTTCTGTAGCAGGTCGTTGTCAGTATCATCGCCATAAGGGGAAGAAATCGGCCTAGTAGGAGGACTAGAGTTGCTGTCCATTGACCCAGTTCTTTCCATGAACTTCCCACTATTCCCTGATGAAAGCATGGCCACAGCTGCCTCTGCTGCCTTCCTCCACTGGTTAGACTGCACCTTTAGCCTTCTCAACTCTGCCTCCATTTCAGAATTTGCTGTTTGCACTGCTTCGAGCTGTTCAGTCACCCTGGCCACCCGCTTATTGCTTCTATCCATCTCTTCCTTCACAATCTCAAGCTTTGTGAGCGCCTCTCGCTCTGCAGCCTTTGCTGCATCTAGTTCTACAACTGCATGATCATCCACTTTGTTCCCATCTTTTGACTTTGAACCAATTTCCTCCTTCAAATTCTCATTTTCCTCCTGTAAATTCAGCAGTTCTGTTTCCTTGTTCATTAAACTTGCCTTCTGATTGGCAAGAATTTCTTTTAATTTTTTTAATTTGCTCTCAAGTTCAGTTTCTCTTTTGTATGATAAGCTCTTCTTAAGTTTCACATTTAGCCCTTCATTCTCTTCCAAAATGCCCTGCAATTCAGTTTCCTTATCCATAAGATCTGCCTTCAAATCTTCAATATCGACTTTTGCTTTCTTCAGTTCTGCCTCCAATTCAGCCTCTCGATAGATGTATCCTGATTTTATATGCTCCATCTGTTCATAAATGCTTCTTATCTGCACTGTATTATGAATTTGTTCTTCATGGCATTTGACCTCAGCAGCTTCTAGAGCAGATCTTAACCGTTGCACCTCAGACTTCAAATGACATAGCTCTGCTTCGAGTTGGCCTCTTTCTATTGATTGTCCATTCTCACCAATCACCTGCTCAGTATCATGATGGACTGTGCAGTCAGGAGAAACATTGCTGCTACCATTATATGTGTTCATTTTGAGCTTGCTCACTAGTCCTTCCAACAAGTTCACACGTATTCTCGACTGTTCTAATTCTGATGCAACTGTATTGTAAGCTTCAATGGCTTTCCAACCATCTGATCTGAGTGCCTCTACAGATTTCTTTGCAGCTTCCAGATGCAGCAGAGTTTCACTAGCCAATGCTTGAGCCTGGGCCTCCGATTCTTTGCTGTCCCTTAGCTGGTTTTTCATATTCTCTACAAGAGAAAGAGTATCTATCAAGTTTGCTTTCAGGATCTGGAGTTCCTCATCTGCTGATTGAGTGTGTTTCTTCTGTGTAGCCTGCGACTCAGCTGCTACTTCCAGCTGGACCTTGAGCTGCTGAATCTCACTCATGGCAGAGGCCAAGGCTGTTGATTCCACCGAGTGGTTCTGTTGGACATCCTTGAGCTCCAACTGCCATGCCTTATCCTGCTCATGTGAGATTTTCAGAAGTTCAATGACACGCACCTCCTCAGAAGCAGACTGCTCCAGAAGCTGCTTCTGTGACTCATCGAGGCTCGAGGAAACAACCATCAGTTGCTTCTTGGACTCCTCTGCATCTTCCAGAGCTTGCTGCTTGCATGATTCTGATAAAGTTAACTGGTGTTTTGCCCTCTTCAGTTCCTCCTGAAGCTGGGAAATCTGATATTCCAGTTCAGATATTTTGCTTGGGCGCTTCTTCTGGAGCACAAACAAAGATCAATGCTTAGAACATTTCAATTAAATCCACATGCCCCAAGTTCCCAGTAGAAAAAACATGGCAAGAAACATAAAGAACCACACTCCTCTATGCCAGACTATGACACCAAAAACAAATAGATGTAGTATAAGTAATTATGAAGGAGATGCCTTTGTTGCGCATTTTAAAATTTGATGAAAAATGCTTAACACTGTGAAGAACAGTCAAACCAGATCTCAAAATTCCAATACATAAGAGAAATGAGGCACGGCAAGTGAAAATGGGTAGTCAGGCATCATAAAACCGGGCAAAAGATCAAGAATTTGCCAAGGCAGCTAATTTATCTAGATCCATTTATTGAGAACTTTCGCCATCATCTGTCCATGGCACTTGATGTGCAATTCAACCAAAACAGTAGTGCATTGCAATGGTTAATGAAGAACCTGAAATTGAGATATATGATTACAGTTATTCCACCTTGTGGACACACACAGCTACAACTGTCGGTTACCACATGATCCTCATAATTGATTTCAAGGTCTTTTACTGATAATATTCTCCAAAATGTAAAACTATGGCAAAGCTGATAGGCTTCCAGTTTATAAGGTACCTCAGATGCTGGACTTCTGGGTGATCTGCGCTCAATGACTTTAGGGCTTCTATCTTTTCGTGTTCTAGCTTGACTTGATGGAGATGCAGAATCAGACTCTAGCTCAGTTGTTTTGAGTTGGCGAACACCCTGAGGAGAGACCTTTTGATGTGGTTCTGAGAAGACATTTCTGAATCAAGATATATGAGATGAGGTTACTTTTTTCCTGGAAAAACTTCACGTTCTTTGAGTTCTAGGACCAGTGATTTGGGAGATAATTCATGTTTCACACGATATAACAGGTGAAGCTTTGGCTTATACCTAAACTGGACCACAACCACCTCTGGACTACCTAACTAAGCCAACCACGATGGTGAATTTGGAACTTGAAGGTGACAATGCAGCTAGAAATCCAATTGAGACAAGTTAAACAAAAAAACATTCTAAAGGGATTTATCACTTATTTGACAAGAACAGCACTGGACAATACAAAAAAACATTTGAGGCCCAATAAGAGAGCCAATAGCAACCTCAACTTAATGCAAAGAGACAAAACAAATCAATGAAATCTGTTTTGATGCCAAATGAAAAGATGCCAATTCAAACCAAGAGACCCATACCATCAAAAAGGGACGTCAATTATGGCTTGACTTGACACTAAAGACATAGCCTTGCCCATCTAGACCGTAAAACCATGAAACCACCCTCCAAATATCAGTAAAGAGAAAATACCTCAATTGTGGTCCTTCAGAACTTAATAACAAGTTAAGCCCAAATGTGGAAACAACAGATTGTGAAAGGCAACTTTTAAGAGCATTTACTATCATTTTCACTCCCTTGAAAAAATAGAGAAAGCACTGGAGTGCCATATAAAGAGCTGAAGAAAGCAACCACCCTAAAGGAAAGTATAAGAATTTACCTTCCTTTCGGGGTCTGCATGATTCAGATACTCTTACAGGCACAAAGTGAACAGCGGAGGTATATACCAACAATCGAATGCTCCCTGACTCACAAAACCTGCAACTAACCAGAAAATATCATGATTTGTGACAAGAAAATATCATGATTTGTGACAAGAAAATCGGATGCAATTGCATGTGGAGAAATAAATGGCGACGTGATGAATAGGCAGCTGCTCCTTATCATCACACATGCAGCAAGAAAAGCAAAAAGATATTGTTGCAACTGTCCATTTTCAGTCACATATCATAAAATCACACCGAAACGTCAGAGACCACGGAGGAATGTAAATTTCCTAACCAAACAGCAGTTAGCATCTAAATCTTGTTCATGTCCCCTACAAGGGGTCCTACAGCAACAGTAACATACTAACATGGAGGGAATAAAATTACATATGCCCCTCCCTACTGGACAAACCAGCTGCCTGGCACAAGCAGGAAGCAAGGGCAAATTTGTGATCTTGGAGTCACCAAGGCAAAGTCCACCTCCTACATTTTTGCCGTGAAGTTAGGGGCCATTATGTTAGTAAGTGGGGTTTGCAGAGAACTTGTCAAAATGAGTTGGGAGATTTTTAATTTAACTCCTCAACTAAAATAAATAAATATATATATATATATATGTATATATATATAGATAGATAGATAGATAGATAGTTTAAGATAGGTTTGTTGTATTAAAACAGATGGGTAAACGTAGCAAGCACTAACGATCTAACAAAACAAAAAAATGATTTCAACGAACATTCAAAGCTACTCTCATTTGGTCCAGACAGTGCCAGAAAAAGAACATGATTTGCTATTACTAGTTTCCAGAAAAAAAAAAGGGGGGGGGGACTTTTAAACAGAATATCTACCCAAGAAACAATTACAGATCAAGATGGAGATCAAAAGCACAAAGAAGAGAGTCAGCGAGGAACGGTTAAAAAAGCAAGCAATGTAGCTCAAGAACACAAAATACATTCGCTAAGCCTAAAGTACGAATATGAAAAGACAAGAAAATGCAAGTCAATTAGATCCAATTTTGCTTTCTATTATTTGGTTTTAAGTCTTAGAAGTTACAGAACAGCCGAAAAGGCCTGCCAGTATCCACAAGCTTCAAATTTTTTGAACTCGAACCTCCATTAAATCCGGAACTCTTTAGCGAAAGAATTTCAAAAGAAGTGTCATTGACATGAGAGAAGAGAGAATAAGACAGACCACCAAATTTCGCAACGCAAAGGCGTGAGCTTTTTCGGTTCAAACAACAAATGTCTCTTTCAAAAGTATCAAACACACAAAGAATGCAACTTTTATATATACTTCTTGGTTCCGGAGAAAAGCGTCGGAAATTTCGAAAGCGAAGCCGTACAAGGACTGAAAATGTTGTTTTTAAGTTCTGGGTAATCTCTAAATTCCCGTTCCCATATCTCCTATGGACTCAAAACTTTTTCTTTTCTTCAAATTTTCTCCAGAGACAAACACACACACACACACACACACACAGAGGGCATGGAGATGGTTTAGAATCTGACATACCGTGCACAATGTGTAAAACAGAGGATGATTTTCTGTGAGAAGCAAAGACAGACAGAAGCTCTTTTTTTTTGGGGGGGGGGGGGGGGGGGGGGGGGGGGGATGTGGTAGCTAGTGACCAAATTGGTTCTATTGTTTATCCTTCATTCTTGCTTTCTTCTTTCCCTTGCTCGCACGGTTATCGAGGCAAGCGCACACTTTCTCTGCCTTGTTGCTCCGAAATGTTTTTTTAAGACACAGTAGAGAAGCAACCCCAGGCGCCCGAGAAAGATAGAGAGATTGGTGGGGGGGGGGTGCAGCAGGGAGCGCAGGCGTGGCGTACAGTCTTGTCGTTTCATCGGATGCGAAATTACATTGGTTTTTAAAACTGACAACTTACGCCCGCGGAAGACAGACGTGGACAATTTGGACATCCTGCTCGTGCAATCATACAAACGATATCATGCGACGCCGCCTATACACTAAACCAAACATGTTCCCGAGTGCAGTCACCAATGTTATACGGATCTAATCTAAGAGATTGGGTGGGCATGAAAATTATCTTTTGTAAGTTAAAAATTTCGATTTGAAGGAATTTTTTCCATAATTGCTGGGGTTTCAAACTCAAGCCTCCCGCTCCAACTACCAGTCACATCGCCATAGCGGTGAGCTTTTGGCATGTATGAAATAAATTCTAAGAATCTTTGAGATTTTGTTTCCATTTCGTATAGAAAATATGGAAATTTTTGAATGTCTTGACAGTACAGTTCCTAAAATTCCTAATAAAATATCAATCAATAATTTCCCTTTTTCAAAAAACAATAATAATGAAAACAAAAATGAAGCCCCACTAGGGCTCCGACAAAACGCTGCTCGGTATGGACATTTTCTTTTCTTCCAATTTTGTACTGTTGCTGTTCTGGTAATTAACCAAAAAACACCGCCTGACAAAATTCACTGAGAAGCTTTGGAAAAATACGTAAACGACCCCATAAAACAAGCTAGTAATGTTCCACGCCAATCGTGGGTGACTAGAAATTGGGAAGTTTGTTAAAAAATGAATAATCCTAATAATAATAACTTTACTACAATGTCACAACAATTTTAATTGAGTTCAATCTTTTACTTTGTAAGTATGGAAATATCTGCGCTGCCTGATATATCTACCGGTAAGAACTCAAATCTTTACTTTAGCCCGTGCTGCAATAACGATAGCAAATTTATGCTGCTCGGGTTTCTTACTCGTCAAGTTTCTTCATTGTCTGCATCTTTTGTGCTCGACAGCTTCACAACATTCTGTTTTCAAGCACATTTTGCCAGTCAATGATGGGAGACAAGAAGCCAAAATTATGTTTGCAATCGAACAACTAAACAATTAAGATGGCACATGAAGCTCCCACATTATCGAATCTAGGCAAATATGATAGCAATGACAGCAATGACGATAAATAAATACTTCCAAGCCCAAAAGAAAATAATGTTTCCAATTGATAACCCAGAGGCATATGCTAGTGCAAAACAGCAGCAGCTCAGTGAGGAGACTCATTCAGCCAAAAATGCCTTCTGAGCTGAACAATCCAGGAAGAATACAAACAAAAACTAATAAAGTAGGTAGGCATCTGCTTGTGGTTTAACAGATCATGGCAAAGCAAGACAAACTCTACCATCTGGAAGGAATGTTATCCATTGTCTAGAATCTAAGACCTTACCTTAATGCTCTGCAATTCCAGTTCGCATATTTGTTGGACAGTCATCTCAAACCATTCATCAATCCAACCAAAGCAATTCCGATGACCCTCTATGAAAAGAGACTTTTCACCCTGCAAAGAGTTGCCAAAAACATTTTAGTAGCATACATATAATGTGCGTGCAAACACATGTTGAACATAAGTTATAGACAACTTTGTCCCAAAGTGACGTTATAAAAAGGATGTCTTTGCGCAAGAGACTCCAACAAAGTGAAGTATGGGGAAAGGTAATATGAACACAGTCTTACTCTTGTTTCCATAGAGAGAGAGAGAGAGAGAGAGGCTGTTTTTGTGTCTAAAGTGATATAAATTTTTCATCAGTGACAATATAGATATCAATAACTCTGTCATGAGAAAGAGAATGATTTAGTCTGTTTAATTTTAACCAATGTCATTTTCCACCCAGCCATTTGACTTTATATGTCACATGCCTGGGGTGTGTTTCCTGCTATTTTAAGCTGATTGTGGGGCGATTCTTAGAAGAGAAATTTGAATGATAAGATTGATTTTTTCAATACAGAACGACAGTCTGTTGGCAGAATTAAGATTGCACAAAGACATAGAACATTGGGAAGTGTCATTGCTATCAGCTCTCTCGTTCAGATGGTTAAAGCAAGTATCTACACCAACATTGTGTTTATCAGAAGGGAGACATTATCAAAAGGTTGAGTTAAAACAGAATATATTTTTGTTTGCTCATTCTTAAAGATCAAATCCCCAAATATAGGATCAAAGCACTTCAGTTGCCACAAGCAATATAAAAAGGATGGCCCAATAAATTATCAAAAAAAGGGGGGCAAAAAAGATGGCTAAAGGTTTACTGAGATTGGATCAAGTTTGAAAGAGCTTACTGCCATTAAAGCTTGCTCAAGCCGATAGCCAAAGCCCCAGTATGGTGCATCTATTGTGACCAACTTATATGCTGTCATGATGGGATTGCACCTATCCTGCAAATATGCACACGTCACACCACAAAAGAGATTGGCATAGCGATTAAATAAGATTTACAAACTGGGAGACAAAATCCTTCATACGATCAAAAAAATAAAGGCAAAATGTGGCAAGGCACAGCAACAGACGTGCAGAAAGGGGAATCTTTTCTATTCATGGGAGAGGGGGGGGCAGCAGTGCTATGAGAGAGCAGAAGGAATTTTGAAAATTTGGTAGAGAGAGCGAGACAGTATACTCAAATGATACCTAGTAAACAATGATGGAAGTCCAATTTGCATGAGCAGTCCAATCCATTTGTTTATATCACAAATAGGCAGATACAAACCTGCCATCCCTCCAAAAGTGGACCATGGTCTGTTTTTGCTGATTTGAACTTAGAGAAGTCCATATTATTGGTTCCGATTACATAGCTCCAATAATCTGTTGCAGGTAAAGCTATGTCTATATATTCAACCTCTCTGGCTGCAAGTTGTTCTCCATTTAAATCAAGCACCTAATCATCAAGATTCAAAGCTAAGAGATGCCAAAGAAACCAATGATAAAAAATATCTACAATATGGTTTAACTGAAAATTTGCAAATTCAACATCTAATGTCCAGTTTAGATTACAGGTTTAGTAACTCCAACAAAATTTGGAAACTTCAGAGGAAACTCACATTTTCTGACTGCCCATTGTCAGCCTTATGAACAGTTTCGAGAGTAAGAGAAAACTTGGTGAAGTATGGACACTGCAGAAATGACAAACCAGAATGAGCGTGCCTTCAGTAGAATTCCTTAACACCACTCCCTCCTTCCCCACTCCTTCCCAGAAAAAAAAAAAGAGGAAAAAAAGAGGTCTATCTATAAAACAGAAGAAAAATTACTACCTTCATTACTGGCCGTGTGATGTCCATAAGCACAGAGCCAGGGGAAGCGCATCAATATGAGTTGAATAATATGAGTTCTAAGTAGGCCAGATGAAGCAAGAGAAAATGGCAAACCTGTTTTGCATCTGGGGTAAGCATTCCATGCTTCTTCTTGCATGATGAGAGCATCAGCTGGTGCAAAACTTGTAAGCCATGTAGGTACTTTGCTATGGAAAGACGTATGAAAAGAAAATATCATCAGCTTAAGTAAAATCATATTGCCGGTCCATTTTGGAACTCACCAGCACATACAACACAAGGACACACAATTGTAAATATGTACATTGACGAATGCGGTCATTGGACATAAATATCAAGTATTGCAGCATTATGTTGTGAGGTCATGTTTCAATTTTCAGTAGATGTCACTGAATAATAAACAAGAAGGTCACAGAAACATGGTTGCACTTTTGAGACAACAATTCGTCATCACATCCCTAGCTTTAATGTCTCTTTCTAGCCTGCTTATTGGGTTTATAAGAATGACAATTACAACAATGTGATACCTCTGAAACCGATAAACCTTTTTGGTATATTGACACTTTCCAAACACCTCATCCTTAATCTGCTTATTCTCCAAGACTTCAACACCTTCAGTACTAGTTGTGTTCTGTTGTTGCATCCTAAAGTTAGTATACCTCTGGCCCACCTGATACTGCATCCAAAAATTGCTCCTCAGAGGATAACACAAACTGACATTATGAATTACAAGGCTAACGAGACATTATTCCCATAAATCTCAAAATGTCCCAGAAATCGTCTGCCGCATACCTCATCCAATGACAAGGGCATGACAATTCGACTTCACAGAATTTCCCCCATCAAAGTTAAGGAAATCTAACAGTATAACAACAAAAGTATCCTCAAATTAAAAACAAAAAGCCAATATCAGTGATAAGCAAGCCGCTAGCAGAAAAGTTTCCTGCCAGCAGAGCTGAAGAAGCAAACTCAGACCAGAAGCAACAAATAGTGACACAACCCATTTTCATATTTCAAGAATACCAGCAAATAAATCAAATATTAATCGGTATGGAGTGCCATCTAGAAAAAAAAAAGGAAAGGGGAAAACCAAGACCACCATCTGCCGCATTGTACAAACTTTATGTTGACCCCCAATGGCACAAAGCTCAAAACTTGCAGTTCAAGTGTTTCTTCTTCCAAGTATCACATACAGAGATAGAGAATGTATAGATATTACCTAAAACCCAGGAACCAAAGCAAAGAATTGGACTTGTAACACTTTAAGAAAACCATAATCCTGTCTAAATAAATCATTTAAAAAAAGCTTAAAACACTTCATGAGACGGAGCCATAGAAGGATACAACTCTTTGATCTGAACCATGTTGGGAAAATGGGGGAAGGCCTACAAAGCCAATAAATGAATCTGCAACAAACAAATGGAAGTTAAATTGAAATTGAGACGTAAAAAAAAAACAATAGAAGAAGAATAAGAAACAATGAATGTACGGACAAAGAGAAGACAGAGGCATACAAAGTGAGAGGGAGAAAAAAAAAATTGTAGTAAGCAATTAAGGAAAACGCGCTTGGGATGGGGGCAGAATATATAAAAGCAAGGAGGCGAGACATAAAGCCAATGATGTCACGTTTAACGTTAGCGCGTTGTGTCTTGGAATGAGAAGTCGCCTGGAAGGGAAAGGGAAGCCGCCCAAAGTTCCGTTCAAAGAATCCCTTGGACAGGATATTCCGCCCGCGACTTGGACCTGATGCCATTTTGATCACAAACATTGACTACTCAAAAGTACTTCGGAAAAAAATTAGATTTCACACTTCCCATTTAAAGCTAGATAATAAATCCTACTTTATATTATTAAATGCAATAAATCACATGATCTTCTTGTAAAATCTCCGCTAAAAAATATTAAAAATGCTATTATAATTTATACCAACGGAATAAAATATCTTTAGTCCATGCAAAAAAATAAAAAAAGAAATGTTAGCATCCAAATACAATCCTTTAGAATTCTAAAATATAATTGTTTTCACTACAATTATATTATATGAATATTCTTTTATATTAGAAAATTAGAACTAAAATAAATAAATTAATTAATAATATATTTGTCAAATCTTATCTTGATATAGTTAGGAACAAAAGCATCTGGTTATAATTTCTATTATTGTTAACTAACCCTAGTTAATTAAAAATATAATTTTATTATTTGTGAAAATAAAGAGTGTGGCTTGTTAATAAAAATTAATTTTTCATTATTTTATTGCAAAAAAAAAAAACATAAAGTAGGTTAGTCTTTTATTTATATAAAAAAAAAAATGTATCGTGAATATAATAGTCATTCCATCTGTCGGCATAAGTCGAAAGTTATTTATTTTCGTCTTCATTTAACTAATTTTTATTAAAAAAATTAACTATTTAAGTATTATTAAATTTAAATAAATTTTTTATGTCTAATTTTGATATTAATAAATATAAATTTTAACATTGTGTCTCGACACTATTCCTTCATTCTGTAGAGGACACAGGCAATAGCAAGAACACTTGAACCGAGTGAATACGAAGAAAAATTTACTGAAGCAAGTTAGTCTTGAAATGTATGCAAGATAGTTCAAATGTATAATATAACTGGGGTCGGGCCTGAATTTTGGGCTCTCAAATGTAGTAGAGTTATGCCCAGCAAAATTGCAGCATCATCATCATCATTCCTAAAAGCAAAAATGGCTGCTAAGTTGTCAGCCGGACCGGGTATTCATAGGACCAGATTCCTAATGACATAACCAAGAAGACTCCTGCTAGTTATGGGCCTTCCATGGATTATGTTGGCGCTAAGGCAAGTCAGTTTTCCTTACCTTTCTTCTTGTCAACTCTCGCATCTGCATATATATGACTATTTCAGGAATTTCGTTGTCAAAAGTAGTACTAACAATGGTGGATATTGTTTGATTAGCACATTAAGGATCAATGCAAGAAATGGATTAGTATTCTTATCTTGAGTAAAAGCTTTTAATTTGATGACTAGAATAGATGTGGACTGGCAAAATTATGGCTAGTAAGATATCATGTACGCATAGTGCAAAGTTTTCTTTAATATAAGAATTCAATTCAGTTCCCTGTAAAAGTTACCAGTTAGCAGAATAATCATGTTTCAAGAATTTCACAGGTTTCCCTTTATTTTTGGCAGTGAATTGATAGCCTTGAAAGCAACTGCTTAAGGAATTCTACTCATTAAGATGGATATATTGGGCACCCAAAGGCTTTTCTATGGAGCTCAGTGACTGCTTTGCTGCATTGAAGACCTAGACCACCTGTAAATTCATCTGTACTTGTACTCTTCAATTGTGGTTTGCAGCTCGGTATACCTTATCCCTTTGTAAATTTAAGTTTCACTTTGACTATGGTTAGAAAGTTGTCTAACCTATCAAAGGATGACTTCTATCAAGCTAAAAAGCGTGGTCTCGGTGATAAGCAAGTAGCATTTGCTATTAAATCAACCGAGAAGGAAGTAAGGTCAAAACGGTTAGATACCTGCGCTGCTGAGTTTGAGGCTACTACAACTCCTTATATGTACTCCTATTATTTGGAGTGTGAATCAGCTCCGGCTAAAAGCAAGAAGGTTTTGATCCCAGGTGGAGGACAAAACTGCATAGGTCAAGGAATTGAATTGTATTACTGTTGTTGCCAGGCATCTTTTGCCCTCCAGGTTTGTATCTGTAAGGTTTCTAGCATATATGTATGCTACTGGCCTGCTAGCTCTGCCCTGGCCCGGAAAATAAAGCAACAAAGGAACAGTTTATTTTTGTTATCCGGAAAATTGTCATCATGCTTAAACATACAATTTTACTGATGTCCGAGATGTGTGTAAGCATGTCAACCGGCTATATGTCATTTAACCTTTTTTTATTTTGACTTAATGTTTTACTTTTACCTGCATTTTCCCCGTTGACATCTATTTACAACTAGTAATATTGTCGTTGTAAGGTACTTGTTTGGTAAGTTGCATTAGCATGGAAGGGAGCATTAATGTGTTTTAAGTGAACGTTACTTTGGGGATGCACCGCCGCCCCACCACCGCGCCCCGGGGGGGGGGGGATCATTCTTCTACTATGAAAATTTGAACTGAATCGAAGTCCTTGTGCCTCGCATAGTTATCATACTAAATTGTGTCAATTGTTGCATATATATTCTGAACTGATTCGTGCAACCTGCTTGTGCATGGCTCTGGTTTTGTGACATGGTTGCTTTGAAGCAGCGAGAAAGCGTAATCAACAACAAGAAATCAATAATAACGATTAAATTTCAAAGAACAAAAGGTACAAACCGTCTTTAAAAAAGGTTTTCTCAATTGGGGTAAAGTATAATACGTCCTGCCTCTCACTAAAAAATCCTAAAATATATATAGTGCATATAATTATACTAAAATTACGAAAATATTATTTTATAAAATTTAATTAAAATTACGAAAAGCCCTTCAACTTGGATTCGATTTTGAAGCTTTTCGCAACTTCTTATCCTTTTCTCGCTTGTCCATATACTCCTCGGCTATCTGGTCCACATCATTCTCTCTCACCAGAGAAGAACTCGACCCCGAGTTCTTTTCAGGATATAAAGGCGTATCATCTGGATGGAAAAGAGATAAATCAGTTACATTGAATGTCTTGGAGATGTTCATATTATCATGAAGCTCGACCATATAAGCATTGTAGTTGATTTTGCGCACAACTTCATAAGGATCATATTTCTTTGGCTGTAATTTGCTATACTTGCCCACAGGAAAGCGTTCATTCCTCAGGTACACCATCACTTGATCACCAACCTCAAATAGTTTCTCCTTCCTGTGTTTATCAGCAGCTGCCTTGTATGTCGCATTTGCCCTCTCAATTTTCCTTCTTACCTCTTCAGTGATAGTTTGATACTGTTCTGCCATATTTTTAACTGATATGCTAACTTCTACCCCCTTAGGTAACTTCAAAAAATCCAGGGCATGTTATGGCGTTTTGGTGTAAACCACTGAAAAGGGTGATCTCCCAATAATTCTATGAACAGAACTATTATAAGCAAATTCAGCTTGGGCCAATGTTTGATCCCATTGTCTTGGCTTTTCACCACAGATACTCCTGATCAAATTTCCCAGTGGTCGGTTGGTCACTTCAGTCTGTTCATCAGTCTGTGGGTGAGCTGTGCTACTAAAGTTTAATGAAGAATCAAACAGGAACCACAACGTCTTCCAGAAGTGACTAAGAAACTTGCTATTTCTATCAGAAGTAATGGACCTTGGAACACCATGTAAGCGCACCACTTCTTTGAAAAATAACCTAGCAATAGATTGGGCATCTGCAGTTTTTCTACATGGAATAAAATGAGCCATCTTAGAAAACCTGTCAACAACAACAAACACAGAGTCAGCACCTCGTTGGGTACGAGGTAAACCCAAGATAAAATCCATCGACAAGTCTTCCCAGATGTTCTCAGGTACTGGTAAGGGAGTGTATAACCCCGCATTTTGAGATTGCCCCTTGGAAGTCTGACAAATGTAGCATCTCTCTACAATCCTACCAACATCTCTTCTCAGTCGACGCCAAAAATACCTTTCTGTTACAGCAGCCAAGGTCTTATCTCGACCCAAATGTCCTGCTAAACCTCCTCCATGAAGGTCTCTAATCAACTTCTCCCTTAAGGAGGACTCAGGAATGCACAATTGATTTCCCTTCATTAAGTACCCCTCATGAATATGATAATCATCACAAGGCTCCTTACTAGCACACTTCCTCCACATCTCCTTAAAATCACCATCATATTCATACAACTCTTTTATTCTTTCAAAACCCACAACCTCAGCACTTAAGGTGAATAACAAATCAGCCCTCCTACTTAAAGCGTCAGCCACTTTTTTTTGCACACCAAATTTATGCATTAACCTGAAAGGAAACCTCTGTAAGAATTGAATCCACCTAGCATGCATATCCTTGCTTATCCTGGTCTGACCACTCAAATGTTTTAATACGACACAGTCTGAGTAGAGAATGAATTCATTTCCTACCAAATAGTGTTCCCATACTCTCAAAGCTCTCACAACAGCATAGAACTCTTTATCATAAGTTGCCCAATTCCTCCTAACCTCACATAACTTCTCACTATAGAATGTTATTGGTCTCTTCTCTTGTGATAGCACCGCACCGATCCCTACCCCACTAGCATCACAATCAACCTCGAATAGCTTATCAAAATTAGGTAGTGCCAATACAGGGACCTTACATAACCTTTCCTTTAGATTCACAAAGCTTGTGTCAGCCTCTTCACCCCATTGAAATTTCCCTTTCTTCAGACACTCAGTTAATGGAGCAGTAATTGTACTAAAATGTCTTATAAATCGCTTATAAAAACTAGTCAATCCTAAAAAACTCCTTAACTCAGTAACAGCTTTAGGAGTAGGCCATTCCCTGATTGCTCTCACCTTTTCATCATCCACCATGATACCTTCACTGCTAACCACAAACCCCAAAAATAACAATCACCTTGACATGAAGACACACTTTTTCAAATTAGCAAATAATTTATTCTCCCTCAATACAGCCAAAACACGCCTCTAAGTGTTCAATGCTCTTCCTCTGACTTACTAAATACCAGTATATCATCAAAATATACTACTACAAAGCGACCATTAAAGGGTTTTAATTCCTGATTCATCACATGCATGAAGGTACTGGGCGCGTTATTGAGGCCAAATGGCATTACCAGCCACTCATACAACCCCTCCTTAGTTTTGAATGCTGTCTTCCACTCATCACCAGGCCGAACTCTAATTTGATGGTAGCCACTCCTCAAATCAATTTTGGAAAATACCTTAATTCCGCTCAATCTGTCTAACATGTCATCCAATCGTGGTATAGGGAATTTGTACCCGATGGTGATCTTGTTGATGGCCTTGCTATCAACACACATTCTCCAGCTCTCATCTTTCTTAGGTGTCAATAAAGCTGGTACAGCACAAGGACTCATACTGTCTCGAATGAACCCCTTGTCCAATAACTATTGGACCTTCTCCTGCAGGATCTCAGTTTCCTTAGGACTCATCCTATAATGTGGTAAATTTGAAAGACTTGCTCCATGTACTAAGTCTATTTGATGCTGAATATCCCTCAGAGGTGGTAATCCCTTAGGTAAGTCATTAGGGACCACACCTTTATACTCCTCCAATGCTCCATTAACTGCTTCAGGGACCTTCATACTCACGCCTTCATCTTCAACTACCTTATCCTTTATAATGAGTACTTGATCCACTTTCGACTCTTTCAAATCCTCAACCATCTCCTTCTTTGACTGAGCAATAGAAAGAAAGAGCCTCCTTCTATCTTACGGGTTCTAGAGCATCCTTCTAACTTTAAAGGTAACAAAGTATATTTCACACCCTCTTTCTCTAATTTATAAACATTCTCCTTACTTGCATGTTGGGCATTCACATCGAACTGCCAAAGTCTCCCGAATAGCAACTCTCAAAGCTCTCACAACAGCATAGAACTCTTTATCATAAGTTGCCCAATTCCTCCTAACCTCACATAACTTCTCACTATAGAATGTTATTGGTCTCTTCTCTTGTGATAGCACCGCACCGATCCCTACCCCACTAGCCTCGAATAGCTTATCAAAATTAGGTAGTGCCAATACAGGGACCTTACATAACCTTTCCTTTAGATTCACAAAGCTTGTGTCAGCCTCTTCACCCCATTGAAATTTCCCTTTCTTCAGACACTCAGTTAATGGAGCAGTTAATTGTACTAAAATGTCTTATAAATCGCCTATAAAAACTAGTCAATCCTAAAAAACTCCTTAACTCAGTAACAGCTTTAGGAGTAGGCCATTCCCTGATTGCTCTCACCTTTTCATCATCCACCATGATACCCTCACTGCTAACCACAAACCCCAAAAATAACAATCACCTTGACATGAAGACACACTTTTTCAAATTAGCAAATAATTTATTCTCCCTCAATACAGCCAAAACACGCCTCTAAGTGTTCAATATGCTCTTCCTCTGACTTACTAAATACCAGTATATCATCAAAATATACTACTACAAAGCGACCATTAAAGGGTTTTAATACCTGATTCATCACACGCATGAAGGTACTGGGCGCGTTACTGAGGCCAAATGGCATTACCAGCCACTCATACAACCCCTCCTTAGTTTTGAATGCTGTCTTCCACTCATCACCAGGCCGAACTCTAATTTGATGGTAGCCACTCCTCAAATCAATTTTGGAAAATACCTTAACTCCGCTCAATCTGTCTAACATGTCATCCAATCGTGGTATAGGGAATTTGTACCCGATGGTGATCTTGTTGATGGCCTTGCTATCAACACACATTCTCCAGCTCTCATCTTTCTTAGGTGTCAATAAAGCTGGTACAGCACAAGGACTCATACTGTCTCGAATGAACCCCTTGTCCAACAACTTTTGGACCTTCTCCTGCAGAATCTCAGTTTCCTTAGGACTCATCCTATAATGTGGTAAATTTGAAAGACTTGCTCCATGTACTAAGTCTATTTGATGCTGAATATCCCTCAGAGGTGGTAATCCCTTAGGTAAGTCATTAGGGACCACACCTTTATACTCCTCCAACGCTCCATTAACTGCTTCAGGGACCTTCATACTCACGCCTTCATCTTCAACTACCTTATCCTTTATAATGAGTACTTGATCCACTTTCGACTCTTTCAAATCCTCAACCATCTCCTTCTTTGACTGAGCAATAGTCAAGAAAGAGCCTCTTTCTATCTTACGGGTTCTAGAGCATCCTTCTAACTTTAAAGGTAACAAAGTATATTTCACACCCTCTTTCTCTAATTTATAAACATTCTCCTTACCTGCATGTTGGGCATTCACATCGAACTGCCAAAGTCTCCCGAATAGCAACTCTCAAAGCTCTCACAACAGCATAGAACTCTTTATCATAAGTTGCCCAATTCCTCCTAACCTCACATAACTTCTCACTATAGAATGTTATTGGTCTCTTCTCTTGTGATAGCATCGCACCGATCCCTACCCCACTAGCCTCGAATAGCTTATCAAAATTAGGTAGTGCCAATACAGGGACCTTACATAACCTTTCCTTTAGATTCACAAAGCTTGTGTCAGCCTCTTCACCCCATTGAAATTTCCCTTTCTTCAGACACTCAGTTAATGGAGCAGTAATTGTACTAAAATGTCTTATAAATCGCCTATAAAAACTAGTCAATCCTAAAAAACTCCTTAACTCAGTAACAGCTTTAGGAGTAGGCCATTCCCTGATTGCTCTCACCTTTTCATCATCCACCATGATACCCTCACTGCTAACCACAAACCCCAAAAATAACAATCACCTTGACATGAAGACACACTTTTTCAAATTAGCAAATAATTTATTCTCCCTCAATACAGCCAAAACACGCCTCTAAGTGTTCAATATGCTCTTCCTCTGACTTACTAAATACCAGTATATCATCAAAATATACTACTACAAAGCGACCATTAAAGGGTTTTAATACCTGATTCATCACACGCATGAAGGTACTGGGCGCGTTACTGAGGCCAAATGGCATTACCAGCCACTCATACAACCCCTCCTTAGTTTTGAATGCTGTCTTCCACTCATCACCAGGCCGAACTCTAATTTGATGGTAGGTAGCCACTCCTCAAATCAATTTTGGAAAATACCTTAACTCCGCTCAATCTGTCTAACATGTCATCCAATCGTGGTATAGGGAATTTGTACCCGATGGTGATCTTGTTGATGGCCTTGCTATCAACACACATTCTCCAGCTCTCATCTTTCTTAGGTGTCAATAAAGCTGGTACAGCACAAGGACTCATACTGTCTCGAATGAACCCCTTGTCCAACAACTTTTGGACCTTCTCCTGCAGGATCTCAGTTTCCTTAGGACTCATCCTATAATGTGGTAAATTTGAAAGACTTGCTCCATGTACTAAGTCTATTTGATGCTGAATATCCCTCAGAGGTGGTAATCCCTTAGGTAAGTCATTAGGGACCACACCTTTATACTCCTCCAACGCTCCATTAACTGCTTCAGGGACCTTCATACTCACGCCTTCATCTTCAACTACCTTATCCTTTATAATGAGTACTTGATCCACTTTCGACTCTTTCAAATCCTCAACCATCTCCTTCTTTGACTGAGCAATAGTCAAGAAAGAGCCTCCTTCTATCTTACGGGTTCTAGAGCATCCTTCTAACTTTAAAGGTAACAAAGTATATTTCACACCCTCTTTCTCTAATTTATAAACATTCTCCTTACCTGCATGTTGGGCATTCACATCGAACTGCCAAAGTCTCCCGAATAGCAGATGACATGCATCCATGTCAACAATATCACAACAGATTTCATCTCAATACCTCCCTATAGAAAATGACACCTTGCACCTCTCCTTCACCTCAATCTTCTCGACCGCCTTAATCCACCCAATAGTGTATGGGTATGGATGTTAGGCAGCTGTAACTGTTTAACAACTTCTCTCCCGATGATGTTTTCACTACTCCCATTATCTACAATTACATCAAATACCTTTCCCCCAATCGTGCACCTGGTACGGAACAACTGATGTCGTTGGGTATTTGTCTCATGTTTTGGTGCTAATATCATTCGCCTAATCACATAAGCTGACTCCACTTCACCATTCCCCTCTGCAGATTCATTGTCCAAGATCTGCGCAATCTTATTAACAACTATAGATCTGTTAATTGGATTAACATACCTGTCTCTTGACCCAGGCATATTACCGCTAATATTCATAGAGTCAAAGCGCTCAATCAAATCTTCAAAATGATGTTCTAAGCGTTGAACTCTTTGATTTAAAGCATTGAACTCTGCTCTAAGAACCCATTGATTGGCTCCTTGGACTCCCGTATTCTGAACACCGTCAAGAACACGACCGTCATCCACACCTTGATTGATTGACATCTTCGAAGGAAATTGCCAGGCTCTGATACAAATTTGACGCAGCGGAGAAGCGTAATTAACAATAGGAAATCAATAACAACGATTGAATTCCAAAGAACAAAAGGCACAAGTCACCTTCAAAAAGAGTTTTCTCAATTGGATAAAGTATAATACGTCCTGCCTCACACTAAGAAATCCTAAAATATATATAGTGCATATAATTATACTAAAATTAAGAAAATACCATTTTATAAAATTTAATTAAAATTACGAAAAACCGTTCAATCGCTTGTACATATACTCTTCGGCTGTCTGATCCACGCTTAGAGCCTACTGAATGTCTATCTTTCTCCTGTAAAGTGTGCAGGATATGTGACAATTACGATGAATTCAAATCCTCAGATGTCTCCACAGATTACGACACAATTCATCGTCTCTAAATGTTTTGAATGTCTTTGATTTGGAACGACCTGACGGCATCACTGTACAGTTTGGAGGTCGTCGTGCGCCCCTGAAGCTGGCTTTCCCCATCCAAAAGTACCTAGATGAGAACAAGCCAGAATGTGCCGCCAGTGGCAAAGGGCTTGTATGCATCTGGGGTACTTCACCAGATTCTATCAATGCTGCAGAGGACAGAGAGCTTCAATAAAACTCTGAAAGAGTTGAATACTGGACAGCCAAGAGGTATTGCTAAGAGAGACGCTGATGCTCTCAACATAGCATCGTTTCCTGGTTGTCGTCTGCCCCTTCTTATGTGCTAGGTGGCCGTGCAATGGAGATTGCACTTAGTGATGACAAACTTTGCAAATAATTAATTGATGACGTTGAAATTGATGTTGATGCTCTTGCAGACTCTTACGGCAATGTGATGATTGGTTCAAAAATAGAGCATATTAGGCAGGCTGGTGTTCATTCTGGCGAATCTGCTTGTGTTCTTCCCACACAAACGATCTCATCTTTTTGCTTGGCTGCAATCAGATCATGGACCGAAAAGTTAGCAGAGAGTCTGAACATTTTTGGGCTTATAACCATGCTGCTCTTGTAATGGCGGTGAAGCCACTTGGTGAGCTTAGGCTTCACAAAGGAGTGCTGTTGGGACCTGAAATGAGGGGCACTGGCGAGGTAATGGGCTTTGCTTTTCTGGCTGCAAGTGTACTTGCCAAGCCTCAACTTGGTTTCTGGATTGCACAACATTCGCGTATTTGCATATGCGCAACGTTTTCCTCTGGCATTTTTTTCAAACCAAATATCATCTTACAAACATATAAAACAAAATTTTTATTTTTAACATGAGATAAAAATAATTTAAAATATCTTTGTGTAGTTTATCCTTCATTCCATCTGTCAAATATTCGGAATCGTACCCTATAATACCATTGTCTGAATTTGGAACCGTGATGATAGAGCGAGGAGTTGAAGAAACCATATGAATCTGCTTTCTACTCTGCAGATTAAGCAAATGATTAGGCTGAACCCCGCACGTAAACTTGTTTTGTCCTTTATTTTCCGTTTTCTATATTAACGCGAAAATAGTCGTGATTAACCTAATTTTTTAATGCAAAAATAGTCAATCAATAACGTATTAAATATTAAAAGAGATAAAATCGCTCATAAAGTATAAAATATTTATTAATTTCACTTTTTTATTATTATAAAAGATTAAAATGAATTTAAAATCTCACCTCCATGTGATCAAAATTTGGATAACTACTAAGAGTCAAGTTAGTCTGAGTAGATTGATCAATCATATTATTTGTGTATTTCAAAAATGAAGTGCTTAACGTGGACTTATGAAACAGCTCTTTGTGGGGGGGGGATGCGATTCATATCCTGTGGTCAAGCCGAACCTAACTCAACTAGCTAGTAATGCAGACTTTCCGTGAGACGATGAATCCTATTGGTTGTCGTTCATGTTAGGTATTAATTAACCATTTGTAAACGAACGTATTTCGTTTAAATACACATCAAGCTAGCTCCTTGTGAGATGTTCTAAGCTCCTCTCTTTTCATTTGAAAGCTTTGTTTTTAATCCGACCATATGAAATGAAAAAAAAAAAAAAAAATCGACCATGGATGCTACAAAATGAGAACAACTCGCAAAATCTAAAATGTGGGAAAAGTTAACGATGACCACAACATTAACAAAGTTTTAATTTCAAATTTAATTAGAATTTGTTATATAAATTTTTTCCCTACATTTCATTTATATATATAATCTAATTATTTTAAAATTTTCTCTCCTTTTTTAATCATTCCTCAAATTCATCTCGAGAATATATTAATCTACATTAAGCATATCTAAATTAATGCAAATCTCACTCTTTCAATTTATTTCAAAAGTACTGCACCCAATTTCCTTTCGGCTATCCTCAATTAATGACAAGGCTACTTAATGATACAGCAGCTAAAAAAAATGAAAAATTAAGCTACAAATTACATCAATTCTTGGGGTGATAATTGATTAACTAGCTCTCTCCAGGTCTGATGATAAAAGCCGTTTAGTCCCAATAACTTGTCCTGACACCCACGAACCCACAAAATAAAAAAGTTGGGGTTGGGTTTGGTGGGGGGAGTGGGTGGAGAGAATGTATCGGATTCATGTGCCGAGATCGAATTTAAATTAATATATATATGTATAATTTGAGAAAAAGAAAAAAAATTAATTGAATCTCGGTACATGCTCTGAGAAATACCGAAATTCTCTTGGCACATGTATTTAAAAAAGAAAAAACTATGAAGGGCTGATAAAACTAGATTATAAAACTGAAATCTGTAAAACCGATGAGTTAATGCAAATTTTTTGCTAGGGTAGAACGAAGCCCTGCCCGCAGACACTCTGCAACAGTTGAAAACAAGCTAACTGCCGTCTTAGTCCGTGCGTGCCACGGGAAAGAAGGCGACGTGTGGACAAGGGGATTTTATTCTTTGCGTATTTAATTCTGCGTCCCCGCAATGCCGTGCCCGCCAATTCGGCGGCCCAATTGAGTCTTCTTGAGAATTTCGGGGGCATTGAGGTTGAGCGGCCATAGCTGTAATCAGTTGTTTTGCCCATTGGAGACGGTCCGAGCGGGATACCGGTTGGATGGCAAGACCCTTGGGCCCCAAAAATGCACTGGAAGACTAGAAACTAGAACTAGAAGCCACGGCAAGTTGCAGTCCGTTGCGTTTATGATGACTTTGCCATTCCCTTCCAATTCCGCAAAATTTAGTTCAGTTCCCAATGGGAGTTTGGTCAATTGGGCATTTTATTATTGTTTTTCTTTTTCTGTTGGATGGTGCAGTCCAATGCACATTAATTTGGTGTACCTTGGAAGATTCATGAATTAAATTTGTGGGCAAAGTTTTGGAAGTTTTTCTGGTCAAGTCTAAAAAGGAGTAGAATGTTCCTGGTCATCATGGCCGTCTTTCGTTACACACACTTACCAGAATTGCAATTGATTATAGGCCCCGTGCCCTAATCTTGAGCATCAGGAGGAACCTTAAATTGGCAAGATGAACCCCGAACCATACGGTCTGACTGTTCAGGATGACTATGTATACTCCAATACCGTATCAACCGGTGACACTTACCAGGGTGGGATGTGCTGTTACGACCTTTCAACTAGAATGTGAAATTCCGTATTTGGCAGGATAAGATTGTGAAGAATGCGCCTAAGTTAGGACTTGAAGTGATGCTATCTATACCGCACAATAGAATAAACAGCCTTCTCCCCTACACTTCATAGATCTCTCTACCTTGGAACGGATATTATATATATATATATATATATATATATACATACATATGATTCTAATGAAATGTTACATGAATCTATATTGCTTCCAAATTAATATTCTGTGCCGAAGACAAGCTTTCCAAGTTAATGCCAACTCCACCTACAAAATAGGTTCCATTTTTCACATGCCAGCCCTCGCGGCCAACCGTACGGTAACTTCTGTGTACTTCCAAATTGAAGTCATAGACAGATAACCCCCCACCCCCTTCTTCCCACAAATTGAAAATTTTGTTTATCCAATGCATGTGTGCAGAGACATGCTATATATACAGCACATCTGCCTATCATGCATGCAATGTCTTATATCATCCTTCTCACGGCGTTGGGCGAGAATTGAAGGATTCTTGTGTTTTACACTTTTAAACCGCTTGCGAATTTGGGATTTGCCAATATGAACCCTATCTTTGAATTTAAAAATTTTTGTCATACAGGGGAAGTGGTACCCCATAAGTAATTAAAGGTATACTGATGCCGCCTTTTTTTTTCGCTAAGGTCCACACGCAAAAGGACTATACTAACTAATATTAGAAAAAGAGGCTTAAAAATGAGATGTGAGCAGAGAACACTTTAAAGTCCAACTACGTACGTGGGTCCATTTGAAAAGCTAAAGGTCAGATTTTTCCATATAAGATGAGGAAATTACAGTCAGTTGGGGGGGGGGGGGGGAGGAGGATTCACAACTTGCAAAATTTCTATATTACGATAAAGTGGAATTTCCATTTATACATAATTAGAAAGGTCGCAATCACGAAGTCACCTTGAAGACTTGTTAACAGAGTTTCTTCTTCTCATGTGCAGAACGAGCCGACCGGCTCCCTACCAACCTTGCCCCCACTCTCCTCGTTTTTCACTCTTTCAAGATCAAGAGATGCTAATTATGACAAGGATATACAACTATAGTTATATACACGGCCATGTATGCATGACAAGTGTTAAGAGCATAAATTTCTCATATAGTCTTACTAAATATCATAATTTTATTTTATCCTATGACGCCTATGAGCTACACCAATTCTACGTTTTTGCATAATACTTTTTGGCACAGTATCAAAACTTCGTTATCTTCATTCATCTGAATTCGATCTCTCTCTCTCTCTCTCTCTCGTTACAAGTTCATAATTTATGCTTTTGGATGAAGGGCAAGTTCGTGATTTAATTTAATAAGTTGATATGATGTTACATAGTATTTGAGAAGCAAAAAAATAAAAAATCTTCTGTTTTTTCCTTCTTTTAGGAATTATTTGCCAAATTCTATTTAGAGAAATATTTCATTCATAATTACTCCTGAATTTCGTTTACCTACAATTATGAAATGAAGTTATAATTATGACGAGGCCTTATTTATTCCGGTTACCCGTACCTGTAGGTACACGTGCCGTGTAGGTTACATATATAATTTAAGAGTTTTATTATAATAACATGTGAAATGAAGTTGAAATGTTATTAATTTATTATGACTATTAATTGTAATTATGTTAAAATATATTAATTGTAATTGATAATTATGACGACTTTATGTTTATTATTATATTTATTTTAACTTTTTTTTAAAAAATTAAATATGGGGTTATTTATTTATATATATATATATATATATACCCGGCGCAAGGATTTGAAGCTTTGAACACGTATAATTTATATGTCGTTCTCAGTGGTCACTGGCTGTTCAAAGGGTGGAAAGATGTCCCAATGGCTGCGGCAAAACCCCATTAAATGATTGAACCACTTGTCATTTTGGCAGAAGCAGAAGTGAAAAGCGGCAGTTCAAGCTTGGACCTCTGCAACTTTTGGAGCCAAATGTTGGCTGCCAAAGGACTTAGATATCTTATACCCCATACAGTAAGTAAAAATTAATAGCATAGGATTCTTGTGTGATCGATTCAAATTTTTGCAAAGAACTTCGCATTGGTGCAGAGCGTCTGATGATTTCAATATTATTAAACTAATGTTCATTAATGAGAGTCCTTAATTCACAAGTTCTATGCATGAAAGATTAAAATTATTTAAGACAAGTTTGTTTAGTGTATTTATAGAATAAGTTGATCATACCTATGTATGTCCCCAATTCCTCGCATTGCCCGATTTAAAGTGTAAAGTTTTTTTTTTTCTCTCTCTCTCTCCCGTTTTGGTCGGAATTCAGTCACATCTCAAGTCCAAAACATTGGGAAGGAAAAAGACACGGATTTCTCGCAAGTTAGGCAATCAACTCAGAATTTTGTGGAGCAGACCAAAAATTGTGTCGATGATAATCTTTTGAAATTAAAAGATGAGGTGCGTGGTATTGGTAAGAGTGGTAACGAAGTCAAGAATTACGGTGAAGTTTTCTTCTTCTTATATTTTCTTCCTCCTCCTGCCTGTGGCACGAGAAGAATTGCAATGCTTTCCGTATCGTTTTACCAATTGATCTGTAAAACATAAAGTGCAAATGGGATTTTGACGAGGGAATTATACACATCATCTTTTGAATATTGGTCCTTCAATAGTATAGCCAACATATATATATATATATATATATATATATATATATATATATATATATATATAGATAGATAGATAAGTACTCTTTATCATTAGATATATAATTTAATGAATATCAAATATCAAAATTAGATGAAATTTAAGATTTAAATTTTATGTTTTCTTTGTATTTTATTTTCTATCCTCCAATTCAACTGACAAAAGAAGGAGCAAAATAAAAGTAAAAAGAAACTCTCATGTGCCCGTATTTTTTTGTATTAGAAAACTTCATTTTGTTCCTGCCTGTGGGCTGTCTCTATAATGGCTATTAGCTATTTTCCTAAAAAATAAAAAATAATAAAAAAAACTGAAAATTAAACCACCTCATCGCTTTTGTTCGCGAAACAGAGTAATAAAATAATGGAGATTATGATGCATAATACCAATAATTGACTCAATTAACAAGTTTCTTACTTTATCGACTAAAGTCAGATTGTGGGATCAAGTTCTACGGGCATAAAAATTTTTGTGCCAATTCTTTCTTCTATTCTGGTAGATATGATATATTTTTGACTAAATCAGAAAGTAGATCAAGTAAAATTGAAGGTAGATAAAATGTACGTATTGCATTTATATTGGGACTAAAGCTTAAGATATATGCCTATGCACATTAATAGGATGCAAAAATGTTATCAATCTTAGTCTCCCAAATTTTTTAATAAAATTAATATGTCCAAATTGACTCATGATATCATCACCTCTATATATATATATATATATTGAAAAAAAAAAAAAGAGGGATCGATTGACTTATGATAAAGAAATAAGTGTAAAAACATAAGTCTACGGTAGCGTTAGAAATTTTCAAAAAACTAGACCTTTCACATAGAAACCTAGATGCTTACAAATCTAACGAACTAAGAGAAAAATGGGAACAAGCCAGCTGCTTTTTCAAAGGGATGATGTCAGTTGAAGATTGAACGAAGCTGCAATTTTTCCCTATATATATTCCTCCTTTGCCGCTCCAAACAACCCCACAACTACTCTCTACTTCTCTTCCTCCCAATTATCTTTTAACAGCAATTTCTTTTTTTTTTTTCTTTTTCTTTCTTTTAATTCTCTTCTGCCTTTGCCAGAGTCTAAGAAAAACAAAACAAAAATAAAATAATGGAGTATAGTGATGCAACTGCTACTACTACAACTACTAATTCATCATCTCCCCTTTCTCATTCTCCTTCTTCGTCATCTTCTCCTCTGCCTCCTGCTCTGCCTGCTGCGCCCCCAATGATTGTAAGTCCTTGCGCGGCGTGCAAGATCCTCAGGAGGAGATGTGCTGAGAAGTGTGTTTTGGCACCATATTTCCCTCCCACTGAGCCGAACAAGTTCACCATTGCTCATCGCGTGTTCGGTGCTAGCAACATCATTAAGTTCTTGCAGGTACAGTTCTTGGAGTGTCTTTGGTCATGTAGATTTAGACTTTTGGATTAACTGGTGTTCTGAGTGCACGAGGCTCCCAGAATTGGTTTGCTTTAGTAGTTGGCTTTCAAATTTGACAAATAGATAGCATTATCTGGAGTCTGGACACAACAAACTGTAGAAGTATCCTAAAGCCAGGAAGTTAGAGTGAAAATTAGTTATTTTCTGTTTGTTATTCGCAACAAATACATTTAGCATGTATGGTTTTGCAGTTCACTGCTCAAATTAAGAACAAATACACATTGAATTTCAGGAAATTCCAGAATCTCAAAGGGCAGATGCCGTGAGCAGCATGGTTTATGAAGCCAGCGCCAGGATCAGAGACCCAGTTTACGGATGTGCTGGGGCAATTTGCCAGCTTCAGAAACAGGTTAATGAGCTTCAAGCACAATTAGCCAAGGCAAAAGCCGAGCTTGTGAACATGCAATGCCAACAGACCAACCTTCTGGCACTGCTTTGCGTGGAGATGGCGCAATCTCCTCAAGATGAACAATCGCAGCAACAACTGGTTGACAATTCCTCTGGCTATCCACAAATCTACCACAGCAATCCTTGCTTGTCTGATGAGAGCAGTTGGTGGGAGCCTCTCTGGACATAAGTCATAATCAGTTGTAGCAGTATCCTATGAGGATTGCACCAATTAAAGTCTCCCAAACTCAAGGCTAATCGCCTTAATGAGAAGGAGAGGTCAAGGGTCGTTAGTCATCATTAATAAATTTAACTTAATCGAAGATAGAAGATACAGCGATGATAATTACAAAGTTTTAATCTCAATTTTTATTTGGGTCATTACATAAGTCTTCTTTTTGGTTATTCCGTTCTAATATAAAATTAGTTTATTGTAAGAAATATGTTACAGGTAGATGACGCGGATTGGTCTTTGTCCTCCATGTAATCTTTGAATATCAAGAAAGAATTAATGAGATGCTCTCTGTAGCCAGATTCTTAAAACTCTTCGGCTCCTTTTTGGTTTCCAACTGTCTGTATATCTGTTAATCCTGCGAACCTCTCGTTAAAACAACTTTTGACCATTTCTCGATACCTGCTTCGCTGTGACGAATTGTGGCACACTTTTAAGTTCCGCGTGCGATCTGTTAATCTTAACATCTTTGTCACCGAAAACATCATTAGTTACTTCATTTAGAATATTTATTAAGAGGAAAACTCTCTCTTTTCTACCCAAATTCAAATTTGGCAATCAAGGCAAAATACAGAACAGAGATTTCCGAAGTCGCCCATCCCAAATCTTGGGACGATCTGTATAATTTGTATACAAGTGTACCCAAATTTTACACCTCCATGATCTTGAAATATCTGCATGTTTGGTATATGTAAGTGTCCTTTAGAGGAAAAAAATGAGAGGAAACTAATTCTGACAAAATCCCAAGATACCAATCGTGAGATAAACCCAAAAAAAAAAAAAAAAAAAAAGTCTCTGTATTCTTTTTCTTCCTTTCAGAAAAGTTCAAATTAGGATACTAAGAGGAAAGACTCAAAATTTGTCATTTCTTGAAGTCCCACGACTATTATTCCACGAGTCCATGTGCCCAAAATCATGGAAGGATTGTCGACAATCTTTGTCATTTCTTTTGTATTATCCAATCCCTACAAAGAAAAGCCGTGATTGTGTTCAATTTTCTTTCTTCTTTGCTTCACAAGGACAGATTAAACAACAGATAGATCCTCCCAACATGTGACCTTGCTTGTTCAATCTCATTCACGAAGATAGCGAAGATCTGCTGCTTTAGCTACCACGCAAAAGGGCATTGTTTTTGAGCTTGGGAGAATCGGTAACGCCAACCGAATAAGATAGAATTTTGATTAGTCCCTTTTTTTTAATATTTGAATTTTATTGTAAGTACTATGATGTATATATAAAAATATAATATTATGACATATGAACTTATTATGCTGAATAAAAAAAATAAAAAATTTTATCTAAGAAACAACTTTAAAATCAAATAAAATAAACTCCTTAAATATATACTATAAAAAGAGTCTGACAAAATCTTTCTTATTTAGTTAAAATATCTGTAAAATAATTACAATTTCGAAAATAAAAAATAAAAAAATAATTTTTAACTATATTAAAATGAAAATTTTCATAATTTTTCTTTTCTTTATCCATATTACCATAGTTTAGAAATCATTATTAATAATTAAAGGAGTTTAATTTTGGTCATACCTCTACTATTATATATAATCTATTTCTCTAATAGAAAAAAATATTGTCTTATTAATACTTAAATATCTAATTACTTTGGATAACATATAAATAACTTTCTTATTGTTTTTATTCAATACATTTTTTATTCATAAATTTATATTCAGTAATTTATAATTTTAATTAAAAATATTTAAATTTAAACTTAAATTTAATAATTATGAAAATTTTGATATCTAAAAGAAAATTATTTAGTATAAAAATTTAAATTGTTATGTGAATCATATACTAAATTCTAATAAATTTGTCAACCAATTGACACGTCGGAGCTCGAACATCATTTGAAATCAGGAATTAGAACTGGAACGCTGATTTTTCATTCATGGAGCATCTAGTAGACATCATATGCTCTGGTTGGTATGTGCTATGATTGTCATTATACGATCACCGTTCACTTGACTTGAGCATGTGCCTGCTTCGATGGATCGATGTTTAAATCAACTTTTTGGCTCCGTTGTAATCATGGCGTTTTGCTTCCAATTAAACGCATCATTAGCCATGATAATTCCGATCACGTGCACACCACGTGACTTGATCGTTAACATGGGAAACATCGTTCGTGTCCTTCGCCGGCAACCGGTTGATTTGTACCCTGCTTTTCTGAGACGACTAAGGCTCCAGTCCCTCACCCAACATGACATTCTTTTTTTTTTTTTCCATGCCTATACAGGAACACTGTGGGCTATTTTTGACCGGTACATTTCTTCACATTAACGAAACCTCGTCAGTTCCAAAGTCCATTTTATCTAATGCTCGTGGATAAAATCGTGGGGGAAATGTTGGGTGAAGACCAGAAATGATGCGAAGTTACAAACAGTGTAAATGTGATCGTCTGTATATTTGTGTTTTTACTTTTGTACAACTAATATATATATATATATACAGTAATATACGATCACTCTGCCGTCAAAATCTCATAATCAAATTGGTTGCGTGAGATTTTTCCTTTTTGGTTTCAATATTGAGAATATAAGATTTTACCATTAGGTCTATGATCCTATTGGGTGTAAACTATAAAATCATCTTGTTGGTAGGCTTTGGTGTTCTCTTGTTCTTTGGCCGTCGAAGAAAACGACGACAGAGGCAATGGAAAAGAGATCGCAGGGTGAATGGGCAGTCTATCATTTCCCCACCGTCTCATCGTTTACATTTTGTAAGTTCTTTGACCTTACATTTTGTAGGTACGTAGACAGATTGCCGGCCGGCAACAGTATTGAAAACCAATACACAGCACCGAACTTTGGAGTTTACTGGTGCGGTGGGAGGACGTTTATTGTCGTCATGCTCGAAGTCATAGTTTTCATCCCGTCAAAACGTTGAATCAAATTAAACGTACACTCACAGAATTCACTCTTTTGATGATGTACAATGCTTCGTATAATCGATAATTACTCTGTTTTCTTAAAAAAAAAAAAAAGCCCCAATAAACATGTAATTATTTAATTTCAAATTCACATTTGGATGCCGGCTAACATTTGAAGTAGTTGTTCTAAAAATGCATTCGATCTTTAAAAGACTGAATTTATTATTAGAGATCTTTTGTTAGTTAATGTGATAAATGCAGCTTTGAACTCAAAGATAAAATTAATTATGTTTTTTTTTTATATACATACCTAACAACCTACATTTAGCCCACCATTACCATATTTAACTTACTAGGTAGTTATAGACATGTGAGTTTATTAACTGTTAGTTGGATTCCTGTCTAGATTCAGCTACCTTCGATGAGATGAAAGTTGTGATGAAGAGATTGTAAAATATTCCACAGGTGATAACTACTTCTATCTCATAAATTTCTTTGCCTCCGTCTGGCCTGAACTCGGTGGAGTTTTCTAAATTGAAGATCCAAGTTTTCAACCCATAATTATCTATTCAAAATATAAAATTTTACATCAGTCAGGTACAATGGCCTAACTTGATTCATAATTTTTACAATGTATTAGTTTGAACTTAATAAATAAATAAATAGGAAAGGTTCGAAGATATTATTTGACAATTTCAATTCCAATTTACGCACAAATTTGCACATGCTTCAATTTGGGGGGGGGATAGACAATACTGTGAAATCTATGCACAAATGGCTAGATCGCTTTTCTCCCAATGAAATTGTGCATTACGCTTTTGACAGGCAAAGGAACTAGACATCAACTCTTGTTTGCACCCTTAGAATTTGGCAAGTAAGAGCGTCACATCGCAGAGGGAGGGCAGATTCCATGTCTGTCGGTTTTAACTTTTTTGGTCAACAAAGAGAAATTATACAAAAGACGAATAATTTCTATTGCGTAAAAAGAAAATAAATAAATAATTTAATTTTCGCTCCTTCAACTTTATATTGCTGTTCATTTAAATATTAATTATCTCGCATTTTAGCCCTTGACATAACACCTTTACCTCACATAGATAGTACTTTGAACAAGTCCAAGTCGAAGAGGGAACAACTTCTTACTTCCTACGTGTGTTTTATACACCGAAAAGAAATATTGTGCACACGTTTGACTTTTTTTTTTTTTTGGGTCTTTTTTTTACATTTCCATTTGATATGAAGGTTCTTTTACAATTTTATGTAAGTCCATCGTCAATTCTACTTCCAAACATGATTTTTCCGTGAAAAACAAGGGGATTCACACAGATGGTTAGCTTTTTCTTGTCTTCCTCAGAATAGGATAGCTATACTTAGTTGCTTTTTGGCTCATTTGACGTTTAATTTGATGTGTAGCATCCATGTTCTTTATTTCCCATGTTCTTATGTAATTGACAAGAATTGCTGTATATGGAAGAATCCATACCCCGCACCATTCGGTTGAACTTATAAATTCTGAGTCTTTTTTTTTTTTAAAAAAAATCTTACGTGTTCTAAGGAGTTAATGACCCAGAAATTGTCACATAAAAATTCATGATTGGACATAACCCACATTTGCCACAAAGTATACGTAAATCCGACAATGGTACACGCTTCTTGTCCATGCATTGAACTTTTAGACCTAAAGAACAGCTACCATAGATGATTGTAATGGGAACCAAGGTGCTGTTTTTGAAGGCTTTTTGTGCAAATTGACCAAAATATTCATCATACCTGTAGCTTTCCATGTTTCGTTTTATTTAATTCCCCCACCCCCTTTTCCCCACTTGCTCACTAGAAGCAGACTTTTGAACTTCCTGCTTTCTCACCGAGGAACCCAACCATATTCTGGTAAGTAGGCCATTGACATTATTATAACCGAGTGGCTTAAATACCATACAGTTTTATAACTAATTATGTCAACTTTGGCTAGTGGCTTTAATGAACTTTTTGGACTATGCCTCCCCAGTGGGTGATTGATCGACCCTTGGCTGTTGGCTACCAATTTTTGAGACATCATCGACTAGTTTCTCCAAGTTGTTTAGTTTAACGCGGAGAAACATCATTATGTCATCAACCATTCCATGATTTGTCTGTGTCTCGTGATTTAGTTGTGTTCCATGATTTGGTCGTATCTTGGGTTGACTTTCTAATAAAAGCATGAGCCATTGGACACTGATTAAGGTTTATGGTATGGTTGATAGAGCGGAAGTTTAGTGTATCTTTACGAATGAGCCCATAAGACTACATATGCCACCAAAGCCATGCATAATGATGATATGCAAACTCTCAATTTCTTGGGAGTGTGTCATTAGAATTATCCAAGTCTTGAACCAACTTGCAATTTAGAGGAAGAGATGCAAAGTAAAATTTCCAACCTCCCCCTGGTATGGGATCGACAATCACTAATGTCCAAAGCCCAAAACGCTTCGACACGGGCAACTGCCGGAGGGTTGCTGCCATGCGCCACTCCAGCCTCTAAACGGTGTCAATATTGCAATAGGCATTCCAAATTCGTCGCTGACCGAACCACAGTCCCATTCTTCTTACAGGCTTGAAGCCCCATCAAATCTTCATAATTGTGCACTAATTAGTTTCAACTAATTGGAGTGACAGGATCCCAAGACACTGTACTCTCTTTTCTCTCATTATTCTTCCCTTGTTGGTCTCATCATTGAATTTGATTTGCCAGCGGCGGTGGAGCTAAGAATTTCTAGCAGCGTCGAAGGAAAAAGGTGGAGATAAAAACAAATTAATGAAGACAAATATAAACAGATAGTAATAAAGCGAGATTAAATTCTGATTTTAATTTGACAAATGGCTTCACTCATTTCTGCGTGCCACCGAAGCTGACTGTCATGGTGCTATTACTGACCAACACGGTCTCGCTCCTTTATTGCAGGTTGCTCGTCATGGATCACCATTTCACAATCAATTATTGTGATTGAATTTTACGGATAGCGATTGATAAATTAATAATACCAAAATGTCTTCAAAATATATTGTTAACAAGTATAATTAACTATTTATTAATAATCATGGTGCTAATATGACTGACCATCATTTCACGATTAGTTCTCGTAATTGAGTTTTACTGATACGATTGATAAATTAATAGTTTTGAAATATATTGTTAATAAATTTATTTATTTATTTAATAATAATCATCAGTATTGTGAAATAAAGATAATTTTTAATAAAATTAAATTTTTATATAATTAAAGTATAATTAATTAATATAACAAAAGTTATTTTTATCTTAGAAATTATAAAAGTTATGGAGATTTTTTTTGGTGTCTTTTATTACATTAAAATATTATATTTTTTATTTTTATTTTTACATTATATTATACTTATAATAAATATAAATTTTATAACTTAACAAATACTAATAATTTTTCTTCTTTTTTTTTTTTTTTATTCAAAACGCAATTCCAAGCACACTTTGAGTGAAAAGTGGTAGTGAGCTAATATTTGTTACTTGAAAGTAAAGTCATTTTCGAATACTATTCATTTATGGTGGGAATTTGGAAGTTACCCGTTTATTCAATTCTAGTTGATGCCACCATCTTCTTACCTTTTTTTTTTTTTTTTGTCAAATCGTATGTATGGCACCCATTGAATCTAACCCGTTGAAGCTGGCCATACGTCCCTACGAGCATTAGGTATTGTTAAACATCTTTTCAGTTGAACTAATTTTGTTTGTAATAATCAATTTCGCACGTAAGCCATTGAATCTGAAAGGTGAAAAAAAACAAAAACCCCCCCTCCCTCCCAGACGAAACTCCAAAGATTGCCAACCCAATTTGAAAATAAAATAAAATAAAATAAAACGTGGGTTCTTCAAAACTAGGATTAATAAACAGAAATTTCCTGAAACTTCCAATAAACCTGTTGCAGGGTCGACACAAATTTTCCTAATAATACCAAAACAGAAACGATGGAAATTTTTATAATTTGTTATCCGTTCGTGTACTTCTTCTACGAGATACAATGGACCGTAGCCATTAACTTCATAAGTAAATTGAACGCTGTCTGAATTTACACAGAAGCAAGAGGATGCGAAGACTCTGAAGAAAAAAGACAAAGCAGAACAGCATTTTAACTCTCTACTTTTATTGGGTGTAAGCAAAATATTTCTAACGTAAAAGTTCTACTAAAATTTTTTAAGATGCTGATCATGTCGTATCTTATAAATTATTATTTTTTTCCCCATCCAATCAATCGAATATAAAATTTTTAATTATATTTTACGCTTCCGTTCAAATTGGTAACTTCTTCTTCGTACAGAATACATTCGAATGCTATACGGCACTAACATGTGCCTACATATATATATATATAATTTTATTATTATTTTTTTTTGGCGGGGGACGGGGGGAAGTCAGTTACGTAACTAAAGTTGAGAAAAGAGGATAACTGGACAAGAATTGTGTTGACCATTGACTTTAATCTATTGAGTGGAATATTTTCAATAAAAATGTGTTGCACCGTTCCCAATTTTCCATTGTGTAGAAAATTATTATATTTCTTTTTATTTATGGTAAATATCACAAATTAACTCGTGAATATCATTCAGAGTTTTTTTTTTTTTCAACCGATGAAGGACATATCATCTACATAATTGCCTTTGAGCTAAAAAACTTTTTTTTTTTTTTGTGCCAGCGTTCAATTTGCCAATTAAATCAACTCTGGTATTGAAAAGATTGAATTGCTATAACATAAGATCCTTGGTTTAACATTTTTTCCTCTAGTGGAAATGAATAGACAAAAAGATTGTGCTTTCTTGGGGGGGGGGGGGAATCCAAGAATTGCTAAGTGGAGATTATTTTTTTTAATTTAGTTGTCATGAACTGAAACTTAAACTCTTAGATCTTTAATCTTAAAACCGATTCTAATATCATTGAGTAAAATAAAGAAATATTAATAAAATAATTCACAATTACGACTCGCTTGGCATTGTGATTTTGTGCTCATTACCGGGGTGGTTCTCGGTTTCGGATTCGGGTTGCCCCAAGGGCCAGCCTTAGCCCACATTCGGCCTGTTGGATTGTGACTGACTTCTGAGTAAATAAACCTTCTTCTATGCTGATAGCGTCCTGCAGCACAGACACCACAACCCAAAAATAAAAAATAATGATGATTGCGTCTTGCAGGCTGCAGCACAGAGGAAGAAGGAAGAAATCAGAGATTAGAACCACCGTTGGTTGTAACAGCCTACCGATAAGAGGTTTCATTCCTACTATACATGTTATGGATTTGAATTTTTCCAAATATATTTAATATAATTAAACGTAATCTTACAATTAAGTCAATAATTTTCTCTTGAAATCAAAACTTAAGAAATTTTAAATATATTAATTTAAATTTTTAATTATTAAAATATTTTAAAATGATAATAAACCGATTATTTTGAAGCGACTAAGAAACAGTTCCCCAAAAAAGTGGCCTAAACACAGCCCAAAAGATTGAGTTCCACATCCAGTCTTCCTTAATTAATGGGCCCACTCAGAAATGCCCAAAGGCATGAAATTAGAAAGCAATGGGCCCAGTACATTCGGGCTTCTGCCATCTTCAGAAGCCCCGTCACTCGGGTCCTTTTAAAAGTTTCTGCAGAACCCGGACGTGTAGTAAACCCCGTAAAATGGAAGCCAGCAGGCCCCTTTCTTCGAGTTGTGGAAAAAGGATAGCCACGACAGGCGCCGGTACGAGTAGCGCAGCCACCGACAGCCGCGCGGTTCCCGACGAGGACGAGGACGACCTTATGTCTACCCTCTCTCAGCAGCGCCGCGAGCTCGTGGCGGCGGAAACTCTCGATTCCGACCTCGACTTCGCCTTTGACCTGCAACTTCAAGAAGCCATTGACGCCTCCCTCTCTCTCCTCCCCTCCTCGTCATCGTCGCCGCGGCGGGCGCAGTTACAGACAGAACGGTTGCGTACCATCCAAACGGGCCCCGATTCTGCCTCTTTCGCCACTCTTCAATCCGAAGAAATATCCAAGCTCGAACAGGAATTAAACGATCGCAAACAGTGCGAGGTGGAGATGCGAAGAATCAGGGAGGATCTCGAACGTCGGATTCACGACCAGAGCGTGGTGCGTGAGATTCTCAGAATTCCTGACCACGACTGGCGCGAGTGGGGAGATAACTTCGAGAAGCCCTTCGGGGAAGGTTGTTCCGAAGGCGGAGAGACCAACGGCGAAAACAACATTTTCAGATTGTATTTCAAGGGTTTGGTGAGCGAAGAGAAGGTGAGGGGCGAGAAGACAATTTTGGCTGGGATTGGAGTCGCGATTAGGGACCCGAGGGACAATTTGGTGTTCGAGATAAGCAAGCCGTTGATTGGAAATGGGATGAGCAAGGCAGCTGCCGAGTGTCAGGCTTTGATTGAAGGGCTTGACGCTGCCCTTGCCTTGGAGCTCAAGAGGATTACGGTTTACTGTGATCATTATCCACTTTATCAATTTGTGAGTGCATTTGTATTGACTTCAATTTTTGCTTTAAATTTTATAGATACTTGTACCATAAATCCGTAAACCTGGATGAACTTTATTGAATTTTGATGCCCTAGAATACTTAAAATTATCGAAACCCAAAGTAAGCAGCGAAGATGTGATAGGGGACTTACTAGTAAGTAGAAAACTTAGTCATTCTCTAGGACTTAGTGATACAGTTTGTTCTCTTATAATGCAATGCAGGTAATTGGGAGATGGCCACCAAGGCAGCGGAAGATTGCAGCTTTAGTCAATCAGGTGTCTCTTCTCCAAAAAAAGTTTTTGTATTGCAACACAAGTCTCGTGGCACGTAATGATATGAGACATACGTTCAAGCTTGCCAGAGATGCAATTGTCTCTCAGACCACAAGGCCTGCAGAGTCCAACGATGAGAGCCATCTTAACGAGACTTGTGTTATCTGTTTCGAGGATACTGATGTCAAGCATATGTTTTCAGTAGATGGGTGCCAGCATCGGTTCTGCTTTTCCTGTATGAAACAGCACATTGAAGTGAAACTGGTTCATGGTATGGTGCCCAAATGTCCACATGAAGCCTGCAATTATGAACTTAATGTTGATGGTTGTGGAAAATTCTTGACGCCCAAAGCAATGGAGACAATGAGACAACGAATAAAGGAAGCTTCAATTCCAGTCTCTGAGAGAATTTATTGCCCTTATCCAAAGTGCTCAGCATTGATGTCAAAACAAGAGATCTGTGCATTTGTTGATGGTGAACGTACTGTTGCCAGGAAATGCTTGAAATGCCATGGCCTGTTCTGCTTTAGTTGCAAGGTCCCTTGGCACAGTGCGATGACGTGTAATGAATTCAAAAGAAGGAACCCCAATCCCCCTGCGGAAGACATGAAGCTTAAGTCTCTTGCAACAAGGAATCTTTGGCGACAGTGTGTTAAGTGCAACCATATGATAGAGCTTGCTGAAGGTTGTTATCACATGACTTGCAGGTACGACACTGATCTTCCTTCCAAATTAATGAGTTTTGCAACATATAGATGGCAACTTCTTTGGGCAAAGAAGTGCTGTGAAGTTAATCAGAAGTTCCTTGCATTGTTGAAGCCAACTTGAATGTTTAATACCAGAATTTAGATGGGGTAGAAAGGCCATAATAAATCTCGTTTCTGCTGGCTAGATGATTCTGATAGCTTCTTTGTTCACCAATTTCTTCCCTTTCCATGAATTTAGATTATTGGAAAATATTGTTCCTCATGCTAGAGTTTACCTTCAAACAACCTACTAAGTGTGAGAGCCTGGAGGGTGTTGCATGTATAATCAGAGTTTGAGGGGGTAAGTATTGCCAACCTGGAACTTGCTTTCTCACTCATTGAAGTTGAAGTGGTGATGGATTGATGAAATCGGAACCCTTCTATGTTTCTTGCCATAGATAAAGTCTAGCAGGTCTTGTGATCGATGGAAATGTCACAGTACACTAATTCTTCATCTTGAGAAATTTTTATGCATTTCCCTTTAGTCAATATCAGTGTGTTAGAATGCTTTCCTTATTTCTCATGCTTTGTGATCCTTTTCAAGGTGTGGGTATGAATTTTGCTATAACTGCGGAGCTGAGTGGAAGAACAAGAAAGCAACATGTTCTTGTCCACTTTGGGATGAGGATCATATCTGGCATGATGACCCTGAAGTTGTTGACTCTGATGAAGAGTATACCGACGAAGAGGATGATTACGACGACTACTATGATTATATGTTCTAGATGAGTTTCCTCTTTAGATGAGAACGTCCTATTCCAACTCCTCATACCCTCGATCCTTTCGTTGGGAAAACCTTTTTTGGTTTTTGGATAGACTGAAAAAATCAAACTTGTGTATTCCTTTTTCGGGGTACTTTTGCACTAAACTTGATTATTGAAGGTGAATGCGTGTGGCAAATGCTTGTTTCCTGCGTTCTCGAAAGCCTTCAAAGACCAAAAATAGGGAGTACGAGGATTCACTTTCTGAGAACTTAAAGATTTGAAATTACAAGGTGGGGTTTGGGGAGAATAATCGTCATTGTTCTTAGCGTGGGGTAGTTAGCGGTCGGAATTTTCTGCAAATACATTGGTTCTTTTCTACTTCTTTCTACCTTTTTGTTTTAAACAACAACGATCAGACAAATTTTTGCCTCTCCGTGAATTTGGGAGAGCACCCGGTGACTATGTGGGGTTTACTACGATCATTAACCTAAATTGAAAAAACAAAGGAGGAAGGCACAAAAAGAAACATACCAGGCAAAGGTAATACATGTAACTGAAAATTAATTGAAGAGGATTTATACAAACAATAATGTTATAAATCTTTAGTAGGTTTTTTAATCTTGGGACAGAACAACGTTACAGTGCTACAATTGTTTCCCTTGCCTGGTAATATTCTTGTTGCCTTCAGCTCAAAAAAAAAAAAAAAACAGAGAGAGAGAGAGAGAGAGAGAGAGTTATGACATCTAAGTTATTGTCCTTTTCATTCTTATTTTGATTTAACTTTTTTTTTTTTAATGAAAGAGGACACAGCCTCTAAATATTAGCAAACTTCATCCTCTCCTCCACATCCAAGACATAGCTATACTGAATTCGGAAAATCCCTGGTGGCAGTGAGTGAGTTGGGGTTTATTATTAGTTTACTTTGCTAAATATTTTGCTTTCTTGAATAGTCCTAGGCCCATGTCCATCGTTTACAGGCCCATTTATTGCTTCATATCTCTAGACAGATCAGGCCCATTTCACTGTTTTACAATTTGATAATAAAGCCCAATACTATTTCCAGGCATGTCGTGACTTGATCCACACAAGCAAAATGGAGACTTTGTTTTTGCGACTGCGTGGAGATAGTAAGTAAACTGCGCCTGAACCAAAAACTCGAAGGGTTCACGATATACTACAGAGAGAGTGGGTGTGTTTGGGAAAGGGGAAAAAAAAAAAGAAAAGCCAAAACGATGAGTGGAGCAGGGAAGAAGGCGGCGGACGTGGCATTCAAGGCGTCGAAGAGCATCGATTGGGAAGGGATGGCCAAGCTTCTCGTCTCCGATGAGGCTCGCAAGGAGTTCGCCTCTCTCCGCCGCGCCTTCGACGATGTCAACTCCCAACTCCAGACCAAGTTCAGCCAGGTCCCCGCGTCCCCCCCTCGGCCCGCCGATCTCTTTCTATGTCTCTGTGTCGCGCTTTCTTCTCCGAAACCTAGACGTTTGATATATTACCGATTCAGTAATCGTTCGATTTAATTTCACTGATGGATTTAGCTAGGGTTTTTAATGTTATCAAAGATCTTTCGATTAGGTGATCGAAGAAATTTAAGCAAATTATGATTCAAATGATTCGCTATTATTTTTGTTTTCTTGATTTATTTTGCTTTAAACAAATTTTCTTGCTTTTTAATGGGATTGTTGCAGCAAAAAGTTTTGGGTTGCTCGAAAAATGTCTGATGAACTGAAATTGTTGTTGAATTTTGCATTGGTTAATGGAATGGCTATGTTGAGTGTCATTTGGAAGCAATCACATACGTGGCCATTAGTTGTTTTGTTTCCAGTAATTATATACTTTGATTGAGCTCTTGCTCCGCCCTTTCTCTATGCCGATTGTTCTGAGGTCTGCTCCGTCATTGGATCTTTTTCCTTTTTTATCATTTTGCAATACTTTGATTTTGAGACGCATGTAAATGGAAATTGTTGCCTCTGATCTTGGCTCTTGAGATTCTTGTTTTATTGTTGGTGGATTTACTTCAGTTTGTGCAATACCATTCTTAGTTTCATTTCTATAAGCTTGTCGGCTTTGTCCTTGGATTTGAAACGTGTTGTATCTAATTTGAACTCAACATTTGAAATTTGTTAATTTTTTCCGTTATGATTTGTCCAGGAACCTGAGCCCATACGCTGGGAATATTATAGGAAGGGAATCGGGTCTAAATTGGTGGATATGTACAAGGAAGCATATGACAGTGCGTCTTTCTCACCTGCTGCGGCTGCACAGTTTTTATACCTCTTGAATAAACTTCCAACTTACCTTGATTTTGTTACTTCCATTTGCTCCTATGTGCCATTCCTGTATGCTGCTGCTACTTTAGGGTGGAAGTCACCACAGGAGGGTCCCTTTGTGGCTGTTGGGGGCTGCCTTTTATCTAATGCTACATAATGAATTAGGGAATGACAAAAATTAGGGAAACAATAACATAGTCTTTAAAAAGGGGTTCCTTGTACAGTTGGAGACCATAAATTTTAGTGACTCAGGGAATTTTGTACAGTTAATGATTCCCTAACTATTTGGGTGGATGCCCCAAATGAAGGGTTTCTTTATGGCTGTTGGAAACTGACTCTGACTGTAGCATTGGATGTGTCATATTTTGTTCATTTGTGATTTCCTCCTGTTTCATCTGATGAGAATGAATGAATTGAATTAATTGACTGAACATCTATTGTGTGTGCAGCTATTTGAATGATGTGATTTATGCTAGCTGAATTACTATTAGGTTAACAATTTGACTCTGTATTATGGTGCATTATTTGGCAGGCATTGAGATTCCTAAGTATGAAGACAAAGTGACTCCTGAATACAAACCCAAGTTTGAGGCTCTGGTGAGAATCAAAGAGATCCTGAGTAATTAGCTACCCTTTGATTTTGTTCTTCTATTTTTTCCTTGCTTAGAGGAACCCCAGATACTAAATGTTCTATTGCTTCTTAAATTTCTGTTAGTTCTATGTTACTTATCCAATAAATTTATTTGGATGATCTCACTATATCTAGTTCAGCAAGTCCTAAAAATAGAAATGCTAATTTTGTGTGTTTGTGTGAAACCATGCATTAAGTGATGGCAAAAAAATGAAACATTTTTGTCCTTAAAACTATCCTAGCATCTGATGAGCCTAATATCTTGCTCTACAGTTGGTGGAACTAAAGGAAGCAGAAGAACAATCTCTGAAGGAGTCTGAAAGATTAGAAAAGGAGATTGCAGACGTTCAAGAGCTGAAGGTGATATAGATATTTCTCCAGTTTCCAGTTTTTCTTTTTTTCTTTTTTCCTTTCTATTTAAAAAGGAAGCATGCTCCATCTTTTATTTGTTGCACTTCTCTCATGGAATATATTGGTGGAATAACAGGCAAAGCTCAGTACCATGACTGCTGATGAGTACTTTGAGAAGCATCCAGAGTTGAAGAAGAAGTTTGATGATGAAATCCGCAATGATTACTGGGGCTATTGACTTGGTCTGTGCATCAGTTCTTGGGAGTACTCAGCAGAATCATTGGTTCGCTTCACATGTCTTAGTCCATTGAATAAAAATTGCCATTCTGTTTTGTTGAATTTGGATATGTTGGAATGAGCACAACATGTTTTGGGATTTTGGCTCTTCATGAAAAGAAGCCATGACGAATGATGAACACAAATCAATGGGCGACAGTTGTGTGTCAAATGAGGCATGACATTTATTTTTGGCAAAGAAGGGAATGTGATCTTGATTTGAAACGTTCAATTGTCTGATTCAATGCATAGTTCGCCGTGGGTCTAGTAATTGAATTTATGGGTTTTTCTACTATTGATGTGAGAAGCAATATGGATAGGAATGCTTTTTATTGCCGACTCTTCATGTGTGGAAATCTTTAAACCGATGGGATGATAACAATTCCAAATGCTCGGGGACGAGTAAAGATACCGTACAAGAGCAGGGTGTGGACCGAACTACATGTGATGGTGATATTGAAGGGGTAGACCCTACGACATAGACTCGCATAAGGTTTTTCTATTTTGCTTAAGAAAGTTACTTTGTGCATAGGATAGGGACAAACAAAAACAAAGTGGGTGGGGGGTTAAAATTTTTCCTTTTTCTTTTTGGCTTTTGAGAAGGAACATGGTCGATCAGAGTATTTGATTTGAATTTGTGGAGATGTTAATCACGGAGAAAATATATCCAAAAAGTGGCTTATCTTGATTTCCTAATTTGTTGATTCTGATAATTAGCAGTCCAATGCCCGACAACTCGTGTTGTGGCACATTGGATATGACCCTTGTTCCTAGTTAAGGCTATGTATTCACACAATTACGCTTGAATAATAAAAGGAAAGAGCACAAATACAAAAAAGTAATGGGATTTTCTGCTAGCATGACAAAAATCACAAAAAAAAAAAAAAAAGGAAAAACGATTCAAATACTGTTGGCATAGAGACCGTCAGATGGTTCTATTTCTCTGCAGCCTTGGGCCATTTCTTCCAGCATATTGTGCAGGGAACCTCCGCCCTTTACCAACATCAATGCTTTCATGCCCGCTAACTGCTTCTTGTTCATCTCCACAACCGTTGCAAAACTTGATTTCGTTGCTTCCCTCGATCATCGTATTATCTCGGCAATGCCGATGTTCTTCAGAACGTGAACTCAGGAGCCACGTCAGGTCACAAACTTCAGCCTTGTACAGTAATATAATTGCCGTTGAAACGGTTAGCTGAATGATCCAAGGAACAGTGGCAAGGATAGCACCTGATGCAGAGAAAAATTCCGCATAGATAAGTCCTTGCGTGTTGGCAGTGGCTAGCCGGAAGAGAAATATGCCAAGGATAGTAATCCAGAGAGAGTGGATGAGGATGGAGCGGAGGCGGAAGCCCTGCTTGCCTGGCATTTTGGCCGGCCTTTTCTCTGGAAATCAGGATTGGAGGGATGACAGTGGGGTTTGTTCGGTGGTGTCTTCGGGTTGATAGCTATTGCGAGTTGGAGAAAAACAGGGAACGTTTGAATTCAAATGTTGGGTACGGTTGGAGAGTTCATTGGGTAAGGGTATTGTTGCAGCAGGTCTGGCAAAAAAGAATCCAAAAAAAAAAAACCTCAAACCCACCCAAAGCCACTGGTTTAGTGTCAAGTCGGGTTTATCAGGTTTTGATACCATATCGGTCTTAGATATTTATAATATAAAAATTCAAACTAATAGGTGATATAACTGAAATCCATTCAAAGTTCTTAGCTCATATTCCTAACAATTCCAATGGTTTTGAGAATAGAAAAGTTGACTGATACTTAAATTTTGAGAAGTCCAAGCCAAAAATCTGCTTTGCCTGTCGGATGCTTTCTCACCAGAACTAGATTATGTCCAACCCACAGACTCTGCATGGTGGCCCTGGGTCTTCCTACATTTACATCTCTTGTTCATAAACTCTCCCTGGACTCAACTCGGTAAACCCACCGGTGAAAACGCTGCAAAGAGTAAAAATAAGAAACTTATGGCACAAACACTGCGAAATAGAGCTACCCTTTTTCTCTTACTGCTGTCAGGGGCGGATGTAGATAGCAATTAGTGGGGAAAATGAGATTTCATATTCCCTCCCCCCAACTAACTTTTAAAAACTAGCAAAGTTGTCCCAATTAAAATAAAAAATTTTACTTTAGATTTTTAATTTTAGATAAAATAAGAAATTAATTTCAAATAAAAAATATTTATTAACAGAAAAATTATTTATTTCAGTTGTATTAAATAAGAAAATTTTTTCTCTTTTCATAAAAAACGAAAAGAAATAATTACATTAAAAAGTTACATAATAATTAAATAATAAAATATTTTGTCTACATGAAATTTTACAATCTTAAAGATTGAAGCATTCATTTACATCTCTTTTAATATATATGTATTGAATGGTTTGTTTGTGGGCTAAGTTTGCCCCTACCGAAAATAAGTTCGGGATCCACCCCCGCCCGCTGTGCCACGGAATGGCCATGGCAATGGTCCTCTATAGGGATGAATGGAGAGAAGAGACAGGGAGGCTACAAGAGAGGGAGGGTTATGGTTCTTGTTGCAGTAATCAGGTGAAAACTGATGCTGGGGAGATGAAGGTACTGAGGAGCCTTGGTGGGAGCATCCTATACAAGCATTTGCAAATTGGGTTCATTATGATGGAGCCTAGGAGTCTGTTCATCCTTCAGTGTCTTGATTCCCGCTTAATCATCTTCGTCTGTACAGGTATGCAATCTCTGCAATCTCCCTTTGTTGCACTTGAAGGATTCTATCAATAGTGGAATCAACAAAAGATCACTAAAGAGAGCACGTTCATTTTACTGAAAGTGAAGCAATATGTTTTCCTTTTCTGTATAGAAGGTGATATTTAAGTAGACATGAATCAAGAGTTGTGTAACTTCGATCAAGTAGTAGATAATGCAATATAAGCGATTCCATTGCAGGGGAAGCGAAGGTTGGTCTGCTCCACAGAGATGAGCTGGCGCAAAGACGATTGAACGTTGGGGATATCTATTGGATCCCAGCTGGTTCAACAGTCTACCTGGTGAACACTGGAGAGGGGCAGACTTCATGTCATTTGAATCATTGACACAACTGAAGGCTGGGGATCAGATTGTTTCCAGGTGCATTAGTTTTCATCTCGCTACGAGGCCTTCAAAATTATCTTGCTGACGGAGGGTCCAATTTTGTATTTAGGCTTAATATTCTGATTTCCATATTTGCAGTCTTTCTTCATTGGCGGATGGATAGATCCACCATCAATTCTTTCTGGTTTCGTACCAAAAACGCTTGCAACTGCTTTTAATGTCAATCGTTTGAGCCCTTCTGTTCCTCTCATAATTTCACTTGTTTCAGGATGCTTATAGAACAGTGTAATCAGGTAACAATGGATGAAGTGTAAAAGATGATGACCAGGCAACAAGAGGGTCCAATTGTGTATGTAGGCGATTCTCATTCCCAGAGATCAAGCATATGGACAAAATTCCTTCAGATGAAAGAACAAGACTACCTTCAGCACCTCAAGAGGGCCGTGCTGTTCCAGAAATAACCCGTTATAGAGGTAGAACAGACAACTTGGTCATTGAGGAAATTCCTGAATTTTGTCTAGGGACAAGAAAATTGGAAACGAGATGAGAGAACAGGTAGATCCTGGATTTGTAAAACATCTATGCTAGAAAACCTGATTTCGGGAACAACTGTGTTTGGAGCATTGCCCTTGATGAGTCTGCTTATGACCCTCTCAAGCATTCAGGCGTAGGTGTTTATCTTGTGGATCTCACTGCGTTAATTCTTCCCCTTCAGCTATTCTTCTTGCTTGTAAATGATTAGCAATAGCTATGATGCCAATGTTTATCAGAGATATTTGAGCCATTTCAAATTGCGCTCTAATAATTATTCTGAGGGGAAGTGGTTTAATACAAATCGTGTATCCTAAAGGAACATTGGCGCTGAACGCCAAGCAGCAGAAGGCGATGTGTTCTGGGTACCAAGATACTTTCCCTTCTGTCAAATTGCAATCCCAGATCGGTCCTTTTGAGTTCTATGGATTCACTTCGGCTCGGAGGAACAGGCAGCAGTTCTTGGTTGGTGCATGCTCAATACTCCGAACCCTCAGAGGTCCCGAGCTTCCAGCTGCATTTGGCACTAGTGAGGACAGGCTCACGAGCTCAGTTGATGCACAACATGAAGATGTTATACTACCTTCTGCCCCTGCAGCACCACCGGACTAGACGGATACGAAGGCCAGACTGGAGAAGGTGTCAAAATTGATCAAGAGCTTCAGTAATGAAATGATGATGCCTCATGGGTTGGAGTGTGCTTGGAGAAGACTCTGGATTGTAATAGCTGGTAATTGTAGCTTCTGTTTCTGCTTTGTAGCTTCAGTCTTTTTTTTTTTTTTTGGTGCTGTTCTAACTGTTCTTTCCTGTCTATATTCCCCGAGTTGCGAATAAAATGGGCTTCCAGATAAAACTAATAGAAACACGAATATTACCATCAAATGTGAATGATTGAAAACAGTGCAAGACTGCATGTCTTGTATATGACAGTGTAGCACTTTGTTCTTTCAAGAGTTATCTCCATAGCTAACAAGCTCGAGTTTGAGTCATAGTCAGGGCCAATTAATAAAAATAATTAACCAACAAAATTGTCGATAAAACTTGCTTCGTGTCAAATTTTCGTTATGATTTGTGAACTATCGATCAAAACAGATGATTCTTGAACAATGAAACACCTTTATTACCATCAAAATATAAATGGAATGCAAAAGGGTCAACGCTACAACAAACAAGTAGGCAAAAAGTGCAAAAAGCAAAAGGACTGCTCTCTCCCCACACCCAACTGCCACAAAAAGCATCCACCTATACCAATTACAATTTCCAAGAGAGGAAAAAGGGCCAAAAAAGAGTGCAGTGCTAGAAAAAACATGGAGGGCACCTCCTGAGTAACTAACTCTACAAAATGATCAAATCAGTACCCATTTACAATCAAATTGTAGACATTCAATCCATATGCACTCTGAATATGAGGAAAATATGTTTGAAGTTTCCGTAAAAGCTTCAAGTGGAGTTCTTTGTCAGCTTGCTTGGCCACTTTCAATGCTGTTTGTATGACATAGTTTCCGAACGGGTTGTTGGTCACTTGCAGTAGGTTGTCACAATTGATAAGGTCTCTAAGTGCATTTTCCATCCCTTGAGGTGATTTCAATATGCTCTCCACTACATGACTCCCGCACCGCTGCATTGATAAGTTCGCATAATGGCCTCTGAGATTAGTGCTCATTTTAACAGTAAAGACACTGATTCCGAGTCCTAAAACCTTCTGCACAACATAGTTTCCCGAAAGGTCCTGCGAGAGGCACACGACATTCTCAGAGATCAAATCCAGGAGTTGATCTCTGTATGCTTCTGGGGCCACCTCGATAAAGTTGTTCAAAGATATACACCCTTGCTTGTGCGTTGCCAAAGGAACACAATCCATGATTGCTGCTTCATATAGAGGGAAATTCTGTTCATTGTCAAGTTGAGACAAGCAGTAAAGGACCACGTATGATCCTCTACGATCAATCATTGCATCAAAAAAGCTCCTGGCTAGGCAATTCACCACCATGGAAATCAAAGGCGATTGTTTGATAACACCAATTATCTCTTTCACCAACCTTGCCATATCTGTTTGCGTGCCACACAGAGAAAGAGTCGGCGGTCCTCGGTTATCGTCTGAACTATCCGTTGCAATTGCTGATCGTTGCATGCTTCAACTATTCTTGAAACAACTTTAGATCCATGTTCATTAATCATCAGATAAAGTATGAGGGGGATTCCGTTTAATGATACTGTGATCCTTCTTATTGCAAGTTCTGTGATCCGATTCTGTGATGTGTTCGGCATCAGTGCTTCTTGAATCATCTTTGACCCACATTCAGTCATGGCATGTATAACAAAGTTATAACCTTTCTGCAATCGATGGAAGCGTCTGAGTCTATTCAGGGCTTCCAAGATTTCTGCATTACTCATAGCGGGGCCTTCCTGAGCAGCATTACTCGAACACGCCGGTGCCGGAATGGGCACTGAACTGCTGCTGCTGCTGCTGCGGCCGGTCGACCCAGTTTCACCAATTGGGTTGGATGAACCAGAAGCACCAGAATCACCACGAAACAAAGCCAAAAGTCTGTTACTCTCAGTTCTACTACTATTGTTAGACCGGAGCAAGGTTACAGTGGTTGAGCTCGAGTTGGGAGATTCAGACCCATATGGTGTCTCCATTGCCATGCAAGAAAAACAAGAACTTGAAGAAGGAATTCGATGGCAAATCCTTAAGAATCTGTCTTGTTTATAGAAAATTCAGACGTCTCTTAGGCCTATTTGAAACACTAAGGGCTGTTCTGTCCTAATCCTTGTCCTACTAGTAATCCTTGTTGGTAAAAAGATTGTTTTTTTCCTTTTCTTTTCTAGTTGTTCAAGGATTGTATATGGCTTTTCTTTTCTTTCCACATTAGAATTGGAATTTGTTTAACCGATTGATAGGGTTTAGTAAAAAGGGAAGGGGGTTTTGGCCATTATCCATCATAAACCGACATGTCATCATAGATTCCGTTATCTGTTACTATGTAATCCATTGACCACGTGCAGATCACGTGCCAAACTGCACTATAAACCTGGTACTTGTCGAATTGGCTGTCTGCGATGGCTAGAAAATAATAAGGGGGAAAAAAGAAAAGAAGGAAAACTCATCTGTATAAGAAGAAGTAAAAAAAAGAGGGAGGGGGGGGGAAGGATTTGATAGAATTATAATCTATCAGCCATGAAAAAATCTAATCCTTAAATTCTTCTCTGTTCATGTTTTGTCCTTTTGAGCTTAGACACAATATTTATATTGTTATGATCCTAATTGCAAGGATTTTAAAGTGGGACTCGTATGAATTTGGACTTTTCTACTTAAATAACTAGTTTTTGAGATGTAATTCTCATAAAGTTCACATTAATTAATATCAGAATCTTCTATTATTCTTTTAGTTAACCACGGCATGGCTACGAGTAGATGCAGTGCAAAGTTAAGAAGGGTGAGACCAGCACTTCGGGGACTAGATGCTGCCAGAATTGCAGTGTTCTGTGAAAGCGTGGTGAAATGGACTTGGGCACTCCACTTTAATATCTAAGTTTTGAGGTATAATTCTCCAATGGTTAGTGTCTTTTCTTGCAAAAGCTGAAGTCATCACCTGAACCCGAGACCTACTCTGACAAAGCATCTACAACCCCACCCCTTTTTGGGAGAGAAAACTAATCTTCAATCATCTTCTAGTCCTTTCAGATCCTTCTGTTTAGTGTTCAAGATACTTTACTAGTTGTAATTAATAGTAGATTTAGATTTAACACAACTCCTTTCTATGTCATTTGTTAGAGTTTTTCTTGTTGCTGAATTGTGCATAAGATAGTGTTTCAGAGTTCGTTTATGGGTTCAAAATTTTGCCTTTTTGATTCAAAACAGGTATATCAAGGTGGTTTTTTTTTTTTTCTTTTTAAAAATGCAGTTAGATCTTTTTTTGGATGTTAATCTTGTATTGGCCATATTACTGACTAAATTTTAACAGTTTGATTTTCAGATGTTTTGGCTTTGTTGATTGAGTTTTGAAGTCTATATTCATATCTTTGCTTGTCCTTTTCAATGCCTTCTCTTAAATCAAAATAATTAGGAATTCCATGTCGTGTCAATTCTAGTTATTTCCACTTTGAAACTTTGAATGATATGGGCTGCAATTACTACTGCCTTCCAAGTGCCTTCAAGTTCTTTTTGTAATTTTAGATTTTACCATTTCGACATGAGATTCTTGCAGCACTCATCAATAATTCTTATTATTTTCTTTTTCTTTTTTTTTTTCCTTGTCTTTTTGGTGAATTATTGATGGTTCGTGATTCCTTAGTGCTATCCTTCAGGTTAAGGAGGACTCTGTATGGTTCGTGAAATTTTGGGATCCTTGGCGAAACAAAAAACCTTCAATAATGGACAAATTCCCAAAGAATTGCATCCCAGTGCTCTGCATTGTTTTGTTATCAGAGAGTTATTACAGCCATTTCTGTTCTTGTTCAATATTAAAATGGTTAGGGCCAAGGATGTTGAGTCTCTTCACGCATTTGATCTGGAAGAAGCAGAAACGGCAGCTGCAAAATCAGAGCATATTGATAACAAGGATTTGTGATTGGCAGTATAGGCCTCTCAACCATCAACTCTGACTATGCAAGGGCCTTGAATCTTTCATCATGGAAGGCATTTTCTAATTTATATGCCTTCTCCTCTGAATTGCTCTGCGCATGAACATCATTTGATGGACTGGGCGTAGAACCAGAATTGCCGATGGAGCACCACAATGCAATGAACGTGATCTTAAAAACATTACAGCTCAATTCCAGTCCTGTCGTAGATTTTAGAGGTAATGTTCCAATTCTGTTCTTGTGCAGTAGATATTCAAACAGAAGTGATATTGCAGGCAGACTAATTTATCTGTTGCAAATTTATGCGAGGAACATCAACTGAACCTCTAACAATTGACTTCTATTTGAATGCAATCATCAGAATTTGGAACTTTACTAGAACAAGGTACTTTGCTAGTATTAGCTGATTTACTTTCAGATGTTACAGAATTCAATGATCTATGTAAAACGAATTTCTTGACCTTTTCATGCTCCATTACTTCCTCTAGGAACCACTGTACATTAGGGAACAGGAATTGAGCCCTCTTGAGGGCAATTTATTGAGTGACCACAGGCTGGCCAATGAATCCTGTGCTCCAGGCTGGTACAAGGTTCCCAAGATAAAACATTGTGAATCTGACTTCATCCTGGCCACATCATCTCCTTGCCTGACTCCTCTGTCAATGGCCATTTTATGAGCCGGGCTACTCCCTTGAGTTCTCCTTGCCGTACTCATCCCATGCGGTCATGTTGTTAACTAAAGCATGTTCACATTTCAAGTCACACAGATTGAAGATTAAAGAATGTGATAAGAAGCGGAGTCGTCATTTTCACTTTTCATACAAAATTGCCAAATAATTTTAGATGGCAAAATCTAATTGATGGAATTACAGATTGGCCAGTGCACAACTTAACGTAGGTATGAATTTGTCTCTGCCAAATTTGATTAAATAATGGGACCAACAGCAGCATTCTTAACTTTTTACAGTAAGTTAACCACTTACATCAACTCAACTAATGCAACCATCATAAGAGTTTATATCTCAGCATGGATCTGCAGATTCATAATTCATGACTGCACATTTAAGAAATTGATGTAGCAGAAAAGCAACTAAACATCTAATGATAATTCCCACCTCATGACTGTCAACAAGGAAAGCAGCCGCCCTAAACTGTCATGTATGACGAACTGCATTCACTCAAATCTTCCCATGAGAGGACCCCAACATGTGTAGTAATAGTCACATACCTTAATCCACATCTCTAACTTAAACTTCCGAGGTCATTTTCAACCACAGAAAAAAGCTTCTTGTAAGTGAGATCATCTACAAGTCCTCTCCCTTCCCACTCCTTCAGCAACCCCATGGCCTCTCTAAACTTTCCCTTCCTACAAATCTCGTCCAGGATTGTTTTGTATGTGATGAAATCAGCAGATGTATAATTCTCGATCATCTCCCATAAATAATCCAATGCATCCTCAACCTCCCCATTGAGAGCCAAGGCATTAACCAGTGAATTGTAGGACTTACTACTCGGAACAAACCCTTTTGCCTTCATCTCATTACATAATTCTCTAGCATTACCTGTTCGACCTTGGGCACTTAACCCATGTATCAGATAGTCATAGGAAAATGAGTTGGGCAAACAACTATAGACTACACCCATTTGATGAAATATTCTCAATGCATCATTGACATGAAGGGAAAGCACATAGCCCTTTATCATAGAATTCAGGGCATAAATATCAGGTTCAATCCCATCATTGACCATCTGCTTAAACAAGCATCTAACAGTCTCCATATACATGTGATTTATGTAAGAATCTTCCTCTACTCAACATTGCCGTTAAAAGAATATTATAGGTTTTAATTGATGGCCGGCACTCCGAATTTCTAACATTCTTCATGTGATTAAATATATTCACTGCTCTAGTCAACTTCCTAGCTTCGGTGAAAAAATAGATAATTGTGTTGTACAAGGCCTCATTACCAAGGTGACGAACAGCAAGCACTTGATTAACAACAATATCCATTTCTTCATACATCTTGGCAACACCAAGCTTCTTTATCGTGACATGGTAGGTGGATGCATCATGCCTAAACCTTGGCTGCTGTGATGCCCAATTAAACAGCTCCCGACACACCAAAGGATCTTCTTCAAGTGTCAAGACATTGCACAATTCTTCATTAGTAAATCTTCGTGGGAGCTGCGAAATTGCCTGTTGCAATTTAGATTCATCGAGGACAGGCTTACTGTTGGCCTTCCTTCTTTTACTCACTCTCCTTCTGTATGATCTAGACAATGGTCTATTCGAGTAGAAACAACACAGGAAATGGCTAAAATAACCACATAAACCTGCATTATAACCAATTTTGGAAGACAAAACCATCTGGGTCCGAGCCAAAACGTTTGCATAATTCAACGTCTTGCTATTGGGGCTGAACTGAGAAGCAATAACAGAGTACCGGGTCGGCAAGTTCAATAAGGGAAATGCAGAAATAGAGAGGCCCTTGGAGTGAATACAAAAACAGTGACCAAAAGGGTTTGTTGAGCACAATTGCTTGACAGAAAATGGTATAGAACCAACACGTCTCAAGAAACATCTTTCAAGACAAAACATTTCATGAACATAAACTCGGTTGGATTCTTCACAATTATGCAAAAGCTGAAGTCAGGAAGCTGAAGAATCAAAAGACCAAAAAAAACAAAAAAAATCCCACCACAAGAAGAAGTGAAAAAACAGTGATTGATTAAAAACAAATATGGAACCTTATTCATGCAGAGAGCTTGGAATGATGTGCTACAAAGGGCTAACCTTTGAATATAGAATCCTTCTCCCTCTGGCTCTCTTCTCGCCGAATCGCTCCCCCTAATTGTGTGTTGTAACGCGGTCGGAGGAGAGTGGGCTACCCTTTATTAGCTTAGGCCCATTTTGTTTGTTGAACCAATTGAGCAGTGGGTTGTCATTTCTTTTATTATTATTATTATTTTCATCTGCTGCTTTTTTTTTAATAATATTAAAGATTAAGACAAAATTTTTATTAAATTATAGTATATTATTATTATTATTATTGAAATAGATATTTTATAAAATATTTTATTAATAAAAAATTATTCTTCTTAATACATTTATTTTTTTCATAATATTTAGTATTATTTTATTTTTAAAAACATAAAGTTGAGAAGAAATTTCTAATTTAATCCTTGTATGGTTTTTAAAATTTTATGCGATTAACTTTCATATTGCATAAAAAAAAATTGAGGTGCCCTAATTTCTTCTCAACCTTGTTAATTGGCCAAGTGGGGCTGTTAAATCTCAATTAAAATATGGTCAAAGCTGTTTGATTTAATTGAGCACCATATTAGATGAGAAGATACATATTATTAAGAATATTAAATTCTATATTGTTAAAATATAAAATTTTAACATATTTTACAATATTTATTAATTTTTTATTTATTACTTTAAAATTTTAAGTAAATATGAGATTTTAACAAATTATTTAATATGATATTAGACTTTTGTTTATTTTGTTAATATTATATATATATATATATATATATATATATATATATATATATATTATACTGTATAATTCATAATTAATAAATAAACATCAAATTTAATGATTTCATGAAGATCTACAATCGATAATGATTTAACAATTAATAAAGAACAAAGCCTAGATGTTATTCTAAAATAGAACGACAGCGAACAAATCAGATCGTCCAAGAGTTCAAATAAACCAAATGATAGAAAAAAGAGCTGATTACAGCGGCTAAATTGAACACTAAAGTCCGGGAATACAAGTTTTTTTTTTTTTTTTTTTTAAGAAAAAAGAAAAAGGAAGATCGTACAAGGAAAAAGAGTAAAAAAGGAAATATTAACAAAAGTGTCGAGCTACGCAGCTTTTAGGGTACAAGTCAATGAAAATAGATCCTGCAGAAGAACCGATGCATCTTCTTGAATGTCGTCTTCTTCCATGTTTCCAAGCTCTCTTTCGATACCCATCTCTTGGTTTACACGCAAAATTTCTCTAGCTGTTGATATTAGCTTCCTCATAGCTTCTCTCCTGCGATCATGATCCGCCAACCTGCACCACAAAAAAATAAAAAAGAAAAGAAAAAGAAAATAAATAAATAGATATATAATAACTGGGGTTGGAAAAATATGAGAGAGAGAGAGAGAGAGAGAGAGAGAGAGAGAGACTCCTTAGAAAGAGTGAGATGGTGGGTGATGCCAGAAACAGAAAGAGGAAGGCCATAGTTTCCACGGAGACTAAGCATAGACTGCATTCTTTTCTTTTCTTTTCTTCTTCTTGTTTGCCTTGATGATTTGTTGATTCACAAGTTGCGACAGCTTAGAGGGACTGTAAAAAGAAAGTATTGGTTTGGTCAACCTCACAAATAAATCAATAATTGGCTTTTGCCTTGGAAAGATGAACTTGTAGGTTACATTTTCTTGGTATGGTCACTATCTCCCGCTCGCCCCCAGTTTTGATACACTAAAAGCACGGTGGGGGCAGTGAGGCAGACATTATGGAAATCGTTTTTCATTTTCCTCTACGACTACGCATATATCCAACTTTTTCATCGTGCGGTTGAGTTTTTCAACAGAAAAAATTTAAAAAATTAAACCAAAACTTTTTTTTTTTTTTGTGAGAAACAAGGAAGTTTAAATTTTAGAGAACACCACTAACTAACAGGTTAATGTAAATGACATTGTAGTGAATTTTGACATTACATCTTAACTAAAATTGTAAAAAGAAGAGTATTTTCTTGAAACTAATATTTATTGGTTTTTTATTTTTTTTTCTTAAAATGTGAATAAATTATTTTTTAAAGAGAAAATAATAACCAACAAATAATTCAGATAATTTTAAAGAATTTATTGTTTTCGCGAGCCAGCCAACAGCCCGAAATCTCAAGTCGCATGCCACACTAACACGTCATGGGTTCAAACATAATTGAAAGTGCATCAAATCTTCAGTAAGTCCAACGTCATGTAATGCCTCCAAGCTTTGTATGCAAACATGGCGAAGAAGAATGCTTCCTAGGTGGCTTTGCCATGATCCCTCAGCGCCCACGGTTGGATTCTCGAATGCTGAAAATCCCCAAAAGGCCTTTTAATGCACAAGGCTGTGACATTGTCAAACCTTCTTACGTGATTTCAGCTGTATGCAGGTTTAAAATTTGTTAACGTATCAAATGTCAATTTAAAGGGATATTAGTGCAGAAAATTCTTGGCTAGTATCACGTGCAGCATATTTAATATATAAGTGAGCTCAAATCTGCCCAAAAATAAACAAACCGTCACTGAAACCATCCTCGACGGCTAATCTCTTGTTAACCTACAACTCCCTTGTCGAAGCAAGTGACCGTTGGAAAGAAGGACATTCAAAGTCGAGCTTACAACCAAGCAACTTGTGACAGAATTTCATGTCTGGAAAAGGGAGAGGGCGATTTCCTTGTCCTTCTCAAGTTAGACTTATTTTTAAGTAATTTTTATATTTTTTAAAGTTATTACTGAATATTATTTTATCATCTAAATAAATTACTATAAATTTATCAATAAAGATATGAAGTATTTTATTTATTAGTATTTATAAATATAATTATTGTACATTCTAATAAATTGTTTAATATTATTAAATTTGTTAAAAAAAATTTAAAAAGATTAGGTGACTAGGATCTAGATGTATGCATGATTATTTTTTTTTAATAAAAAAACTTAACGTCACAAGAAAACATATTGTGAGAGGATTGTCTACTTACAAGAAATATGAGATATTACAAACAAACTTAACTCCCACAAAATGACTAAATAATCCTTTTCGGGCTAATTGAAACCTGAGTTCAGTAGATGTAGCGAAAACTAAAACATATGCACCTTGACAGATACAGTTTAATCCACTATAGAGTACGACAAGCCACTTTGGAATAGATATAGTAATCCTACCGACCATAAGACCACGACAAGATAATGCAACGATTATAAAAGGCCAGAAAACAATCAGTTGCCCTTCCACAAAATCATTGAAGAACAGGCAAAGATAAAAGAGAAGAAATCAAACTTGAAGCTTGTTAACACCATATCTATCGCGGTGGAGAAGCACCCGGATGCGTTCCTCCAGGAATCTAACACCATCTTCAAAGCTCAAGTTGTTCTCGTGCCCCTCATCACAAAGAATAGGCCATGCCAGGTGACTAACAAAACCAGTAGCCACGTGATGGTCTTCAAAATTAACTCCTATCACTGTAAGCCGGGGAGGTCCGTGATGAATACAATCCAATGTCAATACACTGTCCCCAACATGTGTTCAAGCACAGGAATATCTAGTTGAGCATCGACAAAATTCAGGAATACCTTGCCAATCTGTAATTTTTTTCTTTCTTCCGTTTTTCACTCCACCTAAAACAAGTGAATTCCATAATGGGTTGAATTTGTTCTGCCCATTGTACATGGACACGAGTCAAGTGATCATGCACCTCCTTAGCCCCCCCCCCCCCCACACGTTGTCATAGGCATAGAAATCAGCAAATTAATTGAAAAGTCTCAAATAAACAAACAGAATCTCAGACTGCAAATTCCCAAATTAAAGAACAAGAAACCAAGAGCAGCAGAGCCTCAGACCCACCGCTCCCCCTACCCAAGAAAAAATATCCTTTCCATCAGTCCTGTAGCAATTCGTACTTAAATGAATTCGTCAAAGTGTTTGAATTTTAAATATAAATATATGAATTGTATGATTAATAAATTTTATATTAAAATTAATAAAAAATAATATATGGCTGAAAAAAATAATTTAATATTTTCAAATTTTAAGATAAAATATAATGGGAGGTTTTCAAGTGTATCCGGTTAGTTGAATCCCAATCAGACACCGACAATATCTATCTTACATTAGGAATTTTCCCCGCTGTTTCTCCAAAATAAACATAAAAAAACTCATCGGTGGGACCCTCAATCTCTCTAGAAATCACCAAAGTCACACGCTACAGATCCACTGTTAGCATTTATGCGCATACATCGTAACTCTCAGTAGATTCTGCAACTTAGACAAATCAGACGGTTGAACAAGGCTCAATCAACCCCGGTTTGACCAATTTACCCTCGTACCTACCAATCAACTGGAGTAGCGTCTGGCAGAACGACAGCGCCGCGCAATTTCGTACACCCGCAATTTCGCGAAAAGCACCGAAGCAGAACCCGGACGTACCCGTTCCCCAAAAAACCAGATTTCATAATCGCCGATACGTCCGGTGCTTTTTGATGGATAATAGCTTCGACTCGGCCTCTCTGAGGGCGGTCAAAAACATGAAAAAATAGTAGGAAACAATGATATAAAAATGCTTTCTAAACCCTAATTGTGGCCGCCAATCTCTGTTTCTAATTCGCTAAAATTCTATTCTATTGGAGCATGTAATTAATTCCTCCTAATCGTGTCTATTTTTCTTTTTAATTTTTCATTTTTTCGTTTGTGGCTCTGTAGATTTCCTCAGTTACCTTGACTTATTTTTCCCTTTTTTTTTGGATGTGTTTTTTATTGGTTGGTTTATTACAAGATCGTGTGCTGTTCGGATATTTTGAGGTTTGGTTTGTTATTTGAGCAATCGATGATGGTTTGATCACTATTTGGTTGCTGATCATCGGCTTCAAGTTGTGGAGGGTGAAAATGGATTCGGTGGTAAATAGTTGTAAGGTATTTTACATGCCACATGTGTTTTGTGCTACATTTGTTGTCAAAATTTCTGTGTTTTTTGTGGTCTATATTTGCGTTTTTTTGTTAGTTTTGGTTTAATTTTGGTTGTTTTTTTTTGTTTTTTGTTTTTTAAATGGATGTTGGTTTTTTGCTATGTGATTGCTTATCAGAGTATTCTGTGCAGTATGTAGCACGGGGTGGAGGTTAATTAGCCCAAGCATAGAGCAGTATTATTGCGTGCGGTAGTGTTAACATCATTAAGATCATTGGCTATTGGAGATTGCGAAGTTGTTGGAGCATAAATGGTTGACATTGTATTGCTAAATATCCTTGGTTTCTAAATAGCTCGCTGGAAAATGGGGATATGGGAATGTTGTAAACAGTTGATATAAATCTGGACTTGTATCTAAATAAATGAAATGATGACTATTGGTTATTTGTTTTTGTTAGTGTATTTGCTTGCACAATGCTCAGATTTAGGCTTGTGGCATACGTCTTTTGCATGCTTCCCTTTTTTTTTGATTACCAAGGGAGTTCAGATTGAGACTTACTGATGATTCTCTTGTAGGACAAATTGGCATATTTTCGAATAAAAGAGCTTAAGGATGTCCTAACTGAGTTAGGTCTTTCAAAGCAAGGGAAAAAACAGGTTGGATACTGAAATATTCTTATTTTAGTTCTTGACTTCAATTCTTTTGTGAAGGCTGGGATGATGTTGTCTAAACATTGAGCTTTGGGTTAATCTCAATTGGTGCCATACTCATCCATTTTTATTAGATCATTTTATAGGCCATCTTTTAGTTAATATTATGTTGAGTGGGGCTTCTGGGAAAAAATCTAGGAGCCATCCTACCTTTCTATAATTTTTTTTTATTGAGTTTATGAGCTTAATGAAGGTCATAACATATGGCTACTTGTATTTCGACATCATTTTCTCTTTTGGGGGTTGGGAGGGGGGTTGAGTGCTTCTTTTCTGTACATTATATGGTCATTCTGTCCATTTACTTTTAATGACTTTGCATGTTCGTTTATTTATTTATGTATTTATTTTGATTTAAAACATGCAGGACCTTGTTAACCGGATTCTAGCTATTCTCTCTAATGAACAAGGTAATGCTTTTCATTGCTTTTTGTGTCCCCATACTGGAACTGTTTTTGTGTTTATTTCTATCCTTTCTTGTCGTTCTCTTGCAAAAACAGTGAATCCCAGAACCCTTAGTATTTGCCAGATATTTTCTTTGTTGGATATAATTTTTGTCCTTTTAATAAATTTCTCCATTTTGGGTGTGATGTTGTATGCATCCAAGGTAGAAGCAAGTGAATTTGATTATGTATTCAAGGAACAAAGATGTATTTATATGTGTCTCTGTGTTTTGATATTAATATAAGTTGTCAGCTTTGTGATATGTGTCATACAATCAAACATTATTCCCTCGTTACCTTGCTCATAGACACCTATAGGAGTGGAGGTTTTGGGATTCAATATTTTAAAATAGCATAGTTGGACTGCATAGCATTTGTGGCTCTTCAAACTCTGGTTTTGTTGGGTGTTTTTTGTGATGATTGCAACTTGTAATTTTGAATTTGGAAAACTTTGATATCATGAATTTTTGGCTGATTGTAGAGAAGTATTTCTGATTCTGCATCTCTGTAGATGCCCTTATAATGGAAAATGAAATTGCAGTAGAATAGTGTTCTTTTAACATTTCTAGTTGGACTTTAGCGGGGTGTTCCTGGATTCCTACTTTTGCCTGCATAGACATTCTGCTTGAGAGGGTTTTGGCTTGCACTCTGGCTTTCTCTCATCTGTGGGGTTGACGGTTGGGAGGGGGGATGGGCGTTACCTCTCATTCTTATTTCTGGTTTTTGAAAATCACTACTCATAGATTTTCTGTTCTTAAAGTAATTTTCCTTCTATGGATTTGATTTTAGTGGCTTCTTGCTAGTAATTTTTAAATGCTCGACACTATTGTGCAGTTTCAAGGATGTGTGCAAAAAAAGGTGCTGTTGGAAAGGAAGATGTGGCAAAATTAGTTGATGATACTTACAGGTCTAGGACTAATCGCATCTCTACTGCCTCTTTTCTGGATTTGTCCTTATTTATCCTTTTTTGGCAAAACATTGGTGGATATTTTTCATGTTCAAAGCCCTTTATCCACTTGTCCTATTTTTTCAAAAATACTGAGTATTGTTATGTCTTTATCAAACTCTGTTGACATATGTTCTATCCTCATCTCCAGGAAAATGCAGGTTTCTGGAGCAACTGATTTAGCAACAAAGGGACAGGATGTTCTAGATATCAGTAATGTGAAAATTAAAGGAGAAATGGAGGATTCCTTTCATCATATAAAAATTCGTTGTCCCTGTGGAAACTCACTTGAGACAGAATCCATGATTAAGGTTATTGTAGATACCTTAGCTGGTCATCTATGCTTGCTCATATTTCATTTTATGCCACATGACAAAGAAGTTGCTTGCCTTCTGGAGCATCTGCTGCCTTGTTTAAGTTTGCTTTACAATTCAATTAAGTCTGCCCCTTGAGTGCCGATAATGATATTTTGTTTATGGGAAATTATTGTTAATGCTTTTCTTGTTTTCTTGGCACAGCTGCATGGCTATAGTGTCTTAAACAAGTCTTCCCTGTTCTCATGTTTAGTCTGCGCCTTTCTGGTTCTTGGTACTCCATGATTTCTCTCCATTTTGAAGTAATTTTGGTAGCTGTTAGTGCACAAAACATTGAAATCCGAGATTGACATGTACCTTGTTCCTGATGTTTTTTGCCAAGAGTCTGACATGATAGGTTGATGAGCCTGCAGCTTTTGCACTTTATGGATTACATATGTGACAATACAATTAACATCAGAGATGGTGTTTACACAAAGTGTAATCATGATTTTTGAATGGTGCACATCTTTAATTTTTGGCTCATTTTTTGCTTTTTTGATTAACATTTAATTGAAAAAGAACACATTATATCCCTTATTCATATTGTGGAAAACTAGATCTGCACAGGTTGTGTGCCTTTCTGAGAGAAATGCTTGTCATTTGTTTAATTTATTCATATTTTAGACCAGAAGCTTGCATGCTGCATAATCTTTGCTATTCCTTTTTCTTTTTATTTTGATTCATTTTGCCTATGTGCTTTTTGTTAATACTTTTTGTTGATATGCTGCTCATTCTGTTTTCCTTCCTTAATGGCAGTGTGAGGATCCCAGATGCCAGGTATGGCAACATGTTGGTTGTGTCATTGTTCCAGAAAAATTTGTGGAAGATGATTCTCAACTTCCTGATTTGTTTTATTGTGAGATTTGTCGTCTCAGCCGTGCTGACCCGTATGTGGTGTTCATTCTATCTCCCTTCCTCTTCTTACTACTATGTAACTTTTCAGGTTTTTTTTTTATGGCTGGTTTTTTATGATCCTTATAATGGTTTTACACATCCACATATGGGTGGTGTATGAGCTTTGAAATTTTCTATCTGTTAATCTATGTGGCATTTAAATGTTTCCTAGATTTAATTTCTTAATGCCACACATCCCTTTGAATCACAAACATTTTTGGTCTGCTATACTCTTAGCCAGCTTCTCTTGGCACTGAAGTTTTTCAAGCTTATCAATTGTTCTGAATTCAAATATAGGGCTGTGTACTTGTTTGAAGCAATATTGTTCTTTGCTATGCACGGGTATTGTCTGGTTGAGGGTGAGTGAGGAACTGATTTTTAACACACTGAATAGGATGTTATGGCCTTTGTCTGGAGTAGCAAACCAATCTCCTGTTTTCTGCTGATTGATGAAGTTGGCTTGCACACATGGCCTAAAAATTTTTTGATGAATGTAAATGTTGGTTGGAAGCCTTGAAGGATGCTACTTTCTTTTCCACCACACTTTTGGGGTGACACCTTGAATAATAGTTTTGTTGAACCCCTACAACCTGTCCTGTCTTTGGAAAGTGCCTGGGGGGGGGCATTCTCCAAAAAAATAGAAAAGTGTGTTCTGGTGATTGTCCTGTCAGAAAACAATTCATTGAATGCTTTTTATTGCAGGCACGTGCACACTCACACACGTGCACTTGCACATGTGCATGCACACACACGCATGCATGTATATAATATTTCTTTGAATCCACTCGCTAATGTGGTTTCTCTGTGTGTAGTCTGGGTTTCAGTTGCACATCCTTTGTATCCGGTGAAGTTGGCCACTACAAGCATCCCAACTGATGGGTGAGTGCTTCATATTTGTGGTCCAGCCTCCAGTGTTGTCTACTTTTTGAAGCCTGTAATTATTTTCTCTTATTTCCTGAATATATGTTGGAATTGGCAATTTGTGCTAACAAATATTTGCCCCATGGAGTTGGTTTTTGGAGGAACAATACTCAGGATCTCTATTAGCTTTTCTTAAAATTGAAACTTGCATATCATTGTTAAGCTGTTATTCATTAAAATTATCTCAGTTTTAGGCCTTTGTTATAATGCCAAATGAGGCTGGATCCGACTCATGTTCCTAACCATGATAAGTTGGTAACAATTTCTTGAGTAGCACCATGGTTTCTCAGATAAATAAGTGACAGCCTGGGATTTTTTTTAAAATTTTTGGGAGGGGAAATGGGGAGAAGGAAAAATAGACATACATTTTGCATGGTAAGGGTGCTTAACCTGGATTTAGCATTATGTTTGTTTCTTTTGTTCTTATTTACCCACTATCTGTTTTTTCTGATAAGTGCCTTTAGCTGTATAGCTTGCCTAGTTTGTCGGCAGTTTGAATTGCTGCTTTTTAGTTAACCATGGTTTTTTTGGTTTTTTCCAGTTCTAATCCAGTACAGAGTGTGGAGAAGACATTCCAGCTCACAAGGGCAAAACAAGATCATGAAGTCCAGGTTTGTTTGACTATGAGAATTGGCATTTTCTATCTAATTAAAGATGCCACTGGTTATAGCCTGTTGCTGATGCTATCACCCTTCAGGCTTGGTGCATGCTTTTAAATGACAAGGTTCCATTTAGGATGCAGTGGCCACAACATACAGACTTGCAGGTCAATGGTATGGTTATTGGCCTTTTGTCCTCTGTTGATCTATTTTCATCTTTCTATTCCTTAATATGGAATTTATAGTGTTGGAAATCATTTTCTCTTCATTCTTATAGCTCTTGCCATATGGTAAAAGTATTCATGTTATAATTTAGCTTGGCCGGTATTTCTGTAATTTACTATTAAGCGCTTTTTGCATAAGAATGTATAATGAAGATGGGCCTTTGTAGTGTGAAATGTGTTTGAAATTTTGTACAGCAGTTTTTTCACTTCATGTTGACAAGTTAATACATGCAGCAATTGCTGCAAAATGAAACTGTGTTTGAAAATTAGGTATAATGTTTAAATAAATATATTAAATATGATCCCTTGTTATGTTCTATTTATTTATTTTTATGAAGAAATTTTACAAAAAATAATTTGAACACTAAGGACTTTTTTTTATAAATATTTTCCTTTTTGTTTTTGATAATGTTCTTCTTCTTATAAAAAAATAATGTTACTTCTTTTTATGCTTTTCTTGAATTTTCATTTCAAAACAATCAGTGGCATTCATTGAAAAATTTAAAAATCAGATTGGAAAAGAAGTATATGTTGGAAATTTACTGTAAAAATAATATACTATTTCTTGTTAAAAAGGTAAGTAATAGAATTAAACTGTGCAAAGAGTGGTCTTGTGGAAATTTACTGTAAAAATATTATACTCTCTTGTTAAAAAGGCAAGTAATAGATATAAACTATGCAAAGAGTGGTCTGTGTAAACTGTCAACATAAAATAGTAGTAAATATATGCTAACCAAAATCTAGTGTTTGCTAGCTTTTATGGGGAAAAGACATTTTAAATGAGAACTTAAACAATGTTTTTTGTTTAACTAAAGGATGAAAGGTTCAAAATAAGCTAGAATTTTTAATATTAAAAAAAAGAAATAAAAAATAAGAAACGGGAGGCATGAAACATTTTTCAAAAAATAAAACAAATTTTGTGAAAAAAAAATCAAGTGGATTCTGACAAAAATAATCTAGGAAACAGCAATTTTTTGGGGAAAAAAATGGCAAAAGCAACAAAAAAGAAGAGTTGATGGGCATAAGGGAACATGTATTGTGTTGACTTGGTTTTAATGAAATTGAAAGGTGTTCAAAAGTTGAAAGGCACTAGACAGCAGAAACTAGAACACGAAGGTAGAGGGCGAATAGGTCTAAATGTTGTAGTTTGTGCCCACTGCAGTGCACAGAAGTTAGCTGCTTTAATCCATATATATTGGTTATTTTTCTGTACCTCCAGGTGTAGCTGTTCGTGCTGTTAATAGGCCGGGCTCACAACTACTGGGGGCTAATGGTCGAGATGATGGTCCAATTGTGAGTCTTTATACCTTGTTTTTTTTTTTTTTCAGATATCAGTTTAGTTGTGCTGTTTAATAGAGCCCCTTAATTATTAAGAATGATGCAATTAGGCCCTTTACTTTCTTAGTAATTTGGCCTTTATAAGCATTGGTGCATTTAAGTCTTAATTGCTCACACTTCACTTTGTAATTCCAGTTTGTTAGGAAATGGCAAGGTCTTTGGCACAGCAAAGAGTTCGTCTTTTTTTAGTTTATTATTCAGGCTTTGGTCAGAAACCCGTAAAACAGTTTAAAATTGTGAGATGGATGTCAAGGTTGCATTTGTGTCATTCTCAGATTACCTTGTCAGCAATTTATACTTGTAATAGATGTGATAGATAAAGGGCTTAATTACACATTGAAAAAGGAAATTTCTAAATGTATATTTTTTGCATGGTTTAGGGGCTTTGTGGCCTTTTTACCTTGTGTTTTATCTGTTTCATGTTTCAAACACATGTACATTTGTTTACAAAGTCTCAATCAACCTCTTAGTTTTATGTGTGCATGCCAATCATTGTGTTGCTTGTATATACATAGCTTTCAAAATTTATATAAGGGTTTATGTGATTTTTGTTTCTTTTTTCTTGTTTCTTAGTTTATTTCTCTTTTGCTAGATTACACCTTATACAAGAGATGGAACCAACAAGATTTCATTAACAGGATGTGATAGCCGCATGTTCTGTTTAGGAGTTAGAATTGTGATGAGGCGAACTGTTCAACAGGTAACTGCACATCTTTAAATTAAGAAAATGATGATTCAATTGAGCTTGATCTATACTTTGGTTTTTCTACTTTGCTATCTGGAATGAGATGTATGTAGCTCTGAGATGCTATTTCATTACAATTCTTGGAGATTTGATAAGATCGATGGACTTTGAAAATGTTAAAATTATATGCCTTTTATGTGCATGCACAATGTATTTCTGGTGTTTTGATGCATCACAAAGCTTAATCAAATGAGTGTTTAATTTAGATATATGCTATTAAAGATCATCTCTGACCTTTTTTCTTTCTCCTGTACTGTTTAGGTGTTTATATCTTAGTTTTTATTGCCATTGTTTTAATGCTGGATACACCTTAAGTTGATGTACAATGTTCCAGCTGATCCTGTACTCAGTTCTGCATCAACATTGCTGCTTACAGTAGTTTTGTAATCTTCAATTTTTTTAGATACTCAACTTAATTCCTAAGGAGTCTGATGGTGAGCGCTTTGAAGATGCACTTGCCCGTGTTTGTCGTTGTGTTGGCGGTGGAAATGCAACCGATAATGCTGACAGTGACAGTGACTTGGAAGTTGTTGCAGATTCTTTTACTGTCAATCTACGTTGTCCGGTAAGTGACTTAAATCAATTGGATTGGAAGTCCAGTCTTCAATATATTTATGTGTGTTATATGCAGAGGAAATTTTACATAAGAACTATGTGAGGATTTCTGCCTAGTGATACTGTCTGTAGGAACAATAATGTAGGTGTTACTGAAGTATCAGAAAGTCTCATAATCCCCTATGCCCAAACAGATATTTCCTTGGTGGCCCTCCCCCAAGGAATGGATGCAAACAATCACATGCATTCAGAAGCATAAGGTCTAGGTTCACTGTTTGAAATGAGTGGAAGACTGCAGAAGATAACCTAGTTTTTTAAATGATTAATAGGTGGATAAAGATCAGATGAAAGGTCATATAAGGTTCAATAGATCTCTAGGTGGTTTTCATTGGGTGGCTGTTTATGATATTGGTATTTGGCAATTGATTGTTGATCCTAAGCATCGAGTGCTAATTCTAGTGAGATTCCCATTGTAATTTCTTTTTGCTCCCTGTCTCACATTGCCTTATTTCAGTATTGAAGTAGCTTCCTTTTCAATCTACTTGTTCCTTTTTTGGCCCTATTTCTTCAGTGCAATGCCCATGGTCGTGGGGAATTCTGGTAGACTGCACAGTATTATTTATACTATTATTAAAAAGAAGAAATTACTGATTAATAATAATGTGCTATCCTAATCTGATGGCCTTTTGAGTCTTGTTACATTATTGCCTGTGCTGATTAAGGTTCGAGTAACGATTCTTTACAACTTAGTCCACTATTGTTAAAAGCACTCGCTTAGGCGCTAAGGTGAGGTGCTGAAGGGGGCCAATGCTTCTTGATCCTTGGGTGAAGCATCTTCAAAGAGGCACTGGCTTTTAGTGCCAAAGTGTGAGGCAAGAAGCAAGCTAGGTGATCGCTTCTATGTTTCCTGTCGTCGTTTTCAATTATTGATAGACAAATGTAGTGTTTTATCCTTATTTGCCAATTGTCCATTTACTTGGGGCAATGAAGGCAATTAATCACATTTGGATAAACCTCACTTGTTAAATCGATAAGGACAGATAAAACTTTTTCTGTTTCCACTGTCAATTATTCTCTTCAAGTAGATGTACTCTTGGAAGTTTTTCCATATTTTACATTATGGTTTTCTTACAAACTTTAATACTAGATTTGTTAATTTTTAAGAGACAAATTTGATATTATTATTAATTGTTAATTATTATTATTATTATTATTATGCGTATAGTTGAAATTATATGGAAGAATGTTTATTGGGTATTTAAATACTTATAAACTGAAATCTTCAAAACTGAAGAAATGTAGTTGTAAGTTATTCAATAAAATTAAAAATGACTAGATGTTCTAATTCAAAATTTGATAATTACAAGTAATAATACACCAAATAGTACCCTTGTTATTTGAGCTAATAGATTACATGCCTTAAGTAGGCATTTTATGTTCTATTGAGATCTTTTTTATATATTTTTCTTGAAAATTTATCATTACTTTTATATGTGCACCTTGCTTTGCCCATGGGGATGCCTATGCTTTGTGCCTTGTGCCTGGGCTCTAAGAGCCTTTAGTACTCAAAGCGCCTCTTAGTCTAGATTGGCCATTGGTTTCTGAATGAAAAGCAGTTTAATTCCTTGAACTGTTGATTGTTTTACTGTCTTAATACTGTATTTCGTGGGAATATGGTTCCACATCAATGAATTTGTTTGTAGTTCTCATTTTATAGAATTTGTGCAGTTACCTACTAATTGGGGACCAACTTGAGTCATGTTCCAGTTACACATTTCTGAATTTGATTTCTGCTGTTTTCTTTTGAAGTTAATTTTTTCTTGTTTCTTCCTATGCACAGATGAGTGGTTCAAGAATGAAGGTTGCTGGAAGATTTAAATCCTGTGCTCACATGGGCTGCTTTGATCTTGAAGTTTTTGTTGAGTTGAATCAGCGTTCTAGGAAGGCAAGTATATGATCATTACTCTCCCTCCCTCTCTCTTTCTTGCATGATTTTGGCCTATAATAGTTCTTTTGTATCTCTGAACCACTTTGAACCCTATGCAGTGGCAATGTCCCATTTGTCTGAAGAACTACTCACTGGAATATTTAATCAGAGATCCGTATTTCAATCGCATTGCATCTAAGGTAGGATCTCAAATGAATCAGTTGTTTATGTTATGTGTTATGGGACAGCATCACTTCCCAATTTTGCTTGAGATTTTTGGTTTTTAAGTGAATCTGTTATTTACTTCGTGGCACCACAGATGTGGCATTGTGGTGAGGATGTAACGGAACTTGAGTTGAAGTCTGATGGTTCTTGGCGTGTGAAAACCAAAAGTGAAGCTGAACGCAGGGATGTTGGAGAAGTTGCGCAGTGGCATTATCCTGATGGTACACTCTGTGCCCCAAATGGTGGGAAACCTGAGTTAAATGTGGAAATGGCAACACAGATTAAGCAAGAGGGTATCTCAGGAGGGCAAACTGGTAGTTTGAAACTTGGAATCAGGAAGAATCGCAATGGCTTTTGGGAATGTAGCAGACCTGAGGATATGAATACCTCTTCTTTTGGTAATAGATTTCAGGAAAAGTTTGAAAATCATGACCATAATGTTATCCCTATGAGCAGCAGTGCCACTGTTAGTATTCGGGATGGTGAAGATCCAAGTGTAAATCAGGATGGTGTTGGGAATTTTGATTTTATGAACAATGGCATTGAGCATGATTCGTTGTCGTTAAATGTTGATTCAAAGTATGGGTTTGCTGAGAGGAATGTGTCTGCACCACTAGGTGATGCTGAAGTTATTATTCTCAGCGATTCAGATGATGAGAATGATGTGCTAATGTCTTCTGGAAATGCCTATGATAATAATCGAACTGATGAGGGTGGTGCTGCTTTTTCAGTGCTGCCTGGAATTTCAGATCCTTATCCTGAAGATCCTACTATGGGGACTGGAAATTTGCTTTTTAATGCTAATGATGAGGAATTTATGCCACTCTGGCCATTACCTCCTGGAACTCAAGGACCACCGGGGTTCCAGTTATTTAGTGCAGATGTCCCAGATACCTTGGTTGATTTGCATAATGGTTCTGTCAACTGTCCCTCCACATCAATGAATGGTTACCCATTACCTCCAGAGACTGTCATGGGGCCTGCAGATTTAGTCCCAGATCCTTCTGTTGGTAGATCTGATGCTGACATGAATGGTGGCTTGGTTGATAATCCGTTGGCATTTGGTGGAGAAGATCCTTCTCTCAAAATCTTTCTTCCAACTAGGCCTTCAGATGCATCAGCACATTCTGATATGAGAGGTCAAGTTGATGTGTCCAATGGTGTCCGTACAGATGACTGGATCTCCCTTAGGCTTGGTGGTGGTGTGACTAGCGGTCATGGGGAGTCACTTTATGCAAGTGGATTGAATTCAAGGGGACAGATGTCATCCAGAGAAGGTGCCATGGATTCCTTGGCTGACACTGGTTTGTTCCTTTTTCCTAAGGCCATGTAATTAGTCTTTGAAAGTAAGATCCATGTTTCTCCATGTGGAGGTTTTCTCATTACTTAGTCTTCAAATTGTGTTGCAAGATAATTGTTAAGCTTTTTATCCTCATAGCTGTAGCATTAGTCATTCTTACTTTGTTGCTCACTTCCACTTCCATTTTTTTTTATCTACTCCTTGTTTAACTTCAATCACTGATCATTCCTACTTCTGCAGCTTCTTTTCTTCTTGGTATGAATGATGGTGTATCTGAAAAGGCAAATCAGCAAAGTTCTGATAGTCCTTTCACTTTTCCTCGCCAAAAACGTTCTGTAAGACCGCGTTTGTATCTTTCTATTGACTCGGAGTCTGAGTAGAGGAGCCTTGTTGAGATTACCACTGTCTTTGTTTGAATTTTTCCTGGGAACAGAAGACATTTCCTGGGGTTGTCTGATGACTGAAGTTCATATCCTGTATTTAGAAGGCAAAGACGTTTTGCACTTCAGGACAAGAGTGGCGAATGTGGTGGAGGCATTTGCAAAGGAGTTACCAGTGGAATTGTCCTTTCAAAAGATCTTGTTGACAGCTGCAAAATATTTTCCTGCAGTTGGTGAGCCATATCCTTGCACATCTCATTTCAATTTTGTGCAGAATAACCTGATTTCTGCTACTGCTAGTTCTATCGAAGTTATGACAGACGCTTTTTCACCATTCCAGTTGTCAAGAAAAATCCATTGTGGTGCTGGTAAACTTATGCGCTGGACAGAGTCGATCTGATCTGAAGGATTGGGTTGATCCATTGTTTAAGCCTTTGGATGTAATGGGGAAGCCCCATTTCTGAAGCACAAAATATGCGTCCTTATTGTGTCTGATTTATTGATGAGTGCAAAATGGCCTGTACGTGTCACTTGGATTCAGTTATTTATAGAAAGGATAGAATTTTCCCAATGCAAACGGTTGCAATTCTTGCGGTTCTGTGATGTCATTGGCTGAATGTCTGATATTTTCTGTAGATTACCCTTTTGAGTTGGCTTGGCAGGGTACATACTGACGCCAGAAAAGCAGAGAATTTAAAGAATCGGATGGTGCAGTAGGTGCCGATGGTCGGTTCTCTCTCGTAGATGTTAGAGAAATGGGGCTAGCATGAATGGGTTGTGGCTAAGTTCTGCCTTGTATGTGGTCTGTTACTTGGTGGTCTGCTCGCGCCATGTATTCAAATGGCTTGTTAACTTTTTGGAGTTGCATGTTAGATTTGTAGTCGTAAGGCTGGCCATTTGGCAAACTGTACAGACCTCAGTTTCTCCTGTTTTACTGGTTCAATAGCAGCTCTCGGGAGTGATTTTGGTCTAGAAAAGCTTTGACAGATGCAGTGTTTAACCAATGACAAGTAAAGAGAAGGCTTAGAATACATAAGTCACAAATCATTGTTATGAAAATCTATATTCGTTAAGTTGACCTGTGTGCTCCCGTATTCCTTAGATTACTTCCAGGTTCTGCGTTAATTCAGAGCGGCAAGGGACATTTCGCCTTATCCCATTCTTATTGAACATTGAACAATTAAATCGTCTCAGATAACTCATAAGCTAAACGAACATTATTCCTATACATAGAAAACCGAAATTCCAGGCTTTGATCCCCTGCCCCACTCAAATTGAAACTAACATTAAAATTAATAGTAGAAAGAAACACAGAACCTTGAAAATAGGAAAAACCAACCAATCAGGCTTCTTATACGCGGATCAAGTAATAAAGTTGCGTATAATAAAAAAAAAAAGAGTAAAATACGTGATCTTTCCATTATAAGTGGCCTATAGAGTACACCACCAACCCCAAACAGGCAGGTAAACTTTAGGTGGTGTTACTGTGACATGAATACACGATTCAGAACTTTCTCAAACTTCCACCAAGAGAGATGGCAATCGGAAGACGCCGCATGAATATGGCAACTTGGTCATTTTGATTATGAGGGCCTGAAGCTTTCACAAATGTCACAGTCGAGGGAGGAGGACAGCCTGCATTTTGAATATTCAACATAGAGGCCGAGCTTCCTAGGAAACAATGAGTGTAGAGAAAGACAGAAAAATGAGTGTACTCTTTTCGGAGTTTCCTAGGAAAAAAAAAAAAAAGAGTATTCCCCAAAATTTAAAAAATAAAATAAAATAAAATTGCAAAAACGCCTGCTGTGGTGTTCGAACCCACGACCACAATGTTGAGAGCCTCCTATTGAGTACCCAATTGTTGAGTCTTGAAACGAAAATAGGGTCCGACCAAAAAAGGACTAAAGAGAAAGAAGAAAGAAAGGAACTAATGGATAGGGACCAAAATGGCTGAAAATGAAATGGCGTGCAATTCCCATGCCAAATCCCCTGTCACCAAACGTAAGCAAACTCAAAAAAGACTTCATTCCAGTCCTTGGGAACACATCTCTCTCTGTTTTTTTTTTTTTTTTTTAAGTACAAGATGACAGGACAAATCATTGCTAGAGGATAAAAGGATGTCAAAATTCTAAGTGCAAAAAAAAAAAAAAAAAAAAAAAAAAGTTTAGTTTGATAGAAGAAAGCTATTCTTCCTTCCTTAATTCCTTCCATAACATCATAAGATAATCGTTGTTAATATTATAGGAATAATGTTGAGGATCACAACAATTTTGAATAATTTTTATACAATTTTATTTTAAGGATGCTCAATTAAATATTATTTATTGAATTGCTAATAAATAAAATACCCCCCCCCTGCCCCAAAAGAAGTGTTAGAAGCGTGCACAACTCTGTATCATAAATAAAACCAGCTCCACAACTCGCCATTCGTTCTGCAAAAGGAAAATAGCATACGAAGAAGTGAAGTGGGAGCGTGAAGATGCTGAGGCTGCTGTTTGCGGCAGCGAGGAGGACGTCTGTGTCATCGACTGACTCTTCGATTTTGACAAAACGTACAACGCTGCGCTCTCTTTGCTCCACTTCTTTTCTCTTCGATGATACTCAGTTGCAGGTCTGTCTCTCTATTGTTCAGCTCTTTCTCTTTTAATTCTCTGTTTTACTTATTGCTTTCTTTTTATATATTATGCATTAATCTGGGTATTCAATATTTTTACAATCTTTTTTTTTTTTTTTGTTACTTTTGCGATAAACCTTTTTTTCTTTTTCTTTTTCCATTGCTTCTGGTAAGATGGCAAGAACCCATTTTGAGTTTATATACATATAATTTAAATTTCTGTGCTTGCAGTTTAAAGATAGTGTATACCAATTTGCACAAGAAAACATAGCCCCTCATGCATCCAAAATTGACCAGACCAATTATTTCCCGAAGGTAGAAGACTTTAATTCTCTATTCCAACGATAATTCTTGGTAGCCACTTTCATAAAAATCTGACTGCACTTGGTGTGTCTTTCTTTGCTTCAGGAAGTTAACTTGTGGAAACTCATGGGAGATTTTAATCTTCTTGGAATTACTGCACCAGGTTTGGACATCAATCGGCATTCAAATTCTCACTTAAATAGTTGATTATCATGTAGATTTTCTGGCATTGGAGCGATTTTTTCCCCCCAAAAAAAAAAAATCACATTTTTCAATTTCCAATAATTTTTAGTAAATTTGGATTTTTTTTATTGCTTTCAGCTTTTTGAGTGTTTAATAACCCAGACGTTCTTCCACTTGACCAACCTTTGTTTGATTCTATGTTATTAATCATCCTTTGTTTTAGAGGAATATGGAGGGCTTGGCCTTGGTTACTTGTATCACTGCATAGCCATGGAAGAAATTAGCCGTGCCTCCGGGTCCGTTGGTCTTTCCTACGGCGCCCATTCTAACCTGTGTGTTAATCAGCTGGTAAGGAAGAGACCTCTTATTCAAATTGCGATTGTATTTTCACTCCTATAATAGTTATTTTGATGTAATCATTGTTTTAGGTGAGGAATGGTAGCCCCACTCAGAAACAGAAGTACTTGCCAAAGGTTCTGGTTCCTTCTCTTATTTGTCGTCTGTTTTCATTGTAAAAGCGTTCAACTGTCCTTGCAGCAGCTGACATATTCATGTTGCACAACTTGCTTCTCTGCATAGTGCACAGTAAACTTTTTTATAAGATGACAGCCAAACTATGTTCATATTTTATTATTTGTCTCTTTCCACTCAAAATGATGATAATGAAAAAAATTTATTAATGCCCATGTTCTTTTCCTCTTATATTTTTTTCAAGGAGATAATAAGTTGGTCCAATGCATTTTCATGGCTTTCATGCTGATAGATATGCCATTCTGCTTATTTCCTTCCTAGGGCTTCTTTTGACTAATCTGCTGTCTATTGTTATGAAGCTGATCAGTGGGGAGCATGTAGGAGCACTTGCAATGAGCGAACCCAATGGTAACCTATAGAATCTTTCATGCATCTTTGTTTTGCGGTGATGAACTAGGCTTTACCACTCTAAACAATCTGGCTGGTACTTTTCATTCTTCAGCTGGGTCTGACGTTGTTAGCATGAAATGCAAGGCTGATAGGGTCGATGGAGGCTATGTCCTTAATGGGAATAAGATGTGGTGCACCAATGGTCCAATAGCTCAAACATTGGTGATTTTTTCAAACCTTGCTGTTTTCCCCCCCTTTTGGTGCATGACTGCATGTTCTATGGACCAAGAATTTTAATACTCATTCAAAAACTGATGTTTCTAAGTGAAAAGTTATCTACAAGACACATGGAAGAATGGGAACTGCCAAAGAAAAATGCATGATGTATAAAAGTTATTAATATACAACTTTTCACTAGTCTATCCATGATGAACAGGAGTCAGGAAAAGATACATAGCTTTCCTTACTTTTCATATTCTGTTGTTTTCTTTTTCCCCTTACGAATACAAGAGGGTTTCTCAGTTATAATTCAGCTAGATTACTTTAAAAAATAAGGTAATTTGTAGATTTTATAATTGAAAAACTTTTATGATGCGCAGACTCAAATGTACTATGCTCTGTGAATCCTTCCTTCTGAAGTTTGTGATTATGGAAAAAAGTTCATATATATAGTGCATTGCAATATGTATCCTCCTTTTTCAACGAAAAAGTAGTAATATTTGGACATATGGTATGGTACATGATGGTGATTTTGCATACAGCTATTGAATCGGTTCTTGTTTTCTGGATGCTGGTTCCTGTTATCTTCGTTTTTTTTCTTCCACTTTTTGGAATTGATATAGATAATTGAGACAGGTCGTTTACGCAAAAACAGACATAACAGCTGGATCAAAAGGAATTACGGCATTTATCATTGAGAAGGGAATGCCTGGGTAATTGAACCAAATTTCTTTCAAGATGGGCAAACATTATTCTTTGTCAGAAAATAAGGAAATGACGAAATTGGAAGCCTTGAGCTGACTTGCTTCTTATTGCTGACTGCAGATTTAGTACTGCCCAGAAACTAGAGAAACTTGGGATGCGAGGAAGTGATACGTATGTCAACAATTCTGTGACAGGAGTTTGATGCTTTTTAATCCTTTGGCCCCTTGTCTCTCTCTTTTTTACTAAAACTGGTGATAATCTGGCAGATGTGAGCTTGTTTTCGAAAATTGCCTTGTTCCAGAAGAAAATGTGCTGGGGCAAGAAGGAAAAGGTTTTTCCCTTGCTTGTGCGTTACTGTCATAGGAAAATCTTTAAACGATGTTTGAGGTCTTATTATACTGAAAGCTTGTTTTAGACCAAAGAGTGCTGCTAAGTTTGTGGATTTATTATTTTAACAACTCTAGACCTTCACAAAATTATGTAACATTCCCTTTTGATTTGCAAATGCATTCTAGGTGATTAAAAATCATAATAGGTGAGAGGAATGTTCTGCTTCTAATTCTATCACTGGAGTGTTCATGAACTTCAACAATTGTGGATCAATAAATGGTTCTCAAAATAGATTGTTGTTTGATTAAATGCTCAATTTTAAGCAGGTTGTCCCTCCTTTTCTCATTTTTGCATCCCCTTTGGGGTGCCCTGAGGGCTCATGTCTCTGAGTCTGGAGGAGAAGTACATTTATAATACTGCATCTGCATTATATTAACAGGTGGTAGTGTCTTTTTTACTGTTTCTGCTGGTTATCAATGGTTATCTTTCCTTTTCAGGAGTGTATGTCATGATGTCAGGGTTGGATTTGGAGAGGCTTGTTTTGGCTGCTGGGCCTCTTGGCATCATGCAGGCATGCCTTGATGTTGTTCTTCCTTATGTTCGGCAACGAGAACAGTTTGGCCGTCCAATTGGGGAATTTCAATTTATACAGGTCTGTGTTCAGCATGACAAACTTTCTACTTTTACCTAACTATGATTTGTGGGTCTTAGCTCATTCTTTCAATCTTTGTGCAAGTACAGGGAAAGATTGCTGACATGTATACTTCATTGCAGTCTTCAAGGTATATGATTCTTACATTACGGCTATCATTGCAAATTTAAATTTTTGTAAGACAGCAGCTAATTGTTCTGATTTCAGATCTTATGCGTACTTAGTGGCAAGAAACTGTGAGGATGGAAGAATTGATCCTAAGGTGAAGATTCTGTTTAACACACCTGCTGTGAATTGGCTCGTTGGATTTTTGGTTTGCCCACTTGTTATTAGAAGCCTTTGATATCCCATCCTCATCTTGTTAACCATGTTTTATGGACTGGAGGCCATAAGGAAGATCTTTGGGTCATGATATCGTACTTACATGTAATTCTGGGGCTGCCGGTGACTTTCAAATCATTACAGCTATGTTGAGTGTCGACTACCTTTAATTGATAGTGTTGATGCAATATTGTGCAATTGTGGCTAAAAGTTGCAAAGATAGTTGTTTTCTTGTTTTTTTTTTTTTTGTTCTTCCTTTTTGTGGAGACTGGAAATAGTTGATTTCAACTGTTTCATGACATCTTTGGATATTTATAATTTCAGGATTGTGCGGGAGTGATACTTTGTGCAGCAGAAAGAGCAACCCAAGTTGCTTTGCAGGTGAGTGTGCAGAAAAAACATTTCTGTTCTTGTTTTAGTTACTACGAGGATCTAAACCCCAACGTTGACTTTTTGGCTTCTGGCTGCAACTGAAAGCTTGATCTCTTCATTTAGCGCCATGGACCATACTTTTATACAAGAGCAAGCTGACTACATGTCTACATCCTATGTTGCAGGCTATACAATGCTTAGGTGGGAATGGATACATCAACGAGTATCCCACTGGCCGTCTTCTTCGAGACGCCAAATTGTATGAGATTGGGGCAGGAACTAGTGAGATCCGAAGGATGATCATTGGCCGTGAACTTTTTAAGGAGTGAGATACTGAGTTTTCGCCCAAAACATCCCAGAGAAGCACTCGGCAGCGTTGAAATAAACGATAGATTTTTTCAGGGAGTATGCATAAATGATATTTCCTTTAATCCTCTTCAGATGTGCAATTCTCGACCAGATTAAGGAAATGATGTACCTCTATAACAATTAAGATTGATTTAATAAAGAAAGGGTTAGATGCACCTAAATACATGTGTGCTTTACATCCCACCTCCCTCAGATTAAAATTTGCCCCTCTGATCGTTATGGTTTCCAATTTTGACAATTGAGACGCGTTAGAAGTCCGCCTCCTTTCTCTTTGATACGTGCCTTATAAATGGTTTCAGCGTGTTCGTTACCAGAAAATCTCGCGAACGTCTGGTTAACAATCTAAACTTCTAAGTTAGAGATCTTAAGTTCCCGATGGCATTTATGAGATATAGGGGGTTTATTCATGTTTCGTATCTCCGGCCAACCCGAGTTACTTTAGTTGCCAACCACTGCAACCCATAAGAAAATGATACTAGTAGTGATGGTGCCATGCACGGTTGATGAGAAGCAGTAATTCGAGACACCCCAAACTTCCACTGTCAGCCAGAATATGATATAGTAACTTATGCTCGACGGATAATAATTGCTGTAAGATTCAAAAGTCAACTGAAAGTTGAACATATATGACCCAGGTTCAGGTGCAAGAAAATGAGTTGCACACACAAAGCATGGCACTCAAAAACACAAACTACTTATTTCAAACCCTTACTACTGTTGGAGAGGAATTCAGCCGGTCCATGCCCACGGATGAGGACTTGGATGCTTCCATCAAAATAGCTGCTTGATCCAAGCAGCTTTGAGTGTCATCACCGATTGATCCAATGGTCATCTTCTCCACTTCTTCTTTGGTATATATATGGATCTTTGATACCACGTTGCAGAACTCACTATCACCATAAAAAGGATCACCGTAAGTAAGGACCACTAGAAAAGAAAAGCAACTACAGCCTGCACTGATCATGACCAAAAAAGCCTATGATATATTTATATGCAGTGATAATTCTACAGCTATTAAGATGACATGTTTTCTTCTTTATGGGAGGATGTATCTCAACACAAAGGTGCTATGGTGCACTCCGTGCATAATCTTCACACAGCTAAATAGTAGATTGCAGAAGTCTGATTTGATTAGGGAGACACTCACTGCCATGGATCATCCCCAACTACCATTACATCATCCTCACTGTCTGTATACAAGATTCGCCATCCGTTCTCAGGATCCTGCAGAAGGCCCTCCATGCTAAATAGTCGCTCCAGTTCATTTAAAAGATCACCGTAACCATTCAGTCTTGAGAGGTCAATAGCCCTACCAACCAAGCTGCCTTGCTTGTGAACCTTCAACAATTTATGGATATATGAATACTTAACTATTCAAGAAAAAGCAAGCTAATTCAGGCTCTACCATAGCTTACCTTTGTACAACTCCTCTTACCAGAGTTTTGTGTTTTGGTAGCAGATGTTTCTGCAGTCAAGGAAAACCCAAACAGTTTGCAGCTAGTAGCAGTTCCATTAAAGGGTACATCCCTTCGGTTTCTTTGACTCATTCCTGATGGAGATTTGCTCTCAGCTGACTTATGCTCATTCACTTGATTTAGCTTTCCAATTTCATCTCTACTGACACTGGTCTGAATAGAAGAAGCATTGAATTTGACATTTTCTCTGGGGCAATTAGCTGTGTAGGAAATCATTTTGGGAGCTTGGCCAGAATGGCATACAGCATCATAAGGATAACACCTATTTCGAAGCCTTTCTGCCACTTGTGCATTGTAATTGGGTCCATGTGCTTGATACACATGTGAAGAACTGCAGATAATATTAGGCCTCCCCAAATTGCCTACATTGAAATCATCTCTTCCTGCCAGGGATCTCAACGAGCATATTTCTTGACCTTGCAAGACCCTTGGAAACCTATCAGATTCCACAAAGCCTGTGTAAGTAGTGGTGCAAGCCCTTGTTAACTCACTGACACTTTCCTTTAACATTCCTGTGGATATGAGATTTTGATGTACTGCTGGGGCTCGCATCTCAAAATCCAGTGCACGGTTTAACGTGTCACCCCATATAAGGATGGCATGAAACCTACATTTTCTTGACCTTGCAAGACCTTGGAGGATCTTGTAGAATCCTCAAAGTCTAAGAACCCACCCCAAACTGTAGCAAGAGGAATCAAATCCAATAGTTATATGAGTTAGTCAAGAAAGTAACCCTTAAACTGTTTTTCCAGTACAAAACTTAGTACCATTTGGGGGGTTATCGGGTGGGGTTGCATGCGGACCAGGCCGCAGTCTCTTCATTCTCAGGGGAGAGTGAATAACCGAGGCTGGGAGTGAAACAGATAGATCAATGTCCCATGGAGAAATTCGTTCTTGATGACCACTGCCAATATCTTTGTCCCATCTAACCTGTTCAATGCCATAACATACATTCATGGTAAATTATTTAATTCAATGGTCATAAACAGAAACTACAGGGTTTCAACTTTCCTTATTAGCAATTCAACAAACAAAATGTAGAAACTGCACGGGCACAACTATGCTGGCATTCAATGAGCAGACTGTGCCAGTTTCCCAGTTCTGTATGTTCTGTGTGAGTGTGTTTGTGCTTGCACCTGCGGGCGAAAGGGGGGGGGGGGGGAGAGAGAGAGAGAGAAGAAATGCTACAGACAGACAGGTTTGGCCAACAATCATAGGTGACATGCAAGAAACTGGTAGCAATCCGGTTTGAGGTGGCATATCAAATCAGGAACATGCTATTTTGTTAAAAAACAGCAAAAGAGTATCCAAATTCCATGGTAAAGGGAAACTAGAAATCCAACCCTTAAGCACCTCCATTTGGAATTAGGCCATCTATAGGGATCCAAGTCTCCTATACCAGTCACAACTCCAGTACACCTGCAACAAGCCATAATTTTTATTATATTCTCATGCCTCAGTAGAAAATTACCACAAAGAAGCTAATTGGTTTTGCCAGTTCACTGAATTATACAGGACCTTCTTTCCAGAGAATCATCCATCTCAAATCTCATTTTGAATCTTGTCCCAATACAAACTGGACTCATGATGCTCTTCATGTATTTATGGTAGTGTACAACAAATTGAGAATGGCTTGCCCTGCATTTCAGCAATTTTGAATGGCTTCAAAGTACTTTCTGATCAAACAGAGCTGTAAAGAGAATAACTACATGTCTGCAGAATATATATTAACAAATAAGCTACTAATTAGTGCTAATGCTATCTACAATAGTGCCATGACAGGCATTGTCAACATGGGGAAAAATATAGAATGAATAATGCATGTTTGTGGCATTTTCAGTCAGTACAGACTGCCGTAAGAAGGATGGTTGTACTAATAGTTATAATTTATTGTCCAACGGCAACTAAAGTCATAAAATTTTCATCTCAAATGATTTTATTACTATAATGTATGTATTAATCTTGCCATTAATTTAATGGATTTGGAGTAAATGGGGCCTTAGATACTCCATTTCCTTACCTGGAATATGATTTTCACTTGGCTAAATACCATTCCACAGTCTCGTATAGAATATTGACAGGCATAGTCTCATTCACAATCATCATTTACAGACAAGCATTCATCCAAGCTCTTTCCACCTGGATGTAATGAATACAAATGTTCTCTGTGCTAAACTATGGTTTTTCTTAAGGGAAAAGTCCATTAAAAGGTTGATACTGGTTAATTATCCTTGCGATTTAAGAGCCAAAACTTTTCATAATAAAACAAAATGAAAGGACCAGAAATTTTATGGCATTCAATTTGTGAAACGGGCAATACCTTGGACTGTACAAGACATTAAACAGGGTCTTGGTGGCTACTGCATTAGACACCAGAGAAAGGACATTGGGAAGTGAACTCTGCTTGCCAATAGTTAAATCAGGAAGACAATTTCTAGGTCGAACAGCTCTTCTTATCCCCAATCGCAGCTCCCCATCTTTGCCTCTATCAAGACCATAAAAAGACATATTGAATTTCAAGTAGTATGTGATGCGAATGTGTGCAAAAATTGACACCGAATAACATTGTAAAATTTCCACCTCTTTTTTCAGTTGCTTGTAAAATATTACAATCAGCATTCACGTTCATCAACAGCAACTGAATTTTCCTGCTTCTTTCAATAATCTTGGACATCTAATTTTAAGCATTCTAGTGACACTTGAGCAATACTTATTTAGGTGACAACTCCATTTATTTGCACTATTGTAATAATAGTGGGCTGATTATTGTATTTAAAGGTGGGAATCCGCCCTGAACTCAAACTAAGGGAAAATTTGTGCTTCAGAGATCTCATCTCAGGTGCATACCTCAGAAATAGCACTGCATCACCTGAGACAAGATTCTTTTGACTCACAAAAGTACTCCACCCTGTAGTCAGCAGATGCCTTCTTGGTTGACCTGAATGTAGCAAGCATAAAACCATGTCATCATAATCTCCTTCAACTGAATCAAGCCCAGTAACCCCTTGAATTCACCTCTATAAATGTGTCGAAATCTCCACTCTACTCCATGCAGGTCTTTGGCCACAAGCTCTTGAGAAGGCCTCTGCTCTTTATAGTCCTACAAGTAACGAAATATCACCAATATTATCAAAGAGAAAAAAAAGGAAAACATCACCATATTCATTACAGCTTCAGTCTCTAAAATACACGCCATACAAAACAGAAGTGCAATTATGTGCAAAAAAAAAAATGATACCCCCATCCCCCCCCCCCCCCACCCCCCCCCCCCCCCCCCCCCCCCCCCCACCCCCCCCACACCCCCCCCCCACCCCCCCCCCCACCCCCCCCCCCCCCCCCCCCCCCCCCCCCCCCCCCCCCCCACCCCCCCCCCCCCCCCCCCCCCCCCCCCCCCCCCCCCCCCCCCCCCCCCCTCCCCCCCCCCCCCCCCCCCCCCCCCCCCCCCCACCCCCCCACCCCCCCCCCCCCCCCCCCCCCCCCCCCCCCCCCCCCCCCCCCCCCCCCCCCCCCCCCCCCCCCCCCCCCCCCCCCCCCCCCCCCCCACCCCCCCCCCCCGACCCCCCACCCCCCCCCACCCCCCCCCAACCCCCCCCCCCCCCCCCCCCCCCCCCCCCCCCCCCCCCCCCCCCCCCCCCCCCCCCCCCCCCCCCCCCCCCCCCCCCCCCCCCCCCCCCCCCCCCCCCCCCCCCCCCCCCCCCCCCCCCCCCCCCCCCCCCCCCCCCCCCCCCCCCCCCCCCCCCCCCGCCCCCCCCCCCCCCCCCCCCCCCCCCCCCCCCCCCCCCCCCCCCCCCCCCCCCCCCCCCCCCCCCCTCCCCCCCCCCCCCCCCCCCCCCCCCCCCCCCCCCCCCCCCCCCCCCCCCCCCCCCCCCCCCCCCTCCCCCCCTACCCCCCCCCCCCCCCCCCCCCCCCCCCCCCCCCCCCCCCCCCCCCCCCCCCCCCCCCCCTCCCCCCCCACCCCCCCCCCCCCCCCCCCCCCCCCCCCCCCCCCCCCCCCCCCCCCCCCCCCCCCCCCCCCCCCCCCCCCCCCCCCCCCCCCCCCCCCCCCCCCCCCCCCATCCCCCCCCCCCCCCCCCCCCCCCCCCCCCCCCCCCCCCCCCCCCCCCCCCCCCCCCCCCCCCCCCCCCCCCCCCCCCCCCCCCCCCCCCCCCCCCCCCCAACCCCCCCCCACCCCCCCCCCCCCCCCCCCCCCTCCCACCCCCCCCCCCCCCCCCCCCCCCCCCCCCCCCCCCCCCCCCCCCCCCACCCCCCCCCACCCCCCCCCCCCCCCCCCCCCCCCCCCCCCCCCCCCCCCCCCCCCCCCCCCCCCCCCCCCCCCCCCCCCCCCCCCCCCCCCCCCCCCCCCCCCCCCCCCCCCCCCCCCCCCCCCCCCCCCCCCCCCCCCCCCCCCCCCCCCCCCCACCCCCCCCCCCCCCCCCCCCCCCCCCCCCCCCCCCCCCCCCCCCCCCCCCCCCCCCCCCCCCCCCCCCCCCCCCCCCCCCCCCCCCCCCCCCCACCTTAACCCCTTCCCCCCCCCCCCCCCCCCCCCCCCCCACCCTCCCCCCCCCCCCCCACCCCCCCCCCCCCCCCCCCCCCCCCCCCCCCCCCCCCCCCCCCCCCCCCCCCAACCCACCCTCCCCCCCCCTCCCCCCCCGCCCCCCCCCTCCCCCCCACCCCCCCCCCCCCCCCCCCCCCCCAGACCCCCCCCCCCCATACAAAAACCCCCCACGCCCCCCCCCCCCCCCCCCCCCCCCCCCACCCCACCCCCCCCCCCCCCCCCCCCCACCCACTCCCCTACCCCCCCCCCCCCCCCCCCCCCCCCCCCCCCCCCCCCCCCCCCCCCCCCCCCCCCCCCCCCCCCCAAACCCCACCCTACCCCATCTTTCCCCCCCACCCCCCCATCCCCCCCACCCCCCCCCCCCCCCCCCCCCCCCCCCCCCCCCCTCCCCCCCCCCCCCCCCCCTAACCCCCCCCCCCCCCCCCCCCCCCCCCCCCCCCCCCCCCCCCCCCCCCACCCCCCCCCCCCCCCCCACCCCCCCACCCCCCCCCCCCCCACCCCCCCCCCCACCCCCCCCCCCCTCCCCCCCCCCCCCCCACCCCCCCCACCCCCCCCCACCACGCCCCCCCCCCCCCCTAAACCCCCCCTCTCCCCCCCCACCCCTCCCCCCCCACCCCCCCCACCCCCCTCCCCCCCCACCCCCCCCCCCCCCCCCCACCCCCACCCACCACCTACCCCCCCCCCCTCAACCCCCCCCCCACCTCCCCCACCAATAACCCCCCCCACCCCCCCCACCCCCCCAACCCCCCCCCAACCCCCCCACCCCACCACCCCTCCACCCCCCTCCCCCCCCCCGCCCATCCCCCCCCCCCCCCCCCCCCCCCCCCCCCCCCGCCCCCCCCCCCCCCCCACTCACCCCCCCTTTCCCCCCCCCACCCCCCCCATATGCCCCCCCCCTCCCCCTCACATCCTCCCCCCCCCCCACCCGTAACCCCCCCACCTTCCCCCCCCCCCCCACCATCCCCCCACCATCACCCCCCACCCCCCCCCCCCCACCGCTTCCACCAAACCCCCCCCCCCACCCCAATCCCCCCAAACCCCACACCCATTCCCCCCCCACCCCCCTTCCCAACCACCCACCCCCCCACCCCCCCCCCCCAACCTCCCCCACCCCCCCCCCCCCCCCTTCCCCCCCCCACACAATATTTCAAACCCCCCACAACCCCTCCCCCCCCCCACAAACCCCCCCCCCCCCCCCCCCCCCACCCCAAGTCCCCCCCCCCCCCACCCCCCCCCCCCCCCCCCCAAACCCTATATTTCCCACCCCCCTAAACCCCCCCCCCCCCCCCCCCCACAACCCCCCCCCCCCCTTATCCTTCCCCCCCCCCTCCCCCTCCCCTCCATCTAATATTCTTCCAAACAAAATCCCCCCCCCCCCCACCCCACCCCCTCCCCCAACTCCCCCCCCGTATCCCCCGCCCCCCCCCCCCATCCCCTACTCCCCCCCCGACCCCCGCCGGGCCCCCCCCCCCTCCCCCCCAGTGACCCCCCCCCCGCCCCCCCCGCCCCCCTGTTTTTCCCCCCCTCCCTAAACCCCCCCCCCCCCCACCCTCCCCCTTACACAAAAACCCCCAAACCCACCCCCTAAAATCTACCCCCCCCCCCCCCACAACCCCCCCCCCCCCCCCCCACCCCCCCCTCAACCCCACCCCCCCCCCCCCCAACCCCCCCCCCCACCCCCCCCCCCCACCACCCCCCCACCACCCCCCCCATCCCCCCCCCCCCCCACCCAGCCCCCAAAAACTCCCCACCACCCCCCCCCCCACCCCCCCCCGATCCCACACCCCCCCCCCCCCCACCCCCCCCAATCCCCCCCCTAACCCCCCCACCCCCTCCCCCCCCCAGGACCCCCCCAACCCCCCCCCCCTCCCCCCTCAACACCCCTAACCCCCCCCCCCACACAAACCCCCCCCCCAATTCCCCCCCCCCCCCACAACCCACCCTCCCCACCCCCCCCTAGACCCCACCCCCCCCCCCCATCCTGCATGCCCCTCCAACCCCCCCCCTTCCCCCCCACCCCCCCCCCCCCTTTTCCCCCCCCCCCCACCGTATTCCCAGGTCCCCCCCCCATCCCCCCCCCCCCCCCAACAACCCAACCCCCCCCCCCCCCCCCACCCCCCCCCCCGAAATTCCCCCCCAACCCCCCGCCTCCCCACCCCCCCCCCCCCCCCCCCCCCCCCCCACCCTCCCCCCCCACCCTCCCCCACCCCCCCCACCCCCCCCCCCCCCCCCCCCCCCCCCCCCCCCCCCCTAAACACCCCACCAAACCCCCACCCCCCTCCCCCCCCCCCGACCCCCCCACCCCTCAACCCCCAACCCCCCCCACAAACCCCAACCCCCCAACCCCCCCCCCCCCCCCCCCCCCCCCCCCCCCCCCCCCCCACACACCCCCCCCCCCCCCCCCCCCCCCCCCATCCCACAAACACCCTCAACCAAACCAATCCCAGACCCCCCCCCAAACCCTCCCCCACCAACCCCCCACTCCACACCCTCTCAACCCCACATTTTTCTTCCCCCCCCCCTACTTTTCCCCCCCCCCCCCCCCCGCCCCAAGTGTTTACTTCTATACTTCCTCCCCACCCCCACCCCCCACCCACCCCCAAACCCCCCCACCCACCCCCCCCCCCCCCAACCCCACCCACTTTCAGCCCCCCAACCCCCCCCCACTCGCCCCCACCCCCCCCCCCCCTCTCCCCCACCCCCCCCCCCCCCCTTCTCTCCCCCCCCCACCCCTGCCCCCCCCCCCCCATTCCCCCCCCCCCACCTCCCCGCCCCACCCCACCCCCCCCCCCCACCCCCGCCTCCCCCCCCCGCCCCCCTCCCCCCCCTCCCTACTTTTCCCCCACCCCCCCCCCCCCCCCCCCCCCCCCCCCCCCCCCCCCCCCCCCCACCCTTCCCGCCCCCCCCCCCCCCTCACCACTCCCCCCCCCACTCCCACCCCCCCCCAAAGCCCCCCTACCCCCCCCCCCCCCCCCCCACTCCCCCCACCCCCCCCCCCCCCTGACCCCCGCCCCCCCCCCTCCCCAACCTCACCCCCCACCCCCCCATCCCCCCCCACACGCTCCCCCCATATTCCCCACCCCCACCTACCCCCCCCCCAAGTCCCCCCCCCTCACCCCCCACCCACCCCCCACCCCCCCCCCCCCCCATACCCCTGATTATCTCACCCCCCACCCACCCCCCCCCGAATAATGTTTTTATTGCACGCCTGAGAAAAACCCCCCCCCCCCATCAACCCCCCCCCCCCCCCCCCCTACAACCCCTCCACCCACCCCAGTACAACCCACCATCCCCCGCTACCCCCACAACACCATCCCCCACCCCACCCCCCCCCCCCCCCACCCACCCCCCCCACACCCCCCCCGCCCCCACAACCCCCCACCCCCCACCCCTCCCACACCCACCCCCCCCCCCCCCCCCCCCCCCCCCCCCATCACCCTAACCCCCACCCCTACCCCACCCCCCCCCCCCCCCCCCCCCCCCCCCCCCCCCCCCCCACCCCCCCCCCCCTATATGTTTAGGTTAACAAAGCATGAAAACAATTAGATAATCTCTTTAGAAATAATAATAATAATAATAAATAACTAACACATTTTTTTACGTATGGTAAAATTTCATGAACATTATTAAATTGATGTATCCTAGATGTGAACTCACACATGATTTTAGACTATTAATATTAAGATTTATATGTTTTACTATTATAATTTTTATGATGTATATTCTTAATTTTTTAATACTTGATTGTAATTAATAATAAAGTCTATAAATATATATTTAATGATCATAACAGTGTAATATGAATTCATGTCTAAGACATATCAAATTAATTGTGTTCGTATAACGAGACCCTGTTACATATTTTCATGCAATTGGCAACTGACCAAGCCGGTTGAGAATGTTTGATTCTTCAACTGAGAGACTGAATATTTTCAAAACAGAGCAAAGAGCAGGGGTAGTGAAGTGTTTAAGGCACTAACGCTAATACCACTCTTGTAGTGATTATCTTTAAACTTTCAGGGTAGCAGGAGTTTACTCCAAATTCTAACTGCAATACAAAAGAGGAAGATTAGCTAATATTGTTTGCCTTGTCTTATGCTCAAACTCGGATCAATATTGTCGGCAATATCACTTTAAATATTGAAAATTAGAATATAGAGAGATTTGTACCGAGGTGCAAACAATGAATGCGATCTCAGATGCATTCTGGAAAGGAAGCAACAAAACGATCGATTTTCAGTTCAATTGCTGCAACCCATTCGCAATCAACGTTCTTGGTATTTGAAAAAAAAAAAAAAAGGAAAATTCTCAAGTTAACTTGATCCAAATTCGTTTCACGTTGACAAGAAAAGGAATGAGATGTTCAAAAGTTCACGAGAGTTCATGAGATGTGTAGGGTTACATAGATGTTATGAATAATTACCATAAACAAAGTATAATGTAGCGGTGTCAGTACAAATTTGAACCAGAAGAGATCATCATTTGGTTGAATCAAAGGACCTCCCCGGATTATAGCACCCTTTTCTTTGAGTCGAAGACCCATTTTTGCCACCACTACTTCAAGTTTGGTTCCAAGAATCAGAACTATCTGCAAGTACAAAAAGACAATGAATTTTCTTCTTCAATTTTGGAGATTTTTTAATTTTGTATAGCCAACATATGAAATTAATAGTTTAACTTTTTTTTTTTTCAAAATTACCTTTCATTAAAACATAATAGAAATTTTTAGGATTGAAATAAAAATTTTTAAAAGTTAAGGATTATATTGTAATTTTTTAATAAAAAAGGAGTAATTTTTTTCTTTTATCTCTATAAAATCTGATTTATAACATTTAAACGTTAAGCTCTTAGCAAGGAGTCCAAAATCAATCAATTGAGAAAACAGTCTAGTAAGTAATTTGATATATTTTTTATTAATTTAAGTTTGATTTTCTTTATTATTGTCCATCCTCAAATATAAAATAAGTATTTATATTGAGTGAACGATATTAAATTTTAAATTTATTAATATTAAAATTAAACATAAATATATTAATAAATAATTTTTAATTTTAATTTATAAATATTACAACTGATATATTTACAAAATATCTTTTAACCTTGTGTTTAAAGAAAAAGCCTAAAAAGCGTACGTGGCATTCAATTTAATCAACAAGAATTGTACTGAGGCTTTTATACTGCAGCAGTTGGTTCACTTTTTTCTTTGTTTTCTTGCGTGTGAAGGATGGGGGATAGCTCGCGCGTGCAGAGCCTGCGCTGGGACTTACTTGACACCTCCTCGTACAAAGTTCTTGACATCGTGCAAGCAAGCAGAGGGGACAGCCTGCGTCGCAGCCACTCTTTCAACCGCACACTAACACTTGAGTGACAGCCTCCACACAGCTCCTGACGTGGGGCAGGCATGGGAGGACGCCCGCGCACATCTCGCTGCCCGGATCGCACGTCGGGACTTGTGTGCAACAGTCCACGCGACTTCTTTATTTTACAACATGTCACATAATTTTATTATTATTTTTACATGACTCTCGTTGAAATATATAAAACAATAACAATCAATTGTAACTCGCTAATCTTCTCTGAAAAATAGTTATGGAACTCTGCCTTGGAAGTTGCTCTGCGTCACTTGTACGTTGCTCTGCTCGCCTTATATGTTGCTCTGCGTGCCTCTTCTGCTAAATATGAAAACCATAGAATGAATTGGAATTTTTTGTTTATGGTTACATTCATGAAACTTGAAAATTCAAACATAAATAAGCCAAAAAATCCGTCTTGTTCGGATTACAAAGATCTCTTGCTAAAGAATCTCTTCTTCGTCAACGTTGGCTATAAGATCAGAAAGCGGATTAGTCAATTTTTTGGGGCTCTCAAACCTTTATCCTACAAGACTGGGGACTTCATCGTTCCTCCTGAAGAATTGGTCAAGGTCAATGGCACCCTCTTTAGGAATATTTTAGTTTATTGAGTGTGATAATCAATCTGTCATTAAGGCTCCTAATGGCAAACATTGATCCTTCTCAATTTTCTACTTTGCAGCACTAGTAACAAGCATACTTCAGCAAAACGAAACAATAAACATAGATTAGTTGTATAATAATGACAAAAACTACAACACCCTTCATAATTCAAACTCCAAGTGCTTCATTATCAGTTTTTTTCCCTCGCTTTGGGACACAAGTAAAGAATTGTAACACATATGGTTGGTTGTTCAATTTCGCTTGATTTCGGGCTGTTCCAATTGCTGCACCTCCACGCTCTCCTTGTCTTGTCCCAAATCCCAGTTTTTAGGCTCGCTTGCAATTGCATCACACTTTCCAGGAGCAGTTTCGTCCTTCAAAATTCCGTAAGTGAGGGAAACATCTTTCCAATCCTTCTTGGGCGATAAGTAGCCATGTCGTGCTAAGTAACGTTTAAGCTCAACACGGAGGTTCCTCAGGGGCTACAAGCATCATGTTCAAACACTCTGATCAGTAAACTGAAGAACTAGTGAACAAGACTCCGAAATTGGAAACGAAAGATGCAAAACCTCTGCGTTGGAATCGAAGGCAAGGCGAAAGAAAGCTGCCGAAACGAAATGCTTCCCGGCGGACTCGGCCAACTTGATCTGACCAAGCCAATACGAAGCGGTCTCTAGCCTATCGAACCTGCATTTACTGCAGTACCTCGCACTGTAATACGGCGTGCATGAAACCGTACCTTTAACCACAAAAGGCGAGGCCACCGGAGTCCGAGCCACGACACTCCCGGATGATTTTTCCTGGTTATCGACGCTTTTCTCAGGGGACGTGTGCTTGGCAACTTCATTTGTGGGACCTAGTCCAGTATTGTTTGCTGCTGCTGTTGTTAATATTTGTGTCGGTTTGGGTTGTTTCTTGGGGTCGTTTGTGGAGATCTCGACTTTCGGCTTGTCGGTTACTTTCTTGTCTATAATGTTTGTGCTTCTAACGGTACCAAAGACTCGTTTTTGCCTGCAAAAACATAAAATTTCAAGAGGAAAACAAGTTAGGTGCAATCGAAATTGGAAATAGAAATTGGTTCATTGTCAATTACCTGGAAACTAGAGGTTCCCTGGAATTGGTTCGCCATGCAGGTTTTGGCTTCAAAGGCTTTGTCTTTTTCGCTGGTATTTCTGAACCTTAAAAAAAAAAACATGAAAATGTTAATGGACAAAATCAGAGTAATTAAAACCCAATGTTTCCCAGGTTTCAGAGAAGAATTTTCGGATATAATTCACCTGGAAAAGGGGTTGGACGAGAATCCATTCTTAATTTTCCTAGAAAACGAAATAAAGTTCGGTTGAAAACTACAAAGAATTGCCTTTGCCGGTATTGTATTTGAAGTTTTTTAACTTTTAAAAAAAGGCGGCAACAGGTTCTAATTTGGACAGTTGGGGAAGGAGAGGAAGATCCTACGGCAGCAATGGAGCCTTTGCTGCGGTTCGTGGGCCGATCCAGCAGTTCTGGTGAGTCGAAGCCAGATTATTTGCAGTTAATGAAATAATATAAAAATTATCTTAAAATGACACCAAGATTCTGGTAAGAATTTTCATATAATTATCTATATATTTTCTTATATTTTTCAAAGAGACATTGTTTAAAGAACTACAATCTGTAACATTTTAATCACAAAAGAATACCTATATTTTTATAGTAAATATACACTTATAAATCTACATAGAGACTAAGTTTATAGGTTTCACTTATACACACTTTAAAAATATTATACATGCATAGACTTTTATTTTATCATCTAATAACCATTTAAATAATAATGAAAATTATGTATAATGATAAATACAAACAATTTTATTTTATTTTAAACTAAAAATAAGAATAAATTTATTTGATGCATAATTCAAATCACACTTAATCATAATACGATTTTACAAGTAAAACATACAATTGGTAGGAGCCAGCGGGGGCCAGTGAGAGAGTCAGGCGACCCACAAGGCAAGAAAATCGAGTAAACTTCGAGTTACCCAAGTTCTTAGAGTTGGTGGGTAAAGCTTATTTGTATCTAATGAAATACCCATTTTTAGTAATATTTTTGCTTTGAAGATTAATTTTAGTCATGTCAATGCCTTAATTTTATCGAGATTAGTCTGTAACAGTATTTATATCGTATTATGTCTGCATCACTGTAGTTAGATTATATGCTTTATAAATTATAGCAAAAGATAGGTAACATATGTAATTGAAACAAATTGTTAATGTTACGATCTTTTATTTGTTAAATAAATTTATTTGGTCTTGGGTTATCTAATGGGAACTACTTCTCTTTTCTCTCGTCAATTTCAAACCCTAACCGGGGGGGGGGGGGCGGCTTCAAAAGTTTGAAAGATTCCTCGTTATTGCAAATCTACTAGTAAAAAGATCAAATCTACAATGACTTGCCTCGCAATGAAAAGGTCAATTACAGTGATAGAGAAGAAATTAAGCTTAAACTTTGCAGCCAGCCGAGGGTACTTAATATTTTATGAATGATTGCTTAATTTTTTATTTTTTTTTTGTTCTCGATGTTGTAAATAAATAATGTTAAACCATGCGTGTTTTCTATGTTTAACTTCTTTGTCTGGACTTCTAGGGAAGGGCCCTAACATAGTCTAGTGAATGTGAATGCTCAATTATTGATTCCTCGGATAAAAATTAGGAGCATAAACAGTACAAGAGAACTTTTCTGGGAGACCTAAGAACTGGGGGCATCCATTTCCACCGATGTTCCTTTCAGATGTTTGAATTAGGTTTTTGTTCGGCTCGTTGTAGAAGTTGGAGACTGGAAATCAAGGATTAAAAGGAGCAACCACTAGTCAAGTATGATACTTTTGGAAAAATTAAGGTTCACATTGCAGACTTTATTTAAATTAAATTTACTTTAAAAAATAGCAAAACGAGGGGGGGGGGGGGAAATACAGAAGGCAAAGAAGTTTGGGGACTTGGTGATGCAGCATGAAAGTCTAAGGAAGCAAATAATAAAAAAAATTTAGAATTTATTAAAAAATATAATATTTTTATAACATAAGAATATGAAAAAATTTAAATAACTAAAATTCATAATTTATCGAATGCTTTAGTCTTTATACATATGTATGTATTTATAACTTAAAATTATTTAATTTAAATTAAAAATAATTAATGTCTAATTTTAAAAATATTCTAAAACACTTTAGGGTAAGTTAAAATAAAATAAAAAAAGTCACAAATAATTCACACACACATATATATAATTTAGTTAAAATTTTTAATTAGATTAAAATATTATAAAAATATAATTATATTATAATTTATAAAAAAAATAAAAAAATATTTTTTATAACATATCTTACATGAGATAGTCTTAATATGAAATGAAGAAGGAAACTATCAAATAATTTATTTTTCTTGTTTAAATCTACAATATGGTGGCCTTTACCAATAAATGAAGGTAGTGATAAACAAATGAACCTTTTTTTTTTTTTTTTTGGTTCTTTTTAACTAAAGATAATATATTCACAAAAATATTGAAAAAACAATCCAAAATTTTTAATTTTTGAGTAAACAGACTCATTGTCTGTTTACTCAAAGGAATGTGAAACTTTTTTTAATTTGCAAAATTAAAAAGAACAATTCCTCGTCACAAGACGATTGGCTCGATCGATAATGACCTGGAGACTGGAGATTTGAATTTTTTTTTTTTTTTAAGTTCCTGACTCATGCGATCCATTACTAACTTATATTAAGGTCCTTATCACCGGAGAATTATCTCCGACCAATAGAGGTTAATAACGAAGCACAATAAGTCCATTTTCAAGCTCGCCTTACACTTAACTTCCACAACGAACAACAAAAAAAAAAGAAAAAAGAAAAAAAGGAAGGTGTGGAAACTATCAATCATTGATGCATTCACAATAAGAAAATAATACATTCAGGTCGAAACGCTGAATGGACCCTTCAGATTGACATTTCCTTCCTGGGATATATTTCAACCGCGTCCCAATATTGACCCAAAATATGTGGAGGTGGTCTTGCCAGAACAAATATGTATATATATATATATATTTGCTTGAACATATGTATATATATATATGTGTGTGTGTAAAATAATATTTAAAAAATTATAACTCAAATTAATTAATATAACTGATAGAATGAAAAAAAATTATTTTTTCCCATCATATTATTATTATTATTATTATTATGACACATTAATTTGGATATTAAAAATATCCAACACATAAATTAAAATATTGGATATATGTTTCTGAATATTTTTTATTTTTATTTTTTTGTTAGACATATTTTAGAGTGTTGGATATTTTTTTAAAAAAAGTATCAGATGAGTATTATATTATACGTATGTTGGATAACGACATGCATCATTTCCGAAGTATATTGCGGAAATAAGTAATTTACACACAGCGTTAATGCTTGACGTATCCTTTAACTAGGATGGTTCAATTAAACTACAGCTTCCACGCGGTTGCGGGTCAACGATGCATCTTGGAGCCATCGCCCCCACAGTTCGTTCCTCTCGCTCTCTCGCTCTCCGTCAGCAGCCAAAAGCGCAATCATTCACTTTGCTTTTTTCTATATCCATCTTCATCTTTCTCCCAACCTCCTCCTTCTTCAAAGGAAAAATTGACTATAAAACTCTGCCTTCCTCTATTTATCCCGCGGATATATGCCCATTTCTTAATTGAAAGTTTTGGTTGACTACTATTACTTGATTGCCACATACGATGGCAGGAGGTGCCGAAGGAAGATCGTTGACGGAAACGCCAACGTGGGCTGTTGCTGTAGTTTGCTTTGTTTTGGTTTTGATTTCAATAATCATAGAGCGCATCATCCATCTCATAGGAGAGGTACCTTAATTATACGTATATAGTAAAATTGCACGCACACCATGCATGCCTCCTTTTAATTTGGCAATTAAGTACATGACGCATGTGGTTTAATGTATTTGCAGTGGTTAAAGAAGAAACACAAGAGAGCCCTTTACGAAGCACTTGAAAAGATTAAATCAGGTAATTAGTAATTATAATTATTGGACCGACGGCCTGATTATCACTTTTATTTATATATGTGTGTGACATAATTGCACGCATCCGCTGCTGTTGGTGCAGAGCTGATGCTAATGGGATTTATATCCCTGCTGCTGACGGTATTCGAAGGTTTAATATCTGAAATATGCATACCACCAAAAGTTGCAGCTACTTGGCATCCCTGCAGAAAGAAGCAAGAAGAAGACACGGAAACGAATCATGAGAACCGGAGAAGGCTTCTTGTCGCACTAGCTTCTGGAGGTGGAAGTGTCCGGCGTGTCTTGGCGGGTGGAGGATCTGACAAATGTTTAAAAAAGGTGAGTATGTATGACGTTCGCTTTATCATTCTAACTTTGCCTTCTGTTGATCCGCGTCACGGAAATCTTTGAAAATTAAAATGGGAGGAGATCGCACCAGGGTCCCACAGCCTCCATAGAATGGATGGATGAATATAAAATAAGAGAAATAGGCAAGTAATCATCAGAATTGACAAAGTTCTTATTACCATATAAAACTTGTAATTACTTGCGTACTTCTCATACAATTGATTAGAATATTTTTATTAAAACTTTTTGATTTTTTATTCAAGTAGGCAGACCCAAAAGATTGGAAAAAAGAATTGAAAAGTTTATAATTGGATTACTTGATTGCTACTTGGAATTCTCTTGTCCATTTCGCCTTTTCAAAGGCTTGCCTTTTCTAATCGTTGGATGGGTGATGAGGTGTTAGGTACATACTACATAGATTTTTGCCTACAAAACGTTAAAAAAGAAAAAAAGAAAGCGATATATTCGTAACAATTGTTTTTAGTAAAGAATTATAACTCCTTTCTCAATATGTTTTTATCCATTTGAGTTTACAGGGTAAAGTGCCGCTTGTATCATCGGATGGTATTCATCAACTCCACATCTTTATCTTCGTATTAGCCGCTTTTCACGTTCTGTATTGCGTTCTCACTATGGCGTTGGGAAGGGCCAGGGTATTTTGTTTTCACTTGTTCCCATTCCAGATGATTAAACTTAAAATTTCATCTCTATGAAGTAATCTTACTCTTTCCCGTTTATATGTTTTTTCTTTTCTTTTCTTTTCTTTTACTGTTTTGGCTATTTCAATTGTGTTTTAGATGAGAAGTTGGAAAGCATGGGAAGAAGAAACCAGTACAATTGAATACCAGTTCTCACATGGTAATTAATTACTTCCCTTGTCTCTCTAACCATATAGTGTGTCTGCGTGCGTGGTTGTGTGTTTATAAACGTTAAGAAAAACTGTGGTCCCATAAAAATAAATATCAAAATATTTGTACTCAAAACAGCATTGAGCATTATATATTTTGATTTTTTTTCTCTCCTTTAAGCTGGGGTTGTGTTTTGTTTCAATGCATTACAGATCCGGAGAGATTCAGGTTTGCCAGGGAAACATCATTTGGAAGAAGACACTTGAGCTCCTGGACCAAGTCGCCGTTCCTCATTTGGATAGTAAGAACTCTCGTCCCTCTTTTAATAAGGTCGAATTAGAGATTTCCAAAGTACTTATCGTACGCAGTGAGCAAACTGGTCTTCTTGTCTTTCTTCGTTTGTTTGTTTTTTTTTTTCTCTGTTTAATAGAATACATAACTTTGAAGTTTAGATTCGATTATAATGTAATTTATCGATCGATATTATTATTGCAGGTTTGTTTCTTCAGGCAGTTCGTGAGGTCCGTCCCTAAGGTTGACTATTTGACTTTGAGGCATGGATTTATCATGGTAAGCTTATAAAGAAACAATACATTTTCCTTATTTTTATAAGTACATCGAAATTAAAACTGACGTGTTGAATGGAAGCAAATAGTTCCCTGCTTCTCTTTGAATTTGTTTTTTTTTCTCTAATTAATTGATATTTATGAGTGGCTTGACTTGCATATTTTGCCAGGGAAATGCCAATGCATTAGTCATTGTCAAACCCTAGTACGAGTCGTGTCCGTACTGCTTACGATTTCAAAATTTTTGGTCCATAGAATAGCCAATGACTCTACACTTTCGACGAACTTCCTGCAGGCGCATTTGCCGCCTCAAAGCCACACACAATTCAACTTTCAAAAGTACATTAACAGATCATTGGAAGAGGATTTCAAGGTTGTCGTTGGAATAAGGTTAGTCTTGAACACCTTTTTCTGTTAATTTCAACTTCAGTTGGTATCCCATGGATGCCCCCGTTTATCAACGTACTCGGTGTAAATAGTTGAAAATTTACGTTTCTTCCACGTTGCATAGGTAGAAATGAAATTTGTTATATCTACTGACTTTGATCTCCGCAATCAATTTTGCAGTCCACTAATCTGGTTCATGGCGGTGTTGTTCCTGCTCTTCAACAATCGCGGTAAGCATGTTAAAGCATGTACACATTTGAATATATTATATGTTCAAACGGATTTAGATGTTGACGTTCCATGTGGGGAACAAGTAATTAGCAATTAAAGCATATTTTTAATTTTCAACACAACATTCTTTTTGATTCATGGGATTAAAGTTTAATATATACTTTATTTCAAAGCACTTAATAATTTTGCAATTAAGTTGAATAATTTCTTTGACATGGTGCATATCAGAGTTTCTATGATTATGAGATTAAACTATGCCATTCTCTTTCTTTAAAATTAAATTATGGGCTTCAATGTAAGGAAAGAAAGACTTATATTTTATCTGCACTTTTAATTGAACTTGAGCTCGTGAGGTTACATGTTTATAGTTTATGCCCAAAATTGTTTTACTAATTATTATTATTTTTTTCGAACATCTATTTACAGGCGGGTATTCTTACCTTTGGCTTCCATTTATCCCTCTGATTGTGAGTGTGCATCCTATTATTTCCTGTCTTGACTTGATTCATGTGCGATTTCTATCTTTATGTTCTTTTCGTGGGTCAGTAGTAATCGAATGTAATGTAATGGCTTGGATGTCGTGCACAGATCGTCCTCCTGGTGGGGACCAAGCTACAGGTGATCGTAACCAAAATGGCAATCAGAATTACAGAGAGAGGAGAGGTTGTAAAGGGCGCACCAGTGGTGCAGCCTGGTGATCACCTGTTTTGGTTTAACCATCCACGCCTCACCCTCCACCTCATCCATTTCGTTCTCTTTCAGGTAAACTTGAAGTTAAACCAGATTAAAAATATTTCAGTTTTTTTTTTTCCTCCTTCTTTTCTTTTAAGAATTTTATTACAAGAACGCAAATCTTTTAAATGAGAGTGACGTTGTCCTAAAAATATATATATATATATAATCAAAATTTTTAGTTACATAAAATAAAACCACAAATATGTAATCAAATAACCATGATTGTATTTTATTAAGTTTGTGTCACTCACATTTCAAGCAGCTACGTTTACCTGGTATTTCTCTTATTTTAAAAGATTTTGAAGTAACGAGTTCACTTTCTTTTCGGCAGAATGCTTTCCAGCTTGCCTTTTTGACATGGACTTGGGTAATGCCACTGGACCGAATACTGTCTGATTAACAGTGCTGTAAAACATTGTTCCCTCAAATCTCACCTTTACTTGTCCCTTTAATTTTCGTCCTTTTTCAGAGTCAAGGGCTAAAATCATGTTTCCACAAGCGTTTGGAGGACGTAATCATCAGAATTTCAATGGGGTCTGATCCAATTCTCCAATTTCTCCTTATATTCCTCGTAAAAATTGCCAATTAAAGATGCAATTCCTGAAAAGCTTCATGCTTTTTAATTCTCAGGGTCATCGTGCAAATACTTTGCAGCTACGTCACGCTTCCTCTCTACGCCCTCGTAACGCAGGTAAAGACGATACATAACAACACCTGAAAAATGATTTTCCGTCACTTTATTCTATGGTACTATATCTAAACTTCCAAGAGCTCCATTTCAAGGACATCAAAGATTCAATGCGAAATTACTGTTTACATTATATAATTATATTCGTTAATTACATATTTTAATCTCTGCTATTAATTACTATCAAAATATCAAAAAGAATTAAACTATATAACTAATGATTATGATAGTGCAATTTATAGGTCTAAGTTTATTTAATATTGACCCACTAGCATGCATATGACATTTTTCATTTTCAAAATGTTCACTGTTTTCCTACTTTGATTTTCGCATGAACAGATGGGTTCATCAATGAAACCGACAATATTCAACGAAAGGGTAGCTACGGGGCCTGCGAAATTGGCACCGCACTGCTAAGAAAAACGTTAAGCAGAACAAGGCTTCCATAACTCCAACGTCAAGTATACCGGTCACGCCATCTTACCATGCATCCCCGACGCACCTATTGAGATATTATCAGAGCGAAATGGACAGTTCACAAAACTCGCCCAGAAGATCCAATTTTGAAATTGAGTACTGCGATACCGAATCTCCCTCCCCTTCACACTATAACCATGGGGAAGCATCCTCGTCACACCACCACAACCTCCAACAACAAGCACAGCAAATTGAACTTGGTTACTTGGAGAATGGTGAGAGTGGCGACGTGCCAGGTCCAAGTCACATGGTGCCAAATCCGCAACCAATCCGCACCCAACATGAGATTGACATTGCGCGGAAGGAATTTTCTTTTGGTAGAAGATCAATCAGATAGGTACATGTTATGGAGATCTAAACTGTTGATCATTTGACATTGTCAGAGACACATTGGAGGCATTGGTTTCAAATGGCTATGCTCATATGGTTCGTTCATTGCTTTTAGCTCAAGCAATTTGTTTCCGTACATAAAATTGGTTTATTATTCCATTTTATTCAAACCCCAGCAGTGATGAATCTGAGGATTTGACTTTTCAACTCCATTGACGCAGATTGGGAATGTATTTCTTTGCAACTACTCATATCAATTTCAATGTATTTCAATTTCAATTTCCGTACATAAGTTCAGAGACTACTGAACTTATCCGCCACGCACAGGACTCTCTTTTTTGAACTTGGAATAGGACTTGGACTTGGCGTTTGCACAAGTCATTGTTGCGTTAGGAACACGGTTGACTTGTACCATTAGCTTTGTTGGTTTACCGCCACTTGACGGTCAAAACGTCCGATTGCCCTGCATTGATTTTTTCTTTGAAAAAAAATCTGGAAACCATGTGGAGTGAGTAATGGTTAAGGGGTGACTCCCAAATTAAATTCATAGAGGTAATAACTTACATCTTAATTATATCTCTTTTTTAATTTGCAAGAAGTCTATAATTTTCACGGTCTATTACAACCATAAAAAAGTAGTCCATTATAAATCTCTCATTCTAACCTCAGTTTTCTTTAACCAAGGATTTAATGCTATGTGCAAATCATTTGAGTGCAAACTAAATATATGCTGCTTTAAGGGAGCATCTAAATTACATAGTTATTGAAAACCAAAATAATAATAATATTATTATTATTATTATGTAGCGATAGATAATGGACTAAGAGAGCCCAATTTAGCTCTAAGAAAAAAAAAAAAAAAGAAAAAACCCTCTGTTAGCCCTAAAACTTGGGCCAGGCTTCAAATTCACTGACCAATTCACAAAAGCCATCAAAGACTACTGTACCAAAAGAGTACATCCATCAAACACCAATGGCAATTGGGCAAGTCCCCTGGATCCAACTTCCAAGTGTTGGACTGCAAGAAGCCGAGTTTTCCGTGGCGTTCAAAACTTTAGCCGAAAGGCTTCGAGGAATGCAATTGCCACTCATCAGCTTCCGGGTTCCAGCAAAAAGGCCTGGCCTGCCTGCCAGCAATAACCCATTCCCTGCTTTTACACCTTTTCGAGGTTCATTCCCAGCTTTTGCCCCTTGTCTCTCTGTTTCAACCCCCGGCCTTTAAATACCTTCTTCAGTTCTTTGTATACTTAAAAGCTTCTTGACCCTGAGAAAGATATGCAACCAAAAGGCACTACAGAGAGAGAGATTTTCATGCAGAGTTTGTTAGGAAAGCTGGGTCACCAATGTTATGTGTGTCTGGGTGTGATTCTTGTCCCAGTGACCATAGCTCAGTATGTTTATGACGACTTGGAGCCACCAAATGATCCCAAGGAGCGCACCAAGCGTCGTCTTCGTGCCTTGCCTGGCCCTTCAGTCCGTCCCAGCAATGAATGATGGCAAACCTTGGCCTCTCTGAGCACAATGTTTGTCTGTGTCCTGGTTTTAATTTCAATTATGACGGAGTATTTTGTCAATCTTTGATTTCTATCAGGTTTTAATTGAGGAAATTAGCATGGCTGTGCTTGAACTCTCTGTTTGTGTTTGTATTTCTTCTTGCTAGCTTGTGATTGTGCATGGTACTAGAGAAAATTGTTGAACTTCGGTTTGTTTGCTCGGAAATGAGTATGGCAGGGTATATTTATTTAATTCTTTGGAGCGTCTTTTAGTTTTTAACACGATTCTTAACTGTTCTACCAAAAACAACAAATGGTTCTTAATTATTGTTTGGATCTAATTCAACATGGGTCTAGTGTGGAAACTTTTGATGGATAATATGGTTAAAAAGAGATCAACATTTTTGGTCAGTTCCATAATAATTCCTAGGAAGATAAAACTTGCTCCAGGTTTGTCATTCTTGACGAGGACATTATGACCCGAAGGTCCGCACCTCGCATCGGCCTGGCCCCCTCAACAAACCCGTCAACTAGGCTTATCTCTTGAATTCGGACAACCCGCCAGCTGATCTCCTCGTAGGCCTCATCTAAATAAGTAATAAAATCTTAAGTATAAGTATATAAATTATGTAAATATATAAAAAAACATGAGTAATATGTAAATTAAAAAATTATAAAATTAATCTTCTAATATTTTTAATTAAAATATAATGTAAAATTAAAAAATTATTGAAATTATGAATATAAACATATAAATTATGTAATAATAATAATAAAAAAAAAAAACAACTCACGTCTTTCCCAACAATAAGCCGCCAAGTCTCAGGATATTCCAACTCACTTCAATAAAATGTTGTTTCTCTTGATCAAGCCTTTGTTGCCTTTCATCTGATTTTACTTTACATGAGGCAAACAATTGACCAAGTACATTAGCTTGAGAATTTCCTGCTTGGCTTTCAACATTTAATCCTTTCACATCAGCAAAGGCGTTACCGAATTAAAGATATGCACTAAGCTTGAGAAGTACGTCCAAGTCATCAGCAGAAAAAACGTCGAAGGTCAATGAAGACTATTTGGCAATCTCAACTTCCAACAGTTTCATTAAATCATTTGCTCGATCATATTAATGAATGGCATAATATAACAAAAATATGCCCATAATGAAGGGGAAACGAAAAGCTAGTTGAACTGCCCACAAATAGTTATTGGATTACAAACACCGCTTCTCTGAGGAAACATTTCAGTCGTTCGTATACCTTTCGAAGTTCTTCTTCATCCCATAGATGTTTCTCTTTCCATATTCCAGGACGCCCACGAACATGGTATTCCAATTCTCGGTTTGTGTGTTTCAACACAAAAATCGCGAACTCAATCAGCTCTGAGGTATTACATCCCTCAATTTGAACTTTTTTCAAATGTTCATGGCCATATTCACTCGGCTCAAGCTTGTACTGTCCAAAATCTTCTTGATAACACATCTGCAAGGACACACTCGTTTTACAAGGAACTAACTGCTTTTTTGTTGGAGACCAGAAGGAGGACACCTTGATGATGATTTCTTCCAACAAAACTAAGAATTGAGTCAATTTAGACAAGAGTAAGAGATGCAGAAACTGACACAGGCATGTAAGATTCCTCTCTATTTTAGTTTCTTTTTAACTGAAATTAAAACTCTTTCCAGGTAGACGATTTAACAGGATTTGATGCTTGTCCACTGCTTACTCATATGCACAGGACCAAGATATGAACGAGAGAGGCCTGGTTGTGCACATACATTTTGTAGTGCTATTGCTGGAGCAAGAAGAAACGAGTTTGAGATAATTCTTTGCTTTGATATTCATGGGCATTGGATGGGCAAGTTGCCCTGATTGACGAAATTAATACATAGGTAAGCATATTCTTCAGAGCCCTCTTGCCTTCTCCATTAGATCGTAGGGGAAAAATAACGTAGGTATTACCCGAATTGCTGCTTGTATGGGTCAAAAAAAAAAAATAAAAAAAAAAAATAAAAAACTTCTGATCTTAAGAATGCAAATGTTAGGCTGAAGGGAACTCTAACTCAGGTGACTCTCATGAAGATTCCATTTTCACATTTCCAGTCCAAGAATCAAGTATTCTATATGTTAGGATGGATGCGGTATTGTTCTGATGGTCTTCTTGTCTTTTGCTTTTTTCCCAGATAAGGTCCAGTAAAAACGTCTGCACCGACATAATCTGGCGTTACATAATCCTGGCACTTGCTGCCTATTTGTACAAGCTCAACTCCATCTTATATCTTAGGTTTCTGACTAAGATCATATGTCGATATGTATGAATCTGTTTGATCTTGGACTATGAAATTTGTGAGATCGTATCCTATGCTTGATTTACTTAGACTAATTGTAAAATAAATGCCATATCTGTGTGTATCATCAGCATGAAATCCTTGTCTATGACCTACCGACTAAATGTTGTTCAACTGCTATAAAGTATGCCCTGCTCGTTTTTGTTGTATGTTTGCTGCTCTTGGTTCCTTTTTCACTATTTATTTGCAGATTATAGGTCGAGCCAAATGTTTTTATTTGTTTTCGCTATATCAACTGATGGAATCTTGCTTTCCTTGTGCTGTACACTGAACTAACTGGAATGCAAAAGCTTCTGCCGCATGCTAAATTCTGTTGTCTGAAACAATGTCTTATGTAAGGGCGAGCCTTTAGGTAATGTAAATTATTATTATTATTTTTTTGTATGTTTAGGGATTTTGTCCCTATTCCATAGATTTGTCTAGGGATTGTCTGTTATTTAATATCTTAGTGCGTAATGCTCACAAGAGCTTAATAATAGATTGATCAAGTTATGCTGTTCTGAGCTACTCCTTTGCATATTATAGACTTCATTCGTTTTTCACAATGTAAGTGCCTGTAGATATCGCAATTCACATGGGAAGTTACCCGATTTGAAATTCTTCTCATGTTTCTCCCTGAACTTCTATTATTCCAATCATAACTGTTGCAAAGAAAGGGCTTGTACTCAATACACTGAGAGAGATCCAGAGAGGAGTTTATTGTAAATAATTTTACTCTTATTTTCTTCAAAAACTTGTCTACTTCACTCGAACCTGTGATCTCTAGGAATGGGACAAGCCCTTGATATAATAACTTTTGAAAATATAGGAAAACTCAAAGCACAAAGAAACTCAATCACGAGTCCGTGCTCCTCACACCAGAATTGGTCACGTTCTTTACTATGCCTAACTTGGATGATGCGCGGATCGAATTATTGCAAATCCATCTTCAACCGGTTTCATCTGACTGCTTTCTCTAATCTTGTTGCATATTCTCTCAATTTTGGCATCCTAACTCTGCATACCGCTCTGTAACCCTGGCCTTTGTGCAAGTATTCATTACTGTAAATATTTAGGAGTGAAGGGCAAGCCACCATGATCCAAAAATTCCGTTACTGCAGCTGAAGGATCAGGATTGTAAAAGCCACCCTGAAACTGGTTTTGGCTATAGTAGTTCACATCACTTTCAGAGAATTTCTCCCCAGGCAGAAGTCCCTCTCCACTGTTTCCGCAATTTAACCACTTGTAAGATTGGAGGAAATTATCATAGCTGTCCCCTTCATTAGGTTTCCTCTTCAACAGGTTGTAGTTATCGAAGGAAGAAACTGTTATTGGAGAGTTCATTTTATCACTAGCCTCTTCATAAGCTGAATTAGAACTACTGCCCTTGTTGCTCTCTTGAAAGCTGACACAAGAATCGATATCAATAGGAAGGAAATGTTCCCCAGCTAGAACAGAAGCCAAGAGTCGGCAGTCTTTGTTCAAATAATCGATGATCATGCTGTTGTGGCTGTTCTGTGTATTATTTGCTTCTCCAATGGTTGGTAAGTTCCCGACCAAATCCATTACTTTGCCGGAGCTCTCCTGAATGTCGTACGGGTTCTTCACGAAGTTGCCCTTCCGTTGAACTCGACAAAGAACCCAGTCATCTAGCTGATAAACAAGAGAAGTTTCATAGTGAGTTGCTCATAAAGGTTTGGCAAAAGATGTTCATCATGAAGGAAGAGGAAATCAGAGGGATGGGCTCAACTTACTCTCATCGACCCCTTGAGCCTAGAAGGCTTAATGGTTGCGTCCAACAGTCTGTACTCGTTCATGATCCAGTCTGTTTTGACTCCTTTAGGAGGCCGACCTGTGTAAAAGACTAGGGCTTTCTTGACTCCAATGCTCGTTGATCCGGAAGATGAGAGAATAGGTTTATCCGTACCGGTAGCCTTCCAATAACCTGATCCGGCAGATCTGTTAGGCCTTACTCCGTTAGGGTACTTCCGATCTCTAGGGCTGAAAAAATACCATTCATCATCTCCAAACGAAGCTCTCACTGTATACACACAAAGTAGCATCAACCAAATGAGATGATAAGACTCGACAAAAAACATAACTTGAGAAAACAAAAAATGGAGTTATTGGTGAAGAACTAACTCGGTAGCTCCCACGGATTGTGCTTGTATAGCTCTATTTCAGCTATTATCGACGCGGGGATAGGACGCGAACTCACTTTGTTCTGCAAGTAATGAACGATAAGCTCTTCGTCCGATGGATGAAACCGGAATCCGGGAGGAAATTGGTAGCTTGAACATGGAACCCTGTCCATGGATGGTGGCCTTTGCCTTTCCTTCATCTTCAGAGGATTGTGGGGCAACGAAGGGAATTAATATACAAGTACATAACGCAAGGACAATGCCCTGGTATTTATGTTCATGCAGATGCCGAAACTCGGCATTATGTAGTGGACAAGAAACAGCTGCGTAAATTATTGGTAATATTAATATCTTCCTTAGTTCAAATTATGTTTTAATGTATGAACTAATGGATATAGAGCAAATGTAATTTTTGGCAGCGTTTATCGTATGATTGGTGTCCTTTTCGACTGATATGAAATGGTCAATCTTGCTTTAGCTGTAAATTAGTAATTTTACTTTGATTAATTATCACCATTGCCGCTTGCATGGTGCTCTCACGAAACAAAACATCATCGCTGCTAAAATATGGAATCAAAGATAAGATAAGCAGCCTCACGTTTGCATCTCTATTTCATTCCAAGGTCCTTAAAACTGGCTCCATAGAGCTCTCACTTAAAATAAAATCATAACAAAAAAGATTATAGTAAAAATATTTCAACACTGAAAAGTTTTTTATTACGTAATTGTATATTTATTTTTAAGTAATAATATAATTTGATGTTCAAAAAAATAAAAAATATATTTCAACATAGTTTTAGTCAGTTGAATCAACTAGATAACTAAATATCAATCAAACGATGTAATAGATCATCGTTGGGTCTAACCAAATTGATGTAGGAGAAATAATAAGCCTTAAAGTCTCTCAAATTATAAAGTTAGAAGAATTATTATATATATATATATAGTTTTATTCTTATTTTTCTCAAATAAATTGTTCTCCCAACTCAAATCTGCGAAATTAAGTTACAATAAAGTAAGTTTACTATTACACCCAGCCCTATTCATTCTAAAAAAAATCAAACAAGAAAAATAATAGACCCAGTAATGAAGGGTCACGTAATTAATTAAGATCTATTTGAAAGAAAATCTTTTCTTGGCTTTATTACCGTCCATCACTTCGATAATTCTTACTATCTGATCCAAACTCCACGGAGAAGCACACGCTCGCGTACGATTAATCAACTGGACTCAGGGAAAGGAGTTGGAAAAACCAACAAGGCCACTGGAAATGGCCGACCCTGAGAAAGCTTTCCTTATTTGGACACGACATTTTGTGTCTTCCTCTCTAACTTTTGCTCTTGAGATAAGTAGTTGTCTCGTAGCTTGCTCATTATCCTCCTGTTTATATATATATATATATTCAACATCTGATGATTTCATGCATGCATACAGCAAATCTGATGTCTTCCCTTGTTGTTTTATAATTCGGACTTTGTACGCGGCTTCATTTGGTTTCTGAGTTGTTTTTTTTTATATAATAGTCAAACTTCACAAATAGCCAGCTGGGGCTACCCAATTTATCAATACCCGATACTCTCATGCTAAGTGTCCAGAGATAGAGACAGCAGCCACGTACAGATCCCAGATTTAACAATGTCTAAATCTAATTAATTTGACAACTTCATGGAAAGAAGATATCTTGTCCAAGAGATCGTGTCTCATTTTGTGTGCATATTCATGATGACATTTGGGAATAAGATATTGGCTTAATTTGCTGGTACATCGTATTTTAAGAATTATACTAACTGAAGATTTGAAAACAAGCATACAAATTTAGGTTTTGAGTTCTAATTGTAAGAGAAAAAATGCCACTCAAGCTTTGTTATAGAGCTTTTCTTGTGTTGGTGAACCCATTGACCTGTTTTACCTGGGGAAGAATTCACGAATATGACTTGTTGGGTGACACTAATTTCTCGTTCTCGGTTCCAACGCATTACCAAAACAAAAGCTTTATTGTAAACTTTTTTTTTCCTTTCTTTTTCATTCTTGCCGGACTAGGTCAGAATTATGATCTTCATGAAAGGAAAGGGTACAACAATTACTTCGCCCGGACTGCAGGACCGGCCTTTGTCTCCTCTGATGTCCATAGACGCCTCTGCTGGCTTCAACTTGACCCCCCTTGGAGTAAAATACCCATTTCCAGTGACATCTTCTAGAGAAGAGAAGACTGGATATAACGACCATCTGCGATTCATTTTGTACCTTCAACAAAATTGATAAATAGAACGACATTGAAAACATGAATTCAAGTCTCTTGGTAGTTTTTTTTTTTAGCCTTTTTTTTTCTTCTTTCGACTGGCTTCTTTTTGCGAGTTGGGGTTAGCCAGGTGTTGGTGATATTTTGATGGATTACTGGTGCCATAAATGACACAAATGTAGCGTTCAACAACTTTCAAGGGCAAATCCAATTGTCTCTAACTCAGGGAATAAAAATAATCAATTTTGAAACAAAATGATAGACAGTTTATCAACTGTTTCACCATCAGCCACGCAGTCCATTAAATCTTATCGCCGGTGGACTGAAAAAAGGAAGAGTTTTTTAATCTGCTTTTTCCCTTATCAAGAAGCTCTGTTGGGCTTCACTGTCCTATACTGTCCATGAATAACCATACCATTCATATTTCATTGGTGGGTGGTACGATAAATTCTATCTAATGTCGAAAGTGATTTGTTGAGAGAGCTTGAACCAGAGATGTTTTTCATTTGCATTCGTAACTATTGGAAAGAGTGGCCAAATTAATTTCGGGTTTAGGCGAAGAAAGTGTGACTGTGTTACCAATAATTGAGACCCCCTCGGGAGAAGTTTCGTCCTATATTCCTACTAACGCAATCGGGGTCGTGTTATAACTTTTACCCTTTTTTTTTTTTTTTTTGTTCCATTGTCAATTGACTTCAACTGAAACTCAAAATTGAAATTCAATTATAAAGACTGACGATGAACTAGAACTCGATGGTTGGTGTAATAAATTTCTCGACTAAAGCTATCGAGCAGGCTTTTGTTAGCCCAGAAAATCAGTGGTTCAGTTAGCCCAACTCAAATAGTGAAATAAAGTCTCTAAAGTGAAAAACCCACAATGGGGCTTTCAGTTGAGCCATTACCTCCAGGCTCCCACAGCCACTCCGACAAGATTGATACCCCTCCCAAATATCTGGGACCTAATCCACGACCAGCCGTTTGATGTTGCAAAGTGGGAATGATATTATTGATCAAAAAAAGAAGAAAAAAAAAAAGATAACTTCAATGTCTTCCACGGACTCGAATCGTGTGGTACAGGTAGGCACGTGGGTGCGAGTATGATGCAGCGAGAAAGCGTAATCAATAATAGAAAATCAATAACAACGATTGAATTTCAAAGAAAGCATAAGTCGCCTTTAAAAAAAGTTTTCTCAATTGGGATAAAGTATAATTTGTTCTGCCTCTCACTAAGAAATCCTAATATATATAGTACATATAATTATACTAAAATTACAAAAATATCATTTTATAAAATTTAATTTAAATTACGAAAAGCCCATCGTAACTTCTTATCCTTTTTCTCGCTTGTCCACGTACTCCTCAGCTATCTGGTCTACATTATTCTCTTCCATCAAAGAAGAACTCGACCCCGAGTTCTCTTTAGGATATAAAGGCGTGTCATCTGGATGGAAGAAAGATAAATTAACTACATTGAATATCTTGAAAATGTTCATATCATCAGGAAGCTTGACAATATAAGTATTGTCGTTGATTTTGCGCACAACTTCATAAGGACCATACTTCTTTGACTGTAATTTGCTATACTTGCCCCCAAGAAAGCGTTCCTTCCTTAGGTATACCATCACCTGATCACCAACCTCAAACAGTTTCTCCTTCCTGTGTTTATCAGCAACCGCCTTGTATTTCGTATTTGCCCTCTCAATTTTTCTTTTTACCCCTTCAGTGATAGTTTGACACTGCTCTGCCATATTTTTAGCTGTCAATAAAGTTGGTACAGCACAAGAACTCATGCTGTCTCGAGTGAATCCCTTATCCAACAATTCTTGGTCCTTCTCCTGCAGGACCTCAGTTTCCTTAGGACTCATCCTATAGCGTGGTAAATTTGAAAGACTTGCTCCAGGTACTAAGTCTATTTGATGCTAAATATCCCTCAGAGGTAGTAATCCCTTAAGTAAGTCATTAGGGACCACACCTTTATACTTCTCCAACGCTCCATTAACTGCTTCAGGGACCTTCATACTCACGCCTTCATGTCCAACTACCTTATCCTTTACAATGAGCGCTTGATCCACTTTCGACTCTTTCAAATCCTCAACCATCTCCTTCTTTGACTGAGCAACAGTCAAGAAAGAGCCTCCTTCTATCTTACGGGTTCTAGAGCGTCCTTCTAACTTTAACGGTAACAAAGCATATTTCACACCCTCTTTTTCTAATTTATAAACATTCTCCTTACCTGCATGTTGGGCATTCACATCGAACTATCAAGGTCTCCCGAATAGCAAATGACATGCATCCATGTTAACAATATCACAACAGATTTCATCTCGATACCTCCCTATAAAAAATGACACCTTGCACCTCTCCTTCACCTCAATCTTCTCGGCCGCCTTAATCCACCAAATAGTGTATAGGTATGTATGTTTTTCGACAGGCAACTGTAACTGTTTAACAACTTCTCTCTCGATGATGTTTTCACTACTTCCATTATCTACAATTACATCAAATATCTTTCCCCCAATCGTACACCTGGTACGGAACAACTGATGTCGTTGGGTATTTGTCTCATGTTTTGGTGCTAACATCATTCGCCTAATCACATAAGCTGGCTCCACTTCACCATTCCCCTCTGTAGATTCATTGTGCAAGATCTGCGCAATCTTATTAACAACTATAGATCTGTTAATTAGATTAACATACCTGTCTCTTGACCCAGGCATATTACCGCTAATATTCGCGCTCAATCAAATCTTCAAAACGCTGCTCTAAGCGTTGAACTCTTTGATTTAAAGCATTGAACTCTGCCCTAGGAACCCATTGATTGGCTCTTTGGACTCCAGTATTCTGAACACCGTCAAGAACACGACCGCCATCCACACCTTGATTGATTGACATCTTCGCAGGAAATTGTGATACCAATCTGACGCAACGAGGAAGCGTAATCAACAACAAGAAATCAATAACAATGATTGAATTTCAAAGAATAAAAGGCACAAGCCGCCTTCAAAAAAGGTTTTCTCAATTGGGGTAAAGTATAATACGTTCTGCCTCTCACTAAGAAACCTTAAAATATATATAGTACATATAATTATACTAAAATTACGAAAATACCATTTTATAAAATTTAATTTAAATTACGAAAAGTTCATCGCAACTTTTTCTCGCTTGTCCACGTACTTCTCGACTATCTGGTCTACATTAAAGTGATAACTTAATATAAAACAACTAACGTAAAGTTGAAAACAATTAATAAAATAAAATAAGTATCGATTAAAGATTGAGTTAATGAAAAAAGGAAAATAAAAAATTTATATATTTTATGAATTATTTCTAATTATATTTTTCTTTTTTTTTTTTTTCAAAAATTTTGGCTAAACATTCTCCAGAGGCTGCCGCATATCAAAGTTTGACTTTCCCGACTCCATGTGAGAACTAATTAACTCGCCATTTTCAATTTTGGTTTTGTTTTGTACCCTATATTGGCCGCTCCTTTCTCTCTTATTCGAAGGTTTTGGTTATATTCATCCTCTCCCTTTTTTCTTTTTCTTTTTTTGGGTCGAAGCAATTTTATTAAGAAAAATTACATTAAATTCACACTACACGGTAAATTACATTAAATTTTATGATACTTAACAAAGATTATCTCTAAAACTATGCATATATATATATATATATTCTCTCTCTATATCTTACATGTACACACACACACATATATATAGACCGACCCTCACTCCATTGTCTCTTTTTTAAGCATCAAGGGTATTAAAATATTTAAAAATTTTAAATTAAATTATTTAAAATTTTTAAATTAAATCTTTAATTCAGTCAAAAACTATTTTATCACAGTATTTCGCGATATGTTTGTATCTTACATTGACATAATCAATTTATCTTAAATTATGTTGCATGTAAAAAGAATATATTATGTATTATAAAATCTTAAATATCATTGATTCAATCAGTTACTCATTAGTTGATTCAGTGACTAAGTAATCTAGCCTCTGCCCAGTTCATGCGACACTACCCCGAATTTAAATTCTAGTTTTTAACACTCATTGTGAAAAAAGAAACTTGGGGGTTTTCGAGTATGGTCATTTATTAAGCAAAACGAAGCTTAGCTTTTATGGAGTATGTGTATAAGAGATAGATGACCACCCCATAAGCACATAATACTAATAAATTTTACTTTAATAATACTAAAGGCATTTTTATGATTGAAAAATGAGAGGCACCCACTAAACCCATCATTAAAAAAAAAAAAAAAAAACTACACACACACATATATTTTGAACCGTAAGCTTATATTTGTATTAAACATAACAATTTGTATTAAAAATTTAGTACATTTTTCCCTAAATGGGACACATTTTTTTTCCTAAAAGCACAATATTAAGTGGATTCAGATCTCAAATTTTCAAATATTTTATTTTAAATAATATGTTGCACTTTTAAATCATGGAAGTTTCAAAAGCTGACGACAAATGAACGGCATCGCACAGGCACATATGTTGTTGATGCATAAGATATATGGTTATATGTACGATTGATTGTGATCTCCTCTTGCAGGACAACCATGGGTTAAGGCCATCCTCATGAGTGGCAATTGTTCCAAGAGGAACAAGCAGCCTAGCAGCCGGTAGGTGGGCGTGGATTAAAAGAAAGCATTTGTTGGATGGACCCAAAGGACTTTCGAAATTCTCTGAAAGCCGCCCATCAAGGATGATGGCTAATAAAAAAAAAAAAAAAACTCAACAAAAATGATGAAAGCTAACAAAAAATGTTCAAAATGAACGGACCAAAATGTACTAAGATGTAAGAACGCAGAGGTAACAAAAATTTTTTATCGAAATTTTTGTAGTCATTGGCATGACACATTTTTCCATTGTCACGTATTATGCTAAGACTCTGCACACAAATTTGGAAGACAACTCATATAATTGATGAAAGAGCTATATACATTGCTTTACTTCACCTATTTTAGATCACCCAGGTATGAAAAAAAACAAAAAAAAAAGTTAAATTTAATACGACGAACAAAAATTATGTTGTGGCTCAGCAACATAAAAAGAAAAGAAAAAAAAGATTAACAACCAATCAAGAGAATGAGTCGAAAATGAGAGGTTGACCAATTGTATCAACCAGCCACCAGAGTGGGCCGCCGAGGGGGGTGGCTCTTAGAACGAATTTCTAGAGAATCGTTACGTTGTGTAGGGAGTGTCTCGGGGGCCTAGCTCGTCGACAAGCCGAGCGTAGCAGTCATCTCTTGTTTTTTTGTATTGTATCACATGAAGCCTCTCTCTCTCTCTCTCTGCGCTACTACTGGCAGTCTTTCCAAGTGGGTCCCATCATCCAGCCACTTAGGTCCCATGGACGGCATTCCGTATTTTGTCCTTATCAAAACTCAATCTTCATGGTGGCCAGATAATTATGGGACAATCATTTTAACCCCACGAAAAAAAAAAAAAAGTGCTGGCTCACCTTTTTGCCACCCTTTTTACTCGTTTTCAAATCCTCCATGATCATCAACGCCATCTTTAGTTTTTTGAACCAAAAAATAAAAAAGGGAAAAAGATAATTACTGATATGTTAGTAGAAAGATGGCTAATAACGTAGGAAAAAGTTTCATGCAATACAATTCAATATATTATTTGTATTCCAATAATAAAGTGTTCGGTGAAATGGCACACCAAATTTGCCTTAAGACTTTATATTGATAAAAAAAAAGCCAATTGCAACATGTCGTGAAATTGGCGTTTAAGAGTTATTTACAAGATTGTTCTGAAATTATGAAAAATAAGTTTCTTTAATAGTTTAATTTAGATAAAATGACATGACACGTATCAAACATGGTGAATACATGATGTATAATCAAGCCTAGCTAAGCAGCTTATTGTCACTTGTCTAAATATTGCATATTACACGTTATAATAGAAAAATGTTTCGGAGGCATACGATAATAAATGTAATTGAGAATATGAGTTTGTAAGTATATAATTAAAAGTGTTAATTGTAGTTTTTATATTTTTTGTACATAATAATTAATAATTATAATTAAATAAAGTGGCTGCCTATCCAAGCCGTAATAAAACTCATTATAATAACGTGTAAGGTGGTCCAGCCGAGTGTATGACTGACTGAGTTCGAGCAGAGCCGTGTGAGATAAGCGCAGAGAGGCAGATTCCATCTATTTTGTTTTGTGTGTTTGTCTTGGCTTCAAGCAAGGCAAGCAAGCCTTTTATTGCAAGAAAAAAAGGGCTGCAATTTATGGAATTGGAGGCAAGACTTAATTGTAGTGCCTCTTTCATCTAAAAAGGGAAAGAATTCATAAAAGAGTTTTTCTGAGAGATTTGTTTGGATTATGCTTACGCAGTGAGTAAAGACCTTTGATTTTGTTTTTTTTTTTTTTTTTTTCTATTTGTTTTTGGCTGGTACATACTTATACTCTGACTTCCCTGACCCAGTTCTTCTGGTTTTAGCTCTAGTTTCATAAAGACTACATACAGTCACAACAGCCACTTACTGTTATTCCAAACTTCAGCAGCACAATGATGTCTCAAGATGGGTTTTCCATTCCCTCCACAGTCAGGGGGCTCCCTCAAGAACCACCTCCCAACCCTAACCCTAATATTCCTTCAACAAGCCCTGCCAACAAAAAGAAGAGAAGCTTACCCGGAACACCAGGCAAGCAGCAAGCAGTACTAAGTAAGTTGTTCGCGATACTGTAATTAATTATTGTTGTTGTTTTGATATGGGGTTCTTCTTTTTGGGACTTTAAAGCAGATCCAGACGCAGATGTTATAGCTTTGTCTCCGAAGTCTCTCATGGCGACCAACCGATTCATATGTGAAATCTGCAACAAGGGTTTTCAAAGAGACCAAAACCTTCAGCTTCACAGGAGGGGCCACAATCTCCCCTGGAAACTCAAGCAAAGAACTAACAAAGAGATTCGAAAGAAAGTGTACATATGCCCGGAAAAGACCTGCGTTCACCACGACCCATCGAGAGCGCTAGGCGACCTCACGGGAATAAAGAAGCATTTTAGCAGAAGACATGGAGAGAAGAAGTGGAAATGTGAGAAATGCTCAAAGAAATATGCGGTTCGATCGGATTTGAAAGCTCATAGTAAGATTTGTGGTACCAGAGAGTACAGATGTGACTGTGGCGCACTTTTCTCCAGGTATATATCATATCTACATACTCTACTTATTGCTTTCCAATCTCTCCCTTTCTCGATTATTTATTGTTGTTATAAAATGTTCTCCGCTTCATATGATTAGGTTGTTGAAGAATTGAAGGCTCTCACTTACCTGTTTTAACGAACTTTGATGTGCTTTTCAATTTAATGCGGTGTGACCCAAAGGGCATGTTCTATTTTGTTAGATGTATATATATGCAAGTATTTGACAAATTTATTGAGATGAGGTTTTGGAACATCGAACAGGAAGGATAGCTTTATTACACACAGGGCCTTCTGTGATGCACTGGTTGAAGAAAGTGCGAGATTCAAGTCGGTTTCTGCCTCCATTAATGCTAACTTCGGGAATGATCTGATCAATGGAACTAGCAACAATCCTCAAGCCATTGGGATTTCCCAATTTTCGCCCATCTGTCGGCCTGAATTTGCTGGATCAGGGCTATTGGGAAATTTTAACGAAAATGGGCAGAAGCCGAGGCTGCCAATGTGGCTAGACCATGCCAATTCTCAGATGAACCCAATTGGTCTTTCTGGTAATTCTAATGCTGCTTTCTTGGCACCAAGCTCGGCTTCTTTGCCTGACCTTGGTCAGGCAACACCGATGAATGTGTTTGGATCTGTACCACAAGCTCAGTGGCTCAATAAGTACGAAGGTCAAGCACAATTAACAGGTGCCAACCTCTCCATACTGGCAATGCCACAAGGAGTAAAAGAGGAAGAAGGGAACAAAGAGGACATGTCCACATCTGTAACGGCTTTGTATTCAAACGAGAATCAGCAACAACAAGGCCCGGTCAATTACATGTCAGCCACTGCGCTATTACAACAAGCAGCACAAATAGGATCTACAAGGAGCAGCAATCCAGAATTCAGTAACAACAGCTGCAGCCGAGGACTGGTGAGCTCATCTCTGTCAAACATTTCAAACTACAACACATTTAACCCGGCGGGCAAGACAGAAGCCCTCAAGTTTCTAGGCAAGCAACAGACTAATCAACACGAGAACTTGAATGAATTAGTCACTTCTTTATCTTCTCCGGCGCCGGCCAGGATAATGAAAGATGAGTCGGCCTTTTTGGGCGACTCAAACGCAAGCTGGATACTGAATGACAGTACTGCCAACGAGAGATTACATCACTTGTTGGTGATGCACTCGAATGGTAAGCAAAGCCAACATGTCAAATTGGATGTTCTTCAAGGAAGCCCGAGCGAAGCAGAGGGAAGTTTAACTAGAGATTTTCTTGGTGTTGGAGTTACAGCAATTAGCAGCCCATTCCTGCCGCAGGAGCTCGGCAAGTTTGTACCAATGGGTTCAGCAGCGCCGGCCATGGACGCCAGTCAATACAGTAGTATTGGCCAGCACATACAATCCATGAAAGGAAGCCTCGGACCGAATTGAGAATCCGAGTCAACTCACCCGAGTTAGACTTGTGAGTGTCCACTGACGTGTGGTGCCCGCTGCTAGGGACATTACAGAGAAAGAGACAGATGTGGCAATCAAGGAAAGAGCTGGGGTGGGCCCATGCCTCAGGGCTGTATGTGGTTTTGCACCTTCGTTTTCTCTCTCTCTCTCTCTCTCTCTCTCTGTTTTTTTTTTTTTTCCAAATACTTTTTGGCTTTGATAAAACGTAGCGTTACAGTCAGACCGTGACCGTAGGAGATGTCGCAGCCCCGTCTCTTTGAAGACAAGAGACAAGGGGCGTGTGATGCATATGTGTGTAATGTTTCCAAAACCAAAAGCCTCTTTAATTTTGGGGTCTATAATTAATTGTGTGATTCTAATCCAAATGTGATTAATTAAGTAGATAGAGATGTTAATCTCTTCGGAGATCTTAAATTTCGGTTTTTTTCTTTTGGGGTAAAAGGTTATTTGCACATGTACACCCTTTTTTCTTTTTTTCTTTTCTTTTTTGTATACTTGCCTCCGTATGTGCGTGTACAAGTAGTAACATTGAGGGATTCACTTCCAAGAAAAAAAAAAGTAATCTAATATAATACAAGCTTTGAGTTAGTGGGTATTACATTACATGGTTTCATAAATTAAAACTTTAATGATACGAGTCCAGCCATTTTCTTCTGTCACATCAATCTTGCTGAAACAGCTAGGGAAAATTTGATGGAACTTTTCCCAAGTAATGTTCCTCCCTTGGCTCACCCTTCTTTTTCGTAATAATTTTTATTTCTATACCCTCCTTCTACTTTCCTTATTAGTCTGACCAAATTGATTATAAATGGCATATATACCGTTTTAATTCATGTCCTAAAGTGATCTCAAAAGGATTTTTTTTTTAACCAACTTGTTTTTCTTTTCATTGACTTTGAAAGCACTTAAAGTGTACATTGTCCTGGCTCAAAATAGTTGCAATCGAGGGCATAAGATATTAGTTTAGTAAAGTAACACGATCTTGAGTTTCTGGGTTGAGCATGAATTTTCGCAAAGAGAATGTAGAAAATCTGCTATTTTTATTGACTACTCGATTAATGTTTTCTAGAGTAGCCATGGATTCGTGTTGCCAAGCCAACTCTTATATATGGTGTGCGCTTGTTGACATTCCAATGTCGTCGGCTGTAAAAAGTTGACCCAAGACAAAGCTAGAGAGTTCCTTCAACGAATGTCATCTACTGAGTCAATTAAAAATCACTGGTTCGTTAATACGATTATATATATATATATAGATAGGTAGATAAGTTGAATTAAGGAGCAGGAGAATTATAATAAGCGAGATCTGAAACTCAAATCCTACATTTCACTTCAAAGGATTAAGCTTAGTGGCCACCAAACATACCCAGTGGTTCAGTGAAGGGATTTGATCAAGAACATTACGGAACCAAAGTGGTCACACACCGTGCACAACACAAGAAATTCTCTGGTTGGAACTTATTGGGATTGCGATTCTTGTATGATAGGTATAAAAGGTGCTTGGACTTCGCTAATAAGATGGCGTAATGACTAGGTCAACTGACAAAGGCCAGCCAGCCAATTTTCATAGGGTCGATGATTTTCTTACACCAATCATTTTAGCTGTCTCATTCATCTTCCCTTTTTTAATCCTGGGAAGGGTTAAGTAGTACCTCACGAAAGCACCCTCCTACTTTAAATTAAATGCCACGAGGATAACTTTTATTCTCTCTCTGTCTGTTTTTTTTTTTTTTAATTCCCCCTCTTCGCACCGTCCAAGGAAAATGAGAATATGACATTATGACAGCTAGCACATTTTTTAACGTAATTTACCATATGAAGCAACAACTAGAAAGATGGATAGGTGGACAAAGAAGGGTGGGAACAGAAGTGATGAATAAGGTCTTCTGCGTTCAAATCTTTATATATATATAATTTTTCGAATTCTTCACTAAGATACTTTTAATGTACAATAAAAATAATAAAATGTGTAACAAATTAACATTATATATAACAAGTTTATTAAAAAAAGAAGAAGTGAATTTTATATTCATTGTGAATTATTTTATAATTATTGTATATTTTATTTTTTTATTGTATATGAAATATTTTTAGATAAAAGATTTAAAATTTAAAATAGTAGAGTTGACATGCCCCACCTCGTTTAGATTCCCTTGTCTCTGTTTTCTCGGTCCATCGGTAGGACTCAAGCGACAGACGACAGTAGTGAATGTAATTTGATCACGTGTTTTTGGCCATTTTCGTTTAAACAAAATTTTCTCTGCAGCCGTAGGCAACGTTCATTAGCGAAGACATTTTGTCGAGCCCCCAAGTACGGTAAAACACAGATAGGCCTGCCAGTACCGTATTCTTTACGCCAACTTAATTTTTGATCCCATCAATTGGATCGGCTTCAATAGTCTACCAATTATGTGGAACGTCCCCCATCTACCACTTGATCTCAATAATTATAAAAAAAATAAAATAAAATTGAAAACACACACACCAACAGCTATACTGTACGTTGGTTGACTCAAGGTGACACAACTTATTGAATGGCAAATGATGATACTGTTATCGTGGAATGATTCCCAATTAGACTCAACTTAATTACTCATTCACATTGTTATCAACTTAATAATTGAAAATCATGTGGTCTCCCAGGCATAATGCTATTTCAATTTTCATGAACGTATTGATGAGCCGGCTTCTACCTAATAATGATTTTTTTTTTTTTTTTTTTTTAAAATATGATAAGAATCTTGCTTCTCCTAAATTTCCTACTATCCTCTTAATAGACACAAAAATTTCAAAAAAAAAAAAATCTTTTGAAGCATTTTCCAAATGAAAAAAAAAATTATAAAGACACTAGTAAACGGATATGAGAGATCATAATTTACAAATATATAATCATAATTATTAATTGTTATTGTTATATTGTTTTGATCGATAATAGGCGATAATTATGATTGTGCCTTCATAATGGAGTTATTCCGAAATTTAGAAGCCTCAGGGCTCCCAAACTAAACAGTGCTAAATCAAACATATAGAAAGAAAATTATTAAAAGAGCTTCATTGCATATGCAGGTTAACTTGATACATTCCAGATAGGCCTCGGCTTATCTCACCAACTTTTTCAATCCGCCATGCAAAAACCAAAGAAGATTCCACGTCCTACCCCAACACACACGATCAAAGCTCTTGCTTTGTCACAATGAAAGCATTAATTGCAAAAACTATACCAACTCGAAATAAAACGATATAGCCATGGCACATTGCAAAAATTTCCCCACCCGAAATATCCTTAGGAACACCATTATCATTGCATTAATCATTGCTATTGCCAGTGCCGGTGCCGGAGGCTTAGGGATAAATATGTCCAGAGGAAGAAGCACTTTGTCCACCTGGTATATTGCAAGATGGTTATCCGAGTACAAAGAACCGGATATAGTCGTGTTGATCAGTCCTGTGGCTATCTTCACTGAATTCCCATCCTGGTCACGTTAAGTTGAAACCGGCTGCCGGATCAGGCATGTGTTTTCAAAGGATTGGTCGCCATATCAAACTGGGAAGTTGATAGAAACGTGGGCACAATATGAAACTGCACCACCTCCACGCTTTGTTGAAGGGTTAAGGAGTCGAGTGTGCCAGCGTTCAGGCTTGAAAACGCGGTGTCACTTGGGGCAAAGATGGTTAGGCCATTGTTTGTGCTTCCCAACTCGAAGTTTAGATTGCTGTCCAGCTGGGTGGTTTTTCAAGAGGCGGACTAAGACCTTGAATTGGCCGGGCTTCTTGAGGATTTTCACCACATTAGTGGCCCGGCTGATTGTAGGTAGCTTGTTAGAGTTTTGGATTCCTACGATCGAAAATATGTGGTGAGTATGAGTGAGGTGTAACTTGTATAAGAAAATTTTGGATAAGGGATTTGGGTATAGGAAGGGATAAACAAATTAGGTATATTGAATATATTTGTCTTATAATTTGTTTTTTTATTAGTATTAAGTTTTTCCTCGATAGAATTGGGTTTTTGTCATTTTGTAACTTCTCTCATTTAGAGCATTATGAAACATTGCAATAATGGTCCATGGACATAGGTAATCAAGATAAACCATATAATTCTAATGTGTTCTCTCCTTTTCTCTCTCTTATAGTTACGATTACTACATTTGATTTATTAGTTAACATTTGGTAGTTATATTTGTTTTATTTAAGTTTTCATGTCACAAGTGATATCAAAGCACGATAAATGGTATCGAAGCCTTAGGATTTGAATGATCTAGGAATTGGCTAGCTATTTATAATTATTAACTTTGGTGTTATTATTAAGTAATGATTAGGAGTAGTTCTACTTAAGCAAATTGGTTTTTGTTTAGATGTAGCACTGTGACCCCTTCACTTCCTTAAGAGTGATCTTTTGTCAGTAAGACAATAAGAGTCTAAAGAAAGTGGATTTTAAGTGGGACTTGTTTGTATTTCCCTAACCTTTTTTTTTTTTTTAGGAATATAACATTTTAAGAAACTGATCATTTTGAGTACCAAGAAGTAATGTGAATAAAAATAAAGGTTAAGAAATTTGATGATTGAAATAATTTTGATATTTGGCAAAGTGAAATTAGATATGCTATTTTTGATGAGGTTGCAATGTTGAAAAAGAAAACAAACTAAAATATGAAGTCTCCCTCAAAACAAGTGGAGTCTGGTCAGAAGTTGGATGATTCTTTTATCTATTTGCTCTTATAAATTAATAATATGTTGATAGCTTGTAAACATGAAAGAGAAATTAACAAGTTGAAGACTTAGTTAAATTTAGAATTTGAGATGAAAGAACTTGGAGAGACAAAGAAGTTCTTGTGATGGAGATTAGTAAAGATAGAAGAAAAGGTCAATAAGTAGTTGGATATGTGGATTCAAATTATTTTGTAGATTTAAATAAGCGACATTCAATCACTAGACTTGTGTTCACTCTCACTAAAGCTCCTATAAGTTAGAAATTTACTTTGCAATCAACAATAACTTTGTCCACTACTAAGATAAAATATATGATAGTGACAGAAGCTATGAAAGAGTTAATTTGGCTACAAGGTCTGTTAGATGAATTGGGAATAATATAGAAGAAGATTATATGTGAAAGGAAAATTGTATTGAGTAAGAGTAGAATTGCTGACAACCTTGCTAATATGATGACTAAGTTGGTAACAATGATCAAGTTCACTTGTTGTTTGAACTTGATTAACATTAAAGAAGTTTAATTCAACTTATTTGAAAGTTTTATTGTTTTGACTAATTTACCAAGGTGAAAATTGTTAGTAGGTGACTTATTAGAATTTTGAAATCCTACATTGAAAATGTACGATGAGTGTTTGTGAGGTAGAAACTATGTAAGAAACTTTTGTGCAATGAATTGGAGCATAGGGAGAGATAAATAAATTTAGTCTATTGAATATATTTGTCTTACAATTTATTTTTTTATTAGTATTAAATTTTTTCATTTGTTTTCTAATTAATATTGAGTTTTACTTATATACGTACATAATCATTTTCTCTTTCCTATAATTATTTTGCCACATTTATCCTTTTCTCTTTTCTGTAATTACTTTTATTAGGTAGCATTTTGTGATCGTATTTCTTTTATTTAAGTTTCCGTCGGGCTGAGGAGGAGGAGGAGGAGAGAAAATGGGAAAAGGAAAAGAGATTTTGGGACCATTTCGGGTGTTTCTTGGCTTATGTTTCTTCTATTTGCAAAGTTATGGTACAGAAGGAGAGCTTGTAATTATGATGGGAAATATAAAGACAATGCGGGTGGCAGGGCAGGGTTTTCAAAATTTAGTTGTTAATATGTTTTTTTTTTTTTTTTTTTTGGGAAATGAAGGGAGTGGGTGGATGGATATTTAACGACAACTAGCTGGTCTTTGCTTCGAGTAGAAGTAAGGAAAGGGTCGAGAAATGGAATGACTTGAAATTATAATTATTATTTAATATTTTTTATACAATCATTGATAATTATAATTCAATAATGTAAATTAATATTTAATTTTATATTAATTTTTCTATTTGTCTGTCCTAACTTAGAGTATAGTTACTTGGAACTTTTTTTTTTGTTTTTTTTTTTTATTTTTAAAGTACCTTTTTTTCTTTGTCGTCTCCTAGTTTTTGTCGAAAAGAAAAATTTTTGGGTCAATACACTCCAAGTGGATTCAAGATCCTCATTTCTGTAAGGGATCCCATGGAGATGATCTGGTTGGAATCCACATGTGGACTGGCATGGCTCACGTACGCAACATCAAGCGGCAACAGATACTCACTAATCACTTATCCAAACGTTTGATTGGGGATAATTTCATCAGAGAATGATAAGAAGAATAGGTGATTTTTATTTTTAATATTTAATAATTTTTTATTTTTATTTTTATTTATAATAATAATAATATTTTTTAAGATAAAAATTACGATTTCTCTACTCTACCTAATTAATATTATTTTCATTCCTTCTTTTGCTCTCTTTACATAATAGATAAAATATAATTAAATATTAATTTTTTATACCTATATAAATATAATAAACCCAACAAGTATGTCTTCTAAATAATAATAATAATCAGTGTTATAATGATCAAAAATTGTAGAAAGTATAAAATATTTAATTATTTTTTACTACAAATTTATCTTAAATTTTTATATTTATGACTATTGATTTGAATTATTGTTATGATAAATATACTTAATAATAAAAAAAATCATCAATATAATTTTTATGTTTTTATTGTAATAAAATATGTTATAATAATTTATTAGTTTGAACTATTATTATTATAAATATCATTATCATTAGATAAATTATTTAATATAAATTATATTTATGGTTTGATGGTAATTAAATATATTTTAATTATATTATTATTATTTACCTCTTTCTTATAATAATTTTTTATTCTGATTTCAATTCCAAGTTTAACTAAAAAACTACAAAGAAAATTTGATTCTAATTCTCAAATAAATCAAATTTGTTATCAAATTTATTATCCCATTTTATATTTTACTTGGTTTCAATTTTAATTCTAATTCTGATTCTATAAACTAAACGAAACGCTCCCTCAGCATAAAATTGGCAGTGTTCGGGTTATTAAATACCTTTTGCTACCATCCAAAGTAAGCTGAGCGGTAAATCGTAAGCCCTTGTCCTGGATTTCAAACTTTACACAATATTAATTTTTTTTATGTAAATAATAATAATAATAATAATAATTCGATTCCACGTGAGATTAGGTTTATTACCATCTACACTTCAAAGATAAATAAAGAAACTATGTGAATCGTTTGATGATGGGTTTAAGGTTTTTTACTAAGAAAATTGAATCAGGACATTATTTCAGGACTTTATCAAATAATCTGAGGTTTACATAAGCAATGTCTTAGATTTCTAAGATACCCATTTTTTGGGTTTCAAAAAAAAAAAAAAAAGGTCCATTTCCTTAAGGAAAAAAGAGGGCATAGAATTAGCCCGAAGGAGTTGGCTCAAATGGTTAAAGAGACATTCATCCTAAACTTGTTACTTCCCAAGTCATGAGTTCAATTCTTGCACTCACTCACTTGCAATGAATTACATGATTACAAGAGCAGGAGTAAGGGGTGGGTTTTAACAAGTAGTTGCAGGCCAGCAAAATCATAGGATTATACACAATTCAAAACTCGCGCGTCACATTGAAAACACTGCAGCAACTATACCAATCCCGAGGATCACTAAATTATTAAGCACAAGAAGTATTTTTCTTAGGTTCAGTTTTGTCCAGCATTGCTGGCTTGGGTGGCGAAGCAGGAGGCTTAGAAGCAAAAATGTCTAAAGGAAGCGGCACCTTGTCAACCTGGTAAATGGCAACCTTGTTGTCTGTGTAGACAGTGCAGGGCACACTCGTACTGGTGAGTCTGTACTTGCATTCACTGGACTCTCACTTTTCAAGTGGGAATCTTGCTCCTGAACCAGCCAGTGTCTTTGGTTAGGTTGCCTACAGTTTGGAATTGGGAAACTGACAGGAATTTTGGGATTACATGAAAATTAATGGCTGTAAATTGTTAAAAATTAATTAATATTTTAAAAAGTCAAATTAATTAAGTTTTGTATGATATGATTTATTATATGGATAAAATTAAATGTTTTTCAATATACATATACGGGATATTTATGTCACATGAGTTTTTCTTGAAATTAATCAAATTGATAATATTTAATGATTGTCTTAAAAAAAATATGCAACATCTGTTAGGGCAAAAATGATTAGTCCATTTATGGAGTTCTTGAATTGGAAAAAGAATTATAGGTGTTGGAATATAACAACTGTAGCCGTTGGCTTCGCCGCTGAAGCCCTTGCGGGGGCTGCGACGGTGACTGGGATTCAGTGTCGGTGCAGCGAAGGAAGGGAAGGAGAAGTGAAAATGAGGAGATGATTTGTTTCCGCATGTTTGATAATGACTCTAGACAAGTGGTTGCGAACACTTGAGGTTTTTTCCCTTTCATATATTTTTCATTATGGGTAGTTTAGGTATTATGTTTAATTTTATTTGCACAATTTAAAGTTGCCAACACACGACGTCATCTTTCTTGAAGTGAGCTATCAGGGAGAAGCGGGTGAGATAACAAAGTACCTCCTCTGCCCTCTGTTTGCTTGGAAAACAGGGAAAATAAATGGGGGAGATTAGTGTCACGGGGCTCGATCGACCTCCTCGTCATGGACGTGTGCTCTCTTGCCTCCTCCTAGGTTTAGACTAAACATCGAATTTGAATTGAACTGATTCTGATATCATTTGTTACGAAATTATTACTTTCTCCCAACAAAAAATAATTTTTTACAATATATAATACCTACATTATAAAAGATTCTGTCATAAAGATGTGCTAAAGCGATTTGATGAAATAGGGTTTGTATAGAAGATTCAAGGAGGCTTCTTGTGTGATGTTTTAACCGGAGAAAGTTGCAACCCACTTAAGTTGAATATCAACGGCCATTAATTGAATCATAAGTTGTAATGATTGATTAATTAATGGTAGAGGCGATACTAATCCCAAGGCATCAATACTTAAGTTGAAAAAATAGATACAACTCTAATAACTCGACTTAATTTATATTGCTTCAGTCTACATTGTAGCATGCTGTTTAACAACAATAGATTCATTCAAACATGTAAAGGATTGCATTGGAAATCCATTTCTTGCAACCTGGTTATTTAGATACAAAAAGAGACACTTGAACAAGTTTTTTCAAGCTTAAATCACCATCATAATCACGTTGATTGAGACCCAAGTGAGCCACCCAACTCAAAGAAGGCCTTACAATGCCGATAGTTTCATTCTTCTTGCTCCTGGAGACACAAGTTGAGCAAATCTCAACATCATTGCCAACGTTGTCCACGTTCTCCTCTTTCAAGTGAACGTATACCTCAATGCCACTCCTAGCTTTGGTATCAAAGAAGAAAACTTGATTCTTGAGAGGCACGGGGGCCAGGCCAACCCACAAAGGCTTCTCCCATCCAAAGTCAATTTCATAGGCTGGAAACCCGCAAAGACTACTGAAATTAACTTCAATCAGATCCCGATTGTCAAACCTCTCAGCCATCCCTTTCATCATGTTCATGTGTGCATCGCCGTGATGAGGTTTCTTCACATATACCGCATCACCTTTCCTTAATAGTTTCTTTCATTCGGCTCACTATGCCATAGCATCGATCCTTAGCATCCATGTCATGCACTACCACAACTGGCTCAACAATAAGATTCCCTGAATATTATTTAAATTCAGAGTAAAAATTTACAACTAAATATGAAAATAGCATAATTTAAATATAAAATTACTTGATCATGAAAATTCACATATCATGTCAAAAATTATTTTACTTAAAAATCTAAAATTCTTAAATAAAATTTAAGACATAAATAGTATATTATACTTTAATACTCCCAAGGTATCAACTCAAGTCTGGCATTTGGAGCTTCCAATGCTGCTATTTTGATCAGCATAACTGCTCTAATAGTTGCAATTCTTAACGCATAAAAAACAAACCACTTCGCCACACCGTTGTCCGGAACAAACTCAAAACATGGATTAAACCCAGAAATATTAATGGGAGGAAAGTGCCTGGCTAGATCGAAACGAGGGACAATCGTAGGGTTCTGCCCACAAGCAAAGGCGGTCCAGGCATTGAGGAACATAAATGCTGACACGCCGGCTCCAACTTTGTGTAACATGACGAAACCAATCACGATGCCACCACAATCAAAGCTGGTGGCTTGGACATGAGCTGTAGCATTGCCAAGTGGAATCGGAAGCAACTTGTTGATCTCATTGGAATTTCTTCACTTTTCGAGGAAATCCAGGATTGTGCATGTGGCTTTGGCTTCTACAAACTGAACGCCCTCGTCGTTGCAGTGCGCGTACATGTTGTCTTTCAAGCGTCCAGCCAAAGGGCAGAACGGTATTAAGATCTGAGATAAAGATTGCTTAATACGTTTGCATTTATCTGTGTTGTTGGCAGTGTTGTTTCCAGGGAAGAAGAAGAGGACGCGCTGATAGATCGGCACCATGATCTGATCAAGAGCAGATAGCTGGGGGCGGCAACTGTGGCTACGTGTTGGAGAACGTGGCTTGACAACTCGTTGGAATACCAATTCGACTTCAATTTTGGTCATTTAGTGTTTGCAATTCTTCAGAGAATAGCAAATGCTTGGACATCAATCTAGAAAAATTTTCCAAAAGAATCGGGATCAATAAAAATTAAGGACACTAAGAGTCTGACTATTTATTATAACCCCATAATTAAGTAAAATAAATCGTGTTTACTATAAACATTAATTTCTAAAAATTAGGATACTCCTTGTTAGTTTTTTTTTTTCATATTTTATTCAATTTATTTAGATATTTTGTTATTTTGTATGCACAAAAAAATTAAAAATAAATATATTATTATTTTAATAAAATAACGTTGCCTCAAAAACACCCTGTGTAGTTATTATGAATCCGAATAATGAGACACTATGAAAAATCCCCTTCGCCAAAAAAAAAAAAAAAGTCAAATCAGACCAGCAAAAGTCCAAAAGAAGAGACTGGCTTTCAACCTTTCGGCTTCTTCCCTCCCTTTGGGTATAAATGTTTTTTCCCTTTAAATATCCTACATACACACCAAGAAAAAAAATAATAAAATCACTAAAATTCAAGAAAAAATATGTTCTAATAAAGATGTTACCAAGTCACCGATATATCAAGTTTCTAAGTATCTACACTCACTCCAGGGTAAAGAATTCATCCAAAAAAGAAAACAAAAACTCCTGTAACCAAATAAAAACAAACATGGAGTCACGTATCAGCACCGACAACCTTAGTGGATGACAAAAACAAAATTTTCTAGAGAGAGAGAGAGAGAGAGAGAGAGTAAGAGAGAAGGGAATAGAGAGGTCTTATCTGCACTCAACATTCACACATAATAACAAAGTAGGAAAAGATTACCTGAAATGGGCATTGCCCTTGAGGTCCTTTTGCATGTAATTAAGGTCTAGAAACTGATTTTTTTTTCTTTTGGGTCAGCTAACAAGATCTACGACCTAATAATAATAATAATAATCATAAAAGGTTTTAACTTCATGGAAAGCTTTTCTGTTAGATGAGTGATAATAATTGTTTCGTGACGCAAACCCTTTCAAGAGTTTGAGATGACCACCAGACTCTACTCTAATAATTGTTTGGCAGGCTGGGGGTATGACGTTGGTTAATCGTGTGGACGAAGAAGAGTACGTAATTTTATAGAGGAGTAGAGTTCCATAGCTAGAGCTTTTTGATATGGTCAAAGCTACAGATGACATCTCTCAAGTCATTAGTGTTTAAGAAATATTTTTTGAAGTGAATTCGAATTTTCCGTAAAGAATTGGGTAAATTCAAAATAAGCCCATTTCAAATGTGCAATAAAATGCAGCCTAACTCCTTACCAAGTTATTATATATGCAAAGCAGTCTTATTGTACAAAAAATGTACTGATGTTTTTGATCACGTCTTGACCTTGTCCAGTTGCCTTTTTTACTTGATATGATACTATCGAGGAAACTAACAATTAGTCGAGTGATTTTGTTGCAACCTTAAACGATCATACGGTGTGATATCGTAGGTGATATCTATTAAAATATTCATTGTAATTAGTAAAATGGGCAATAAAATGTTAATTAATAAGTAAATTTAATATGACCGATTGACTTTTAGATTAAGTGATTAATCAGTCACGTCAAAATAACTGATCGCTGAGAACCTTTAGCTGATAAACGAAGTATTTTATTACCTGTACGTGAGCCCCATTTGTGAGAAAATCAATAGGGCGGCTGCTTGAGAACAAAAGCCTTTCCATTTTCATAAACAAAATAGGATACTTAAAAAATTGTTATGTTGCGGATCCCTTTATTTGAGCCCTCGAGTATGAATAATTCGACTGGTAAGCTAACATACTTTTTTTTAGTATTTGATTTAAATTCAAGTTTTCTCATCATCGCGTCTCTTAATAACGAAAAATTATTGTCAAGTTGTGTAATATTGATTTTAAATTCATTAATATTAAAATTAGACATAAAAGAAGAAGTTTACTCAAATTTACAGTTTTCGTCTAATAATTTCTCTCTAAGAGGGAAATTGAATGTTAATGACAACAACAAATGACCCTAGCTACGAGCTGCAGATGTAATGTAATAAGTGACATACTTGCAAAATATTTTTTTTTTATTGACAAAAAATGGTAATGATCAATAACGAAAAGGGATTGGTCATGCAAAATTCCTTCGGTTCCACTTTTTCTCTTCTTCTTTTTTATCGATCAAGGCATCCTCAACAACAGGGTAGCTTTGGTATCAATTGGTGCTTTTCAAAAAGTATGGCATCTCCTTGGATTTTCTGAAAAACAAGGAAAGTTAAGAAATGACTTGACAAAATACATGGATACAAAACACTGCAAACTTAATTGACATCCCAATTAGGCAAAAAAGAAGATTGGCAACTATTCACCAGCAATCACCACCCAGCAAATGTATCAAAATCAAGCCAGACTCGAGTGTTACAAAGAAAATATTGCAGCAACTGCGCCAACCACTCCATACAGCACCGCATGATTCGGCATATAATTTACTTCACTAGATTTATCCACGTTAACTTGACCGACAGGACTCTCGGACACAGGAGCCTTCTTCGCGGGCTTTTCTTTGGCTGAAGCTGGTGCTGGAGCAGGAGCCTTGGGAGAGAAAATACTCATGGGAAGTAGCACTTTGTCAATACGGTAAATGGCAAGCTGATTATCGGTGTATACAGTGTCTGAAATGCTAGTATTTGTAAGTCCCGTACTTATATTTACTGAATTCGGATACGTGGTTATGTTAAGTTGTAACATATCACCTCTTCCAGCTTCAGTTTCTATAGGGTTGGTCACAGTTTGGAACTGAGTAGTTGATAGATAAGTAGGGACTATGTGAAACATCACCAATTCAGACTTGTCTTCTGCGCTTAAGGAGTTGAGGGTGCCTGACTTGAGGCTTGCGAATGCACTATCACTCGGAGCGAAGATGGTTACAGAATTGCTTGAACTCTCTAAAACTGAGTGCAAGTGATTGACTTCTTGTGTGGCTTTCAATAGGCGGATGAAGACGGTGAAGTGACCAGCCTTCTCAAGGATTTTGGTGACATCAGTAGGGGTGGGAAGTGCACGTGCCCGTGTTGGGGGTGCGGCTGGTGGCTGTGGTATGAGTGGTGGAGGATTTGCAGCCCTTGGTGGCTGCTCTGGGGCTGCAGCTCGCGATTGAGCAACTGTAGGAGTGAAATATTGGAGGAAGAGAAGTAAAAACGATAAGAACAGTTTTAGCTTCATCTCTGTAGTTTGTTTGGATTGTGGTGCTTGAATCAGATAGAAAAAAGTAAATAGAATTTTCTAGATGTGTATGATGTGAGGATGGGAGAAAGGGAAGGGTTTTATACTCATGGGGAGAATGTCCAAGTTTGGTACAATAAGCAATTTAGGTTAAACTTTAGTTGCTTTAATCTTATTTTACTTCGAAAGGTGGAAGATACATATTTAGATGGGGACAAATTGATGCATAGAGTTGCAACTAGAGTTTGCATGGGTTTAGTTGCTAGTACCTAATCTTAGCTTCATCGTAGGATGGATGATATCAATGCAGATAGAGACATTAGGGGCAATTTTGCAATCTTGAGTTAAGCGTGCTTGCAGTTTGCTGGCTGTTACCTCACCCATCCAATGCATCTGCACCAAAATACCGAAATATCAGAGAAACAGGACACCTTAAGTGGGTGCTTTTGCTAGAGGCAAAGATAGCATCATCACACTGAAAGAGCTCTTCCATGACATTTTAGCTGAATCAAATTCAGGGTTCACTTCAGTTCTGGTGGCATAATAATGGGACAGAGCAAGATGGCAATGCATAACTCGCATATAGCAATGCACAACTTACATATCAGCCACCTCAGATGTGCAAAAGAAAATGTGATCTACTTGGAGAAAACCATAACCATGTAACCAGCAGAAGGGTTCTGAGTGCTGGACTGATTTCAGCCGTGTCGACCTGTGAAGTTCTCTTCTAGTCACATAATAAAGCGCTGATTGCTCGAATCCATATCGCAAGGTTCTGTTCTCTCCAACTCTAGCCAAAAATTGTGAAAATTCTACCAATGTAAACAACTTAAGCTCACCTTAACTTTCAGGTGCCAATAACTGAACTAATTTTCGATGCAAGCAAATGGACAGAAAAGCCAATCGATTGCAGGAGTCTATCAGCAAGCTGTACTCTGCTTGTTTACCTGTGTCTGTTTGGGGTATGGTCAGTTCACTGGGAGGATCGCCCTCCCAATTTGAAAGTTTTTTCCTGGAACTTATGGATGTAGAGGAAGCCTAAAGGGTGTGAATTGAGTAGAGACCATTGCTACGTGGCCAGCCAATTTAATTTTCAACATTTCTGAGTCACTCTGCTAGCATGCCTTCTTTGCATCTCATGAAATTTTAACCGCATTAACTTCGTGCCAAACATATCATACACCTTAACCTGTTAGATCTCCTTTACAATATCAGCTTTTGTGCAAGGAGCTTGGACATCATCCCTTTACATGGAGGTAGGAGCTCTTGTTATGCTATACTTTCTTTCTGAAGAGTAGATCCATATTATGGTTGACTATAAGCTGAAGGCATGAGCATTATAACAGTGGGGGTTCTTCAACTTTTATAAATTTGAGAACAAGGCTCAATGGTCGCAGCCTCTCCAAGGAGGCTGTGAAAAACGCAGAAAGCATTAGATAATAAGCCTGATCTCTGATGCAGATGTGCATACCAGTCCAGCTCCACTTGCGGTGTCAAAATTAGTTCTTATCTAGCACATTTTTGGTACATGTCAACTGGTACTTTGATGGGCTTAGCTTAATGTATATGTTAATTGTTTCAGAGTTAACCAATTTCCAACATATCTGGCTGTATAATCAGCAAGAAGAATCATAGAGAATCTCAGCTATTTGTTAAAATACCTTCTATTTTCAAACTATACGATTTTATAATTATTAACAACCACCCAAAAACTGAGGCACCAATGTTTAAGCCTAAGTTTTAGCTAACTTGCAATTAGGCCGAGTCCAATTGACCATAGTGTAATGGAACAACAGAGTAAATAGGAAAAGAAGAAAATAACCTTACGAGCCATGAGAAACTCAACAAAAATAAGAGAGAACTACAGAGTTTTTTGTTTTTACAAATCGTATTATAGGAATAGTTACAAATTTCTTGACGTACAATTGAAGCTGAAAAGGAAAACAAGAAGGCAAACAGGAAAAGGAAAAGGCCTCAGAACTCAAAATTAAATCAACAATTATTCCAGACCACTCACCATCCAATCCAACTCAGCAAAATCATGCACCACCGAAGGACTGATCTCACCACCTCAACTCCACCACTTTCGTCACAAAGAAAATATCATTCCAAATACGCCAACTGCAAATGAAGTCCTATGGCGATGCACAATGAAGCTCATTGCGCCGGATGTATCCTCAGGGGAAACGGGACCGTCAGCAGTACGTTCCTTCTTTTTAGACTTTTCCGGTGCCGGTGCTGGAGCCGGAGGCTTAGGGGCGAAGATGTCTAAAGGAAGTAGCACCTTGTCAACCTGATAGACTGCAAGCTGCTTATCAGTGTACACGGTGCCGGACACACTTGTATTGGTGAGTCCAGTTGTTATATTCACTGCATTCCCTGTGGTGGTTACGTTAAGTTCCAGCCGGCTACCTGCTCCAGCCTGCGTTCTTAGGGGGTTGCTAATAGTCTGAAATTGAGAACTAGAAAGAAATTGAGGGATGATGTGAAACTGCACCAACTCGGACTTCTGTTGATCGTTAAGGGCATTGAGGGAGCCAGACTTAAGGCTCGAAAATGCATTATCGCTCGGTGCAAAGATGGTAACGCCATCGTTTGAGTTGTTGAGCTGGCCATTCAAAGTGACGTCCTCTTGAGTAGCCTTAAAGAGCCGGATGAAGATTGTGAATTGGCCACCCTTTTCGAGAATCTTTGTGACATTGATTGGACCAGGTGGTGCTGGTGCTGATGCTGGTGCTGCAGTTGGAGACTGAGCCAAAATGGTGGTGCAATGGAGATGGAAGAATAAAAGAAACAAGAAGAAAATTAAGAATTGTGGCACCATCTTTGTAGTCTTTGGGGCTGTGGAGGTCTTTGCTTGGGGGAGGATTGCAAGAGAGTGGTCCTTCCTACAAGGCCACGAGTGTGGTTTGATGTCTATCAAGAAGGGAGGGAGAGGGCTTTTATTACGACACAATGACAATGGAAGGAAGTTAGGTATAATATAAAAAAATTTAAAATTAAAAATTAATGTGACTCATTTAAGACATGAATCAAATTAAATTAATTTTAAAAGCAAATAAAAGATTAAATCAAATTTAATTAAAATTTAAAAATAATAAAATAAAGTTGTATCATATGCATTTTATTTTTATAGAAAATATGGGTAAGAACAGCACGCAAATAATATAAAAGAATATGGTGGTTAGGAACTTACCTCCTTGGAGTGGTTGTGGGGATCCGTGCAGAGAGAGGAACATGGCACCATTGCAGCTACCAGTTTGCTTAGAAAAGCAGAAATAACAAGAATAGATATCTGAGTGGCTGTGTCGGCGGACAAAAGATGTGCATGATTGTTTCTGCTTTCACTTGCAAATGAAATTTGTGGGTAACAACCGACGCTTGCTTGCCACATTCTTAAGCAAGAAGATGTTGAGTGATCATGGTGAAGAGACATCACATCTGCAGAGTTGGGCCCAATGCCCATCAATTTCATGAATGTTTTCTTATGAAACCATAGCACGATCCCTTTACCCTTTTTGTGCAGCAGAAGATAAGTAACATGAAACCATCCCAAATGTGGAAGCGACACCATGAAGACCTGAATTCATTCTAACAATGTTACTACTTAATAATCCTTAAACTAAACGAATGCAGACCCTTCCCATTACATCCATCAACCAACGTTGTCCGTCCTCCTACACAACTGGGATGGACCTGAAGGGTTGACTGCTCGGCGCTAACAGGGACACGGTGCACCTGTCACATAGGCAACAAGCCCACATTATCCAATGCTGCCTGCTAACGGTGAGGGCCCAACCATTAGATAGATGGAGGACTAAGGGCAAACAGCCACAGCACACTTGCAACAACTCAACATATGAGAAAATCCTAGGGCGAGAATGGTCCACTAACTTGGTCGTGAACCCAATAAATGAAAGTTATATAATGTTGGGTTAAAAGTTGGAACCTTTCTGGGTCGTGCATCTTTACGCAAACCAGGAAACACATCTCATTCCCAACCAACCATTGCGCTCAGTTACTTTAGATTATACCGTGCTCACGTTCCTATATCGACCTGTTGTTGGGCCAACTATTTTTCGAGCTTTAACTGGACTACCGGGTACAAGCCCAAATATTCCAACAAATGCAAGTATGTTCTAATTGCTGTGGTGATTTAATGCTCCATTTGCGCCCCTACGGCTGCTATGCTTTTGCAGAGGAACACCACTCACAAATCTAACGCTAACAATTTTCAACAGAGATGCAGCATTCTGCTTCCAGTATAAGTAGGGATCAATATTGAACCACCTAAGCACAGGGATACCGAAATTCCAGCAGAACAATTTTAATCAACTATTAGAAGACTATTAGGCATAACTTTTCATTGACCAGAAGGTACAAAATTTCTTGTAAACAAAGAAGGTCTATGCATCAACTCATCTGCTGTATTCTGCACCACAAGGAAATGGCCAGCTAGCCTACAAATAAGCAGATTATCCAACCACCTGGCAAGGTCCTATTCTCAACCTGTCTCGGCCAATTTTCTTTCTGCCAGGGCATCTTCAGTCTTTAATTTCTCAGGAACAAAATCTAAACATGTGAAACAACAATAACTGAAGTAAACATAAGTATGAGAGGTAAATGAGATGTTCGTATAGAAGTTTATAGATATTAAGAAAGAAGGGACAAACATAAGTGTGAGATGTACCCGAAAGAAAGTCCAATGTTCTCTTTTTACTGACAACTGAAGCTGGAAAAGATAAGTAAAAAGAAAATTAATGGCACTCCAAAAACGGAATAAGAGCATTTTGCATGGATAACAGGATCATGGTAGGGTCAAATCTTCAACCACTTAAGCCATCAGTATTTGCCAAAGGTTTACATGAGTTTAAAAGTTACTTATTGCCATATTGGAAATTCAACAGTTGTCACATAACACGCAGAAAACAGGATAAGGCAAGAATTGTGATTGATAATCATATAACAGCTACTAATATATTTCAGGCTGCAGTAGATTCCTAGAGTCTAACTTCTAAATTCCGCTTAACAAACTATGCTACAAGAATGCCAATTTCCACAAAAGTTTCAGGATCCCATTTGATTCATTGTTTAGTTATCAATTATCTAGCTCTCCTTGCAACTCATTTACTGCTTCGTAAAACATAGACTACAACATGCCAATCGAGTTGGGAAGGATTGCATGGATTTTCCACACAACTATGACAAAAATACATATCATAGACAAAACAAATGAGATAATTTAATGCTTAATTCCAAAAGAAAATGGCAGAAAGGAGAGACTACATAGGTGCTTGTAACCAAGAGATTTCTTCCGATCCCGAACCGAACACTGATATGCTTCCTCACAAAATTGTTCAAGGAACTTCTCCTACAAAAAACCGAGAACGTTATGAGAGACCTGACAGTGGAAGAAAAAAAATTGAGTGGATAAGTTGATGCATAGACCTTCCTTGTTTACAAGAAATTGCAGAAATTTACAATTAAAAGAATGAGTGCAACGGAGCGTGAACTTGAGGCCTCCAGTTCACAAAAACCCTGATATCATGTCAAGAATCCATTCAACCCCCAAAAAAAACTTGAACTGTTAGATGACCCAAAAATGGATAGCATATTAAACTTTAACACAAACATAAAAGGATAAAAAAAATTAATAATAATAACTCACTGCTCAAATAATTGTCCTAAATCCCTGAGTACATAAACCACAAAACCTAATTCTTAAGATTGACACTAAACCATTAAAAACTGAAAGTGTACCGTGGCCTTATTGACAAGAAAAACGACATCTTGTCCCAATTGCAAACTGGGATCTTCGCTCTTGATTATCCTCTTTATCCTCGCTATTGGGAACCTACACATTGCCCCATCTTCTCCTTCTTCCTCATTTTCATCATTTTCTTTGTCTTTTCTCTTGTTGCTTTTCTGGGTTTTGGAGTTCGTAGCGGCGTTCCCATTCTTGCTCTCTTCTCGTTCCTCTTCTCCACTTTCTTCGACTTCCTGCGACTCGCAGCTCGAGGATGGGATTATCAATACCTCGTGTTCCCGGGCTTTGCCATTTCTAACGTTGTTAGTTTTCTTCCCGTTCTTCTTGTCCTGATTTGGTTTCGCGGGTGTCCTCTTGTTTGGTGATTTGCTTGCGCTTGCTGACCGTACTTGTTTGCTCCTCTTCTTGTCGTCGTCGTTGCTATTGTTCTTCTTGTTCTTGTAGTCCTTCTTCTTCTTCTTATTGTTTTTCTTCTCTTCTTCTTCTTCTTCTTCTTCTTCTTCTTCTTCTTCTTCTTCTTCTTCTTCTTCGTCTTCCTTTTTGGGTTTCTTGTGGGAGGCCATTGTTCAGGAGCCGCACAGCTTGCAAGGGCATTTTGTTACCTCCACTTGGGGGCTTCTTTCTAAGATCTGGGCCGGGCTTATGTGTTTAATATATCCCTTTATTTTTATGGGTTGGGCTAGAATAGTATTATTGGGCTTTTGTCCACCTGAATTAAAATTGAGGCCCCTGGTACGCACATCTCCTCGGACGAGTGCAATGCGAATTAAAATAGTAATAATAATAATTATTATTATGTCATATTATTATAATTATTAATTATAAAGATGTAGTGATTTGATTGCATGTGAATGTACAGTGAATGTTCAGTTGCCGTTGTCTCACCCCAAAATAGCTTGAGTTCCTGTAACGAAGTTAGGAATTCCCCTGCATTTTTATGCGAGATCGAGGGTGGGGTACCCATTTGGCAAACATATTAGATGGAGATGTAATGAATATCGTGAAAAAAAAAAAAAAAGTACTAATCATAATCAACAATTAAAATGTATTGATATTTATTATACATTCATATTTAATGTTTTTTTTAACCTTTTTTTTTTTTTGGAGTCGTGAGTTTTATTTAGACTTTTAAATTCTAAATCTCTCTCGTCGGAAGTCTTATTTTGCCGATCACCCTAATTAAGTTGAATCAGGTGTAGTTGGTTCATTTAGTCTTTTCTTTTTCAACTTCAATATTGTAGAAGCATCAGATTTCGTTGAAATTGATTGAACACAGTGCCCCCGATTGCTGACAGGCAGTTGAGTTTTGATTGTTTTTAATCCTGTAACTTTTGTTTTTTTTTTTTTTTTTTTTGGGGGGGGGGGGGGGTGGTGTGCCGGGGTGGGGTTGGGGGAGGAGACTCATATATTTTAATAAATTATAAGTTTTTCTTCTAGAAATTAGAATATGAAATCCTTAAAAAATAGAAATATATGTGTAGGATAATTGAGACATCTGCTCCTTTGTTTATTAATTCAAAGCTTTGCGCGGTTGGTAGGACCATTGAGGCTTTTAGCCGGAAAATGGGGCGGTTGCTTTGCTCTTGTGGTCCACAACCTTTCCACTCATGCCGAGATCGTAAAAGGGTAGAATCTTTTTATCAACTCGGAGATGTGCGATCAATTATTAGTATTTTAATTATTTTCGGGAAACTCAAAAAAAGTCTTCTCTATCACATCTAAAAAATCTCAATTAATGGGGTTTTGAGTCATGATTAAGATACACAAGCACAAAAGTTTACAGGATCTACACACCATGTCATCAATGGCGTCTGCTTCGAACAGTGACAAGGGTGAAATTGGACGGCGGTGGGTTAGGAAACTCCGCACCGCCCCGCCGCAGCCAGTCTGTGTCTAATAATATAATCCATTGGAGAATGATACGTTGTATGATTATTGTTTAAAATCTACCGACTCCTAAAATCTTAAACCATTGCATTCCTAAGTCTTCTAATTTGTATTTTTTCTTGCTTTTTCTTTCTTCTTTCCCAACACCGAAATCCCAGGAAATATTAGCATTGCTGACTTTTGTCTGATGATGAGATAGGCTAATAATTCTGGCTTCTGGGGCCAGTAATTCTGAGGTCAATATCGTTCGGATGTCAAAATCTTTCAGCGTCCTTAATAATTGCCGCCGGGTGGGGGGCAAGTGGAGGTTGGTGAGGTGAGGCGGGCAGTGCAATTTGTGTCAATTTGCAATATGCATTTTATTACTTTCCACCGACAAAACCTCCCCAGCTCCTCTTTTTTTTTTTTTTTTTTTTTGCATAATTTCCATGAGCATGCCCATGTCCCATATTTACAGTATTTATGCTATGCTAGATACTTCATAATATACCCCAAAACTCAACTTATTCGAGTAACATAAAACTTTTGTCTCATAGAAATACATGAATTTTTATAAAATAAAAAATAATAATTATAATACGCTCAATTCGATCATGATCATTGAAAAACTCCAGTCTTATTCACTTCGGGCATCATTTTTCTCTATCTGGGACTCTAATAAAGAAAATTGCATTTTCCTTTTGCGGATATTTATCCAATAATCTCTCTCTCTCTTTTTTACTCTTTTTTCCTCCATCTAATTTTAAAAAGTAAAAAAAAAAAAAAGAAAAAGAAAAACAATTTTTCTATTCATGGGGTCCGATCTTCTTATCCGCAGCATATCTCGAGGGAAGATCACGTTGTCCAATATCGTGCTCCTGTCCACACGCAACCAAAACCAAAATATCGCTCACTCTTTCGTAGAAAACCCGTTTCCATCTGCCGTTGATTGCTTCAATGTTTGTCCACGTGGACTGCAACAACTGGAAGGAACACCCAGTGATTCAGGTCCATTAACCGCACCAAATCCTTCTCTCAAATCCACTTCGCTCTCCCCGACTTCGCCATCAGGCCCGTCACCATTTTTAAAAAATAATAATAATAAAATAAAATCCAACCGTAAATTTCATCAAAGCAACGACTGTTCGGTAGTGCACCACACCCTATCAAATTCCTACATTATAAATATTAAATCATATAAACATATACTGCATACCTTAAAAATATAAATATTTTAATTTTTTTAAAAAAATTAATAATCAATAATAAGTTGTATCACAACTTATTCTTATTTACATTCTCAACTTAGTGTAGAATATTGAAAACCTGACTTTGATTGTGTCTAAGAATATACACAAACTCATCGATGAAAGAATGTATACACTAAAGAGGAATATCTTGTACGATGTGAACTGTTCATCTAAGTTAATCTTTTGGAAGGTTAATGGCCGCGTGATGTTAGGGTCCCGTGTAATATAAAACGACATCGTATCCAGCATGGACAGCAATGGACGATTCATTGACAGGCAGGTGACGCAACTCTTGTCTTCTCATCTCTTATTCATGCGATACAACCAGGAAAATCAAAGAAAAATTTTCCCCCAAAAGAAATTGCCATAATTTAAGAAATGTACCGCAAACAAACAAGATATATAATGTGAACATGCAAGATTAAGCAGAACAAAGAATATCTGGAAATGAGAGGGAAGAAAGAGAGGAGCATTAGCATTCTTGTCGTGTTGTTCTTCTCCGCTTTCGTGCTCGCTGCAACCACGACTTCGTATGGAGGCAAGGTGAAGTACGACCACCGGGCTCTGGTGATCGACGGCAAGCGCCGAGTTTTGATCTCCGGCTCCATTCATTACCCTCGCAGCACGCCTGAGGTAACTACCTAGCTCAGGCTGTTTACTTAGCTGTTTTTTTGGCGCACGTGTGTGAGTGTGTGTGTCTCTCTCTCTCTCTCTAACTGTTTTCTGATACGTTTTGTGTTTGTGCGTTATGTATGTACGTATTTGTTGTGCGTAGATGTGGCCGGGCCTTATACAGAAATCCAAAGACGGTGGTCTGGATGTCATCGAGACTTACGTTTTCTGGAACGTGCACGAGCCAGTCCAAAGGCAGGTTCGTTTCAGTAATTTCCATTTTCTATCTTTTTTTTTTTTATGTTAAGCTAGTTTTCTTGTTTCATTTTTCTCTTGGAAAGCAAAAAAAAAAAAAGTGTTATTAATTTTTTTATTTAAATTATTTTACAGTATAATTTTGAAGGAAGATACGACTTGGTGAAGTTTGTGAAATTGGTGGCAGAAGCAGGACTTCATGTTCATCTTCGCATTGGTCCATATGTTTGCGCCGAATGGAATTACGGGTAGGCATTTACTGATAAAAAGACGTTTTTAATGAATATCTTTTTAGCTGTTTCTGTTTCTCTTATTTATTTATTTTTCTAATGTATAATGTTGATGAAGAACAGGGGATTTCCTGTTTGGCTGCATTTTTTACCTGGAATCAAGTTTAGAACGGATAACGAGCCTTTCAAGGTTTTCATTACACAATTCTTGAGATTCCTATTTTATTGGGGCATGTTTCATTTACATGTTAAAACGATGCTTGTTACTGTTTACTGGTTGCTTGACGATCACTGTTGCTGATAAATTACAAAAATTGTAGTCTTTGGTTAGACTAATATTGCTCATGGCCGTTAAATAATCAAATGACTGGTTAATGACGAGGATTTTGAGGGTGTTTCTGGCGCCCAGTTATTATAAAATTCCGTGATGATTTTGTTTGCAGGATAATTATGCTACATTTATTACATCCAATACTGGATTGGAATCCTATCAATTTTGTGCTTCTTGTTGCAGGCAGAAATGCAGCGATTCAGTGCAAAGATTGTGGACATGATGAAGCAGGAGAAGCTTTATGCATCCCAAGGAGGCCCCATCATTTTATCACAGGTCAATTTCGCATGCACATTTTAGTGAAATGCATCTAGTGATGGATATTATGTAGTTCTTTACTTATTTTTGGGATGCTGTTGCATTATTTGGGAAACAATCCTAGATTGTCAATTGTCATGGTTTGAATTTGCTTCTTGGTTGATTCAGGAATTTGAAATTTTCTGTTTAGTTTTATTTTATGAAGAGATTTTTCTTTTGTTTAAATGCAGATTGAAAACGAGTATGGAAATATTGATTCAGCATATGGCCCTGCTGCGAAGACATATATTAATTGGGCTGCAAATATGGCTGTATCTCTCGATACTGCGGTGCCCTGGGTAATGTGCCAGCAAGCGGATGCTCCCGATCCCATTGTGAGTTTAATTTCATTAAGAATTCACTCTTGTTGGTCCACAAATTTAGAACCCACTTTATGGCTCAATATTTCAACAGATTACTAAAAGTTATTTACTCTAAAATCAACTCTTTTGCCATATAGAGAATTACCTCCAGGTTTTATAGGTATGACATTTTGTCTTTCATTTTCTGTTAAATTTACAGATAAACACCTGCAACGGATTCTACTGTGACCAATTCACCCCAAATTCTAAAAACAAACCCAAGATGTGGACTGAGAATTGGAGTGGATGGTAGGGAGTCTTTTTGAACAATTTTATCAGTCTGTCATTGGTTGAGATGATCGGATATTGGCTCTCACATGATAGCTTAATTCTTATCCCACCTACAAGGATTGTCACCTGGCTTTCTCTTCTTACTTTAAATAATTCCAAATGCTAGGTATCTGTCATTTGGTGGCGCTGTTCCCTACAGACCTGTGGAAGACATTGCATTTGCTGTGGCACGGTTTTTCCAGCTAGGTGGAACCTTCCAAAACTATTATATGGTAGTACAATGTGTTTGCTAATATATAATTTTGGGGTTATTTATAAACAAATTTGGCTTTGGTGCAATCAAATATGATTTTGGTTAGTTTATTTATGCAGTATCATGGAGGAACCAATTTTGGGCACACCACTGGTGGACCATTTATCTCTACAAGTTATGATTATGATGCTCCTCTTGATGAATATGGTATGCCCTAGTTATTTGTTATTTTTAGCATCAATATGCAATCTTTGTGGTAATATGAAGCAAAAACTGTATTTGATACAACTTCACCATCTGTATGAATTGACTCAAGAGATAGGCAATTAAAGAGTTCATAACTATACTAGGAAATGTGTGCGAAACATATTGCAGGACTTCTTAGACAACCAAAGTGGGGACACCTAAAAGATCTGCACAAGGCTATAAAGCTTTGTGAAGAAGCACTGATCGCCACTGAACCAAAAACTTCTTCTCTGGGTCCAAATTTGGAGGTATGTCCCTTTTGGGGAAGTAATTTTCTTCTTCACTTTTCATTTGGATAAATAACCCCAAATTTTGTTTATCAAGCTTCAATTGCACTTTTTGTGATGCAATATATCCACAGATAGTTCTAACTGTAACGTTGCATTTTTCACTCAGGCCACTGTTTATCAGAAGGGATCAGGATCATGTGCTGCCTTTCTTGCCAATATTGCCACCTATGGGAAAAGTGTAAATTTCAGTGGCAAGTCATATAATTTACCTGCGTGGTCTGTGAGCATCTTACCAGATTGCAAAAACGTGGTTCTCAATACTGCAAAGGTTTGTCATAAGCTTGACTTGAGAAAAAAAAAAAAAAAGCATTTCTGGTAGCTTAGAAATAGATCACAATTTGGCAGAATTTGACCATTTACATATTAGCTTGCTTTCTCTGTTTCATTTTGCATAAGGGAACATACATTTGAGATGATTTCATGCTTCAACATTGACTTTTACTGAACCATGCAGCAACTTTAGTGAAAACCAAGTACCTTCATATGAAACCACACAAGTACTTGATACAGTGGATCCTCACTGGACATGTATGAACTTTTCTTACCTTAGTTTGATGTTTCCCTATCAAGGGTCTGAACAAGCTGCACCAAAGGCCTGATAGGACACTGCAACAGAGCTGCATGGACAACAGCTTCATTGAAACACACTTTAAGCCTTTACAGTAGGTTGAGCTCTTTTTTTTATTTTTAAAATTTTTGGGGAATCTGTTGATTTGGTGTAATTTAGTTGAGGTTATAGGTAATGTGTCATATTTGGTCAGTCTGATCAAGTGCATTGAGATTGGATGATTGAAGTTAGAAGTTTGGTTTGTTTGAAATTTAGGTTTCCTCGCTAGTTTGTCAGTCAATACAAAGAAGTATCCCCTGAATTATGCCATAACTGAAGAAAACAATTTTTTTTTTAACTACTGATGGGATAGGAAAGATAACTTATGACTTGAATTAGTCAAGTGCACGGAAACTTCAGATCTGTGAAGTATCTTACACCATTCTCACTCATGAGGACCATGGAAGGCACTCCAAATCCTGGAACTATTTGTACTTATATAATGTTATCAAAATTGTTGATCTGAAGTTTTGTAGGCTTTCCTCTCAGACAAGCAATCCTCTTTTCATCATTGTTAAAAATTGTTTCTTTAATATCCTTTCATGTCCTTGAAATAAGTTCCTTATTTTATTAATATTCACTAGATAGAACTATATATTTTAATCATTATGTTCTGTTTTATGCTCCTTAAATCTTGATAGTATGATGACCATAACATTTTGCTTCTAATCACAGATCAATGCTGTCACTGTGATTCCAAGCTTCGCACGTCAATCTTTGAGCATGGATGATGATTCCTCCAAGACTCTTGGCTCTGACTGGAGGTGGGTAAAGGAACCAGTGGGTATCTCAAAGGATGATGCTTTCATGAAATCTGGACTATTGGAGCAGATAAATACCACAGCAGATAAGAGTGACTATTTATGGTACTCATTAAGGTACAAGGTTACTGCTATGCAGCTGTTTCCTATTAGCATTTTACATTCAATTATTCATAGAGCCCAGCACAGAATTACCATCACTAGCATGAATTTATAGTCTGGCTACTGGTCCAACAAATGGTTCTTGCTCCAACACATTACATTGGTGCATTCAGTACACAAAGGTATCACAGATTGGTGCTTTCTATACCTAACGGACTCTTGGTTGTTTTTGGCAGCATATCATTCAAATCTGATAATCCTCTCCTCCAAGATGGATCCAAAATTGTTCTTCATATTGAATCTCTTGGTCATGTCCTTCATGCTTTTGTTAACAAGGAACTTGCAGGTAACAGAAAACAGAAAATAATTTTCCATTACATATCTCACTTGGCATGACTATATATGCTCTGTTCTGTTTTTAGGTTTTCTACTTCTGGATGTCCTTGCTTTTCTGTTCTTTCGATTTCAATGATTGCTCCCAGACAAATGCAGCAATACAATATTGGTTTGATTTTCAGGAAATCTTGTCAGAAGCATTGTTTTCTTTCCATATTTCTGCTTTATAGAGGCTGACTCTGGGTATTTCAAATAGATCCAGAGGAAGCATGAGCTTACTCAGAATATATAGTAAGTCAAAATGGGGAGCTTTAGTGGGAAAAGCTACCCCTCAGGTTCAAATTTTCAGTAGTATGTACACCTATAGCAAATGTCTGAAGACAAAGATGAAGCCTGATCCAAGGAAAATTGTCTGATCCCAATGTTTATTCTCTTTATATTTATTGTTGGTTATTCCACCGGAATTGTGGCTAATTTCATGTTCAGCACTGATTCTCTATGTAAGCATATGAAAATTGGGTCACATACAGGGTCTGGACAAGGCAACAGTGGTAATCCTAAGGTTGCAGTTGAGATTCCGATCAGCTTGACTCCTGGAAAAAACAGTATTGATATTCTGAGCGTGACTGTGGGACTTCAGGTTAGACCATTCTGGTTAGGATTTATGTTTAAGTAATTATTTGCAATAAGTTATTAGCCTTTTGGTTGTTGAAAAATCTAGTTGAACTGTTAAAAGGATAAATGCAGTACAAAGTGCACAAGTTGTCAATATATGTGAATATAGCATTTGTCTGGTGATCAAATTCCATGTCAAAATTATTACATTTGATATTCAATTGGCATTAGAATTATGGAGCTTTTTTCGACTTAATTGGTGCGGGGGTCACTGGTCCAGTCAAGCTGAAAGGGCTGAAAAATGGCGCTATCATTGATCTCTCTTCACGGAAGTGGAAATATCAGGTCAGGTTTCTTCCATTCTTGTGGCCTAGAGTGAATATGATAATGCTAGAATATTCTGATTAAAAGTTTATTCTGATTTCCAACACTTGGAGGAACATTGAGATTTTTTCTGTCTATAAGCAACAACCTCCAAAAAGAAGATTGATGGCTGATGCACCATTCTCAATTTTCTGCTCTTTGCTTCCAAAATTGTGAGTATAGATTGGACTTATGGGTGAAGAATCAGGTCTACCAAGCGGAAGCTCTTTACAGTGGGTTTCACAGCCAACCTTGCCTAAGCAGCAGCCTCTGATGTGGTACAAGGTATTTAATCTTTATTATTGATATTTTTGCCTTATGGCTTATTTAACTTCAAATTTATATATAAACTGTGGTACAATCAGGCCATGCAAAAGTTGCTCAATATTTTGGTTTAATTGCATGCCACGTGAGATAACTTTCTAGGAGTAAATGAATTTTCACATTTAAAGTTCTATCTGAACTGCATACATTTCTAGAAAACGCATCGAATCATCTAAGATTTTATCACTTCCTTCCTCTAAGGAGATAATATTTTAATGTTAAGACAAAGAAGAAGCCATTTGGCTGGCTATTACAGGTGATCGGTATTAAATTGCTAGTGTCTTTCTTGTTCCTAAAGTTGTTTGATATGGGAACACAGTCTAGCACAATAACTGAGAACAATTTGCATTTATCAAATGCTGTGTAGTCAATTTCTCAGAAACTGACCACTTCATGTTTGTGCTCCAGACAAGTTTTAATGCCCCTGCAGGAGACAACCCTATTGCAATTGATTTCACGGGGATGGGAAAGGGTGAAGCATGGGTGAATGGACAAAGCATTGGACGTTATTGGGTGACTAATGTGTCTCCAAACAGTGGTTGCACCAACTCTTGCAATTACATAGGATCTTACAGTTCCAGCAAATGCCTAAAGAATTGTGGAAGGCCTTCTCAGTCATTGTTAGTTCTAAAGAGACCAAAGAAAAAGTTCTAAGACTTCCTCGGAACTGTTGTAACACCTATCAATTTTACAGGTATCACGTACCTCGTTCATGGTTGCGATCAAGCGCCAACACTCTTGTATTGTTCGAGGAGATTGGTGGGGATCCTACGGGGATAGCCTTTGGTGTGAGACAGATTGAAAGTGTGTGTTCCCATGTTTCAGATTCCCACCCATCCCCTGTGGATGCGTGGAATCCACATTCAGAATCAGAAAAAAAAACAGGGCCTGTACTATCATTGGAGTGCCCATCTCCTAACCAGGTCATTTCTTCAATCAAATTTGCAAGCTTTGGAACCCCAAGAGGAACTTGTGGTGATTTTCGCCATGGAAAATGCAGCAGTGATAAAGCACTTTCCATTGTGCAAAAGGTGAGACCCTCTTCATTATTGTGTAAAAGTTTCATGTCTTGGCTTAGAGCTTTTCACCAATTCTTACAGGCTTGCCTTGGGTCAAAAAGCTGTAGCGTCGGAGTATCAATAAATACATTTGATGATCCATGCAGAGGAGTGATGAAGAGTTTAGCAGTAGAAGCTTCATGTACTTGAGATGGTTCTCGGGCCTTTCATTTTGGCGGGACAAAAACAAAAGTATTATCCCCAACAAAATTGAATAAATTCTCATCGCTCACCAAATAAAGGATGTTCAGGAAACAAAAAAGTCTACATCCATTGTTTAGATGAATCAATTGCACAATGAAAACTCCAATCGATTGTACAAGATTAATTATCTGTATTATTTAGATGGAGCGGGAGACATTCGGGCCCCAGAATACATAAGCTTGAATTTAAGACAGGAAGATAAGCAAAGCACAATCTATGTTTTTCTTCTTTGATATCAATATTCATAAACTCTGGCAGTTGAAAATCCAGGTGGCCTCTGTAACCTGTAAACCTTGCAAAGAGGTGAAAAAGGTTAAGAGTTGCAAAGAGTTGAATTTAGTACACAAGCAATGAAGTTGCGGGGAAAACTGTGAAAAAAAAAAAAAAAAACAGCTTAGTCCAAATGAACCTGGATTGGTGGGCTTGTCCTGGAGATTTAAACTGTCCAAATCCTGTAATTATTGTTATTTGAGAAGTTCTTGAATGAACTTGATATATTAGGTGATAATAGGCTTAATAAATGCAGCTGTGATAAATCTTCTTCGGGTTTCAACAATTTTTTATCATATCAAACATTTTTCTTTTTTTTGACAGACATGGCACAACTTCAGAGGGTGAAACCATCATTTGACAGCTCAGATCCCTTTTTTTTCAGTTTGTGCAATGTTTACAGAAATTTGTCAAATCTGAAATTTGGTCTTGAAACTATCCAAATTGCTTCTTTAAATCTAGCATCTCTCCAAGTATCCTTTTTCCCGGCTGAATTTCATGAGGGCGAACCTTCTGACTATATTGCTTTCATATTAGTTCCTAAGTTTCTTGCTTCTTTTTTCCTCTCTTTTCGTGCATTTTGTCCATGGTATTAATTTTTCCTGAAACCAAGTTGACCTGTAGTTTGAAAGGTGAATAGAAATTAACAAGAGTAAAAGGTCAACTTATCCTTGTGCATTATTGCCATGTGCTTCTGCATCCAAAAAACTGCAGTAAGCGACGCTACAAGCCTTGCAATTATGGAGCCCTGCAAACCAGCAGTCAATTATTTTTTCATTCATTGGAAAGTCGAAAGTCTGCTAAATTGTGAATCATATAAATAACTTATTATTATTATTATTATTATTTGTTCCGTATAATACCTTCATTGCTTGCTTATCAATCGACGTCATGGAATTAAAAGCCCCCATTAATCCAGGGAAGACGTCCAAATCGCATATAGAAGGTACAGAAGGCAGAATCCAGCTAGTCTGTTTCCTGGCCATAATAATATCCCATCAGGAGTATTTTGGATAGGAAATGATAAGGGTTCAACTCCATTGCGTCCTAAGAAATGGCAGTGGTTATCAATTTTTTTTTGAGTACTTACAAAGATTTCTTTTTGTTTTCTAGGTAGGAGGGGAAATATGCAAATATTTAGAGCTTAAAGTGAAAGCAGCGGCATAAACTACACGTATATAACATTTTAAAACTGTAAGGTCGGCGACACAAGAGTAACGCAGATTCACAAAAATAAAATAAAATAAAAATATATATAATTATGATTGTTGGGTTGTACGTTTTATGGACACATTTATGCAACCAACTATTCTGACCCGCGTCACTCCAATGTTAAAAACCTGCAACCCATATCATTGATGTCAATAGAAGTCCACCAATAAATAAAGGTCAATAGACTTGCTAATTCAACATTACACAAAATTTTCCACAAACCTATTTTTAAGTAAATTTCAGCTATTAAAAAAAAAAAAAAAAGGCAGAGAAACCCCCCCCCCCCCAAGCATAGTTGGATTGGATGTTAAATGCACCAATGCAATTTTACCATTCCCATCCATTAGAAGAGAAGGGATGCTTTCTGTTTGTTTGGTTCAACATAATAATGTAAACAGTTGGGGAATAATGCATACCACCATCGCAATAGAAACAATTGCAATGACTGATCTCCAAGAACCAAAATAAAAATTATTGTGGTACCTCGGGAGAAAGAAAGTAGTTGTGAAAAAAAAAAAAAAGTTCTTTTCCTACTGCTACGCTTGAAAGATAGGAAGATCAATTCTTGCTTTTCCTTCACAGCCTAGATCTACTCCAGCTGGGACGATGCTACTTGAGGTTCCTTCTCCAGACTGGGTTGCCATCTTCAGAAAGTAACTATGCCTGCACAAACAATCACTTACAACCTGGAACGACATTGCAATAGAAACTGCCTATTGAGCATTGGATATACCATCGAATATCTGCTGTCAGTTCAGGATGGAAGGCTGTCCCTAACAAATTCCGTTGCTTTACAGCCACAATAACCTTCTTTTCAGGCACAGCATCTTCCTGGATGTCCAAAAATTATCATTCAGGCAAGGCATCGACAGGATATTGAACAAATAAAATTTTCCAGTTACATAGGGTGAGCTCATGATCATTGAATACTTCAGTTTTTTCAGGACATAGCTCTGCATGGTTGCAGCCTTGGACTTCATCCTCCCCTCCCGAATAAGCCCAAAATAAAGGAAAGAGTATATAAAAATACAATAGAAAACCACCAGAAAGGAGAACAGGGAGTTTCTCCACAAAGTGGGGAAGAAGATAAAGACAAACATGCCAACAGATTATGTGAGCAGCCAATCTCACAGGCAAGCAAGTTCCCCATGAGCAGGAATAGTTGTTTGCCAAAATAGACCCACCATTCATCTTTAGTACATGGCAGACTGTCTAAGGTCAACTGCCAACATATGGAGAATTCTAGTTACAAAAACAAGAAGACAATTTATGTGAATAGAGTTATGACCTCCAAACAAAGGCAAAACTCAAACCACTGACTTCAATCATTAACTTTACCAGCCTGATTCACAAATATGATAACCACACCAAACAATCAAGCCAGCAGATATTAGAAAAGGCTTCTGCAAACTGTGTTAGATATCAAATTTGGCCCAAAAGGTCAAGAGTGATTCTTGTCTCAATCCCACACATACGGTTCTCTGTTACTTCACACTTCTCTCAAAGGGGCTTTGTAACATCACTCATGCCAGTCTCCAAAAATGTGAATAAGATTTAACTATCCTCTATCCCTCACAATCATTCAAACCATTCAACGCCAAGTCAACAAGGAAAAAGGGTCTTTGACAACAATTGTAGGAGTAGAGTGACACAAAACTTTAAAAGGGTTTCCACAGCTATTGTTGGATGTCATATTAAACCCACAAAGAACTTGATGGAACTTATCTACTATCTAGTAATCTCCAGCCTCCCGATTCTTCAATTTGGACAATTGTACCTAACCATTCATGAAAATTTCCAACACTAGTTTCTTCCTCTGTTAATGAAATCATCAAATTCAGCAATCAGGATGCATCAATGCCAATGCTGAGTGAAAATTTTGTTCCTAACGAGAAGTTTTAGTTTGGTCATAGCTTCATAGCCTATCTGAAATGCTGTCAGAACCTAGTTTGCAGCCCTGCTAAAAGCTCGGTACAAATAACTAGAAACGGCAAAGTTTGAGCCAATGAAAGCACAGCTCTGTACATAGTGCTGCAGGGTAAGACCCTTTTCATTCTTTTGACAATGATCTATCCAAAGCAATTTTGGACAGTTTTCCAAACCACATCATGTTGACCATAGTTAAGTAGAAAGTACCATTTTAATTCTTTCCAATACTCAAAGATTAGCAAATACCAGTTATACTGCTAGCTGAAACAATACCTGAACACAAATCTTCACAGATCAAACTGTAATCTATCTGCACACTATCCAACAAACTATAAATGACCATTCATGCTGTGTTTACATATTCATTTCCAGCAAAATTCAATGTTTCCAAGGCAGTAACAAGGGACCAGAATACACTTGCCCAGCCAAAACAGCCTCATAGGTAGAAATATGGTTGAAAAAATTCCATGGGAACTCGGAAGAAATGCGACAAACAAAAGACCTGAATACAAGGAACAGCATGTACAAACCTCTTGGATTTTAACCCCAGAGCTTGAATACAATACATTGGTGGATGGGACAGGATGCTCAGCCAGCACTTCAACTCCAGGCCCAACTTCAAGCACTGCAGGAGCACGGATGAAAATTCCACGGAATGTTTCAGGACCACCTTCCTCACGTACAAGTTCTGGAACTGACAGCTCTGCCTCAAAGCTTTGAATCTGCTTAGGAAAATTTGTGCTAAATGGCCAGAAGTTTCAACTCCTTTGGTATAAATAAACTGTCTCTCCATATTTCTACATTTTTCCTTCTTCCAGAACAGAATGTTGGCATAATTATGAAAGAGTTTCCTGACTTATGGTTAGGGTGTATCCTAGAGATTTAGACATATGCTACTAGAGAAAATAACCAAAAGTTTTTAAATAAAGTTCAGAGCCAATTAAACAATACAACAGTGGAATAGTAAACATGCAAGGCATCTCAATGCACCGTCTCCCACACTGCGTGGTTTGCAGAAGGATCAAATATGTGCACCCTTGTCCATGGTTTTACATAAAAGGTTGTTTCTACAACTCATACATATGACCTCCAGATGATAGTGGAGTAACCTTACTGTTCTTACCCTTCATAATAAACACATAAGAAATCTCTACTCATAAACACAAAAATTAACAAAGAACCAACTACAAAATAACTTCCTTGGAGTCAAGCAACACGATGCTCTGAACCCTCTATTAATCATGTAAACACGCTTGGAATGTCAATTGAAGCTTAGAAATGCATTATAACCCCTTACCATTTACACCAAACTAGATGCAACAATTACAAAAAAGTTTCACCTCTCCACGCCAGTGTGAACAACACAACATAGCCATCAAAACTAGAGCTTACAATATAGACTACCAATGCATTACATGGCTAAATACGTTGGCAAATAGAATTAATTCAAAGTTGGAATACAGAAACATTTACCTGACTGCCAAAGTAATTTCGATGGACTGTGCAATCTAGACCCCCGATTAGTTCCTGTCCTCCCTCTTTCTGTCCTAAAAAATGGGCATTCCACAAAATGCAAGATTTCAAACTATAAAAAAATTGCCAACCCATATTACAAAAACACCAAGAAACATGACATAAACCTACCATATGCATTGTTTGCTAAGAATATAAGACCTGCGCAAGTCCCCCACACAGGCTTCCCCATTTTAACAAACTCTCGCAGAGCTGGAAACTGCAAGAAATAGGCATCCAACACTAAAGCTAAATAAACCATTTTACACCACTTTTATCGCAGAAACAAAAATTTCTATCGAAGAAATGGTAATTTCGTCCAATTTAAATCGCAATCACCTAAACAGAGACATTGCTGCTGACATGTAATATTTATATCTGAATACACACACACACACACACACACATATAAGGGACAGGGGGCGGAAGGGGGTGGGACCAGGTTATGATACTGGGCGAGCTTGGCCATGGTGGTGCTTTCGCCGCCGGGAATAATAAGGGAGGAAACATTTTCGAGCTGCTCCGGCTTCCTTATCTCCGCTCCTTTCACTCCCAATCTTCTAAGCGCTGCCAATAAACACAAACACATACACATGACATTGAGCGCGCACACACAAATAAAAAAAAAAATTAAAACCAACCAACCCCATTAAACGTATAGCACAGAACAAACTTGTAAAGCCAAAAATGTGTCACCTTTTGGCTTGGCTACACGAAATGGAGAAATAGAGAAAGAGGGAGAGAGTGTGTGTGTGTGTGCTTGCCTGCGATATGCTCGTTGAACGAACCCTGTAAAGCGAGGACGCCCACAGCCATGCTTTTTCTGAGCTCTCCCTCTCCGCTTGCTCGCCTGCCTCACTGTTTTAAAAATTGGAAGCTACAGAGAGATAGAGAGAGAGAGAGAGAGTCGTGCGTTTTGAGAACACCGTGGCCCTTTCTTTTGCCAACGCCGCCTCATACTCACAATTCCCTATCTAACCTTTTCTGTTTGTACACTAGTCAAATAAACGTTGGGTATACTTTGACACTAAACTATACAAATAATAATAATTATTATTATTATTAGCACAGCAACCCCAATTCATCCACCTCTCACCTTCCCTCCAACCCCCCATCAACCAAATCAAAATTAAGGCAAGATGATTATAGTAACCTTATGTAAATTATAAAGCTCTGTATTTTTCTAAAGTAAAATTTTAATCCCTTTATTTATGTACAACAATCAGTTTAGCTTCATCTAATTTGATAGCTCAATTAAGAAAAATGAAGAATAATATATTAATTTATTTTATACTTTGACAAAGTTGCTCCCTTCAAAGACTTGCTGCTATTTCTCTGGATTCTCTTGACAGTTGAAGGGTTGAAGAATCCATAAAACTACGTTACGATGACCTCGTATGGGTGACAAAAGTAGTTGCATTGTGGGGAAGGTAAAATGGGAAAGGCAGTTTACCAAGTGACTGTGAAAAGGACCCATGAAATCAAAGCCCGGCCCCACAATTGTACCAAGCACAAACCCATCTCGTACATTAGAAAAAAAAAACAGAGAGAGAGAGAGAGGACATTTTTGCCAGTTCCCTTGAGATTGTGTCTTGGTAGCTCACAACAACCATGAAACAGAACATGCATGTATGTACCAAGGAAGCTTCCATCTCAACAAGAGCCAAAGGAAATTGCCTTCTGGTACATTGCCAGTTTTCAATTTTTCTTGTAAGGCCCCCAAGCAACACCGTCTCTCTCTCTCTCACTCTCTCTCTCCCTCTCTCTTTTTTGTTTTTTATGACAACTAAAGCATTAACAATTTAACTACATGGATGGATTCGGCTGATTTAACGCTAGATAAGTAGAGAAAAACATACTTTTATATTATTAATTATATATTTATAATATAATTATGTTTTATAATTATTTATTAAAATTATTCAAAATATATAACAAATAATCATCAACTTGAAGTGAGGGTCTTTATTTGTCCCACGATCATTGACTTTTGCTCCATACCTTTAAAAGATTATAAACATCAGATCTTTATATATATATAATAATTATTACATGGTCAATAATTTCAAAAAATTAATAGATATTTTTTTAAAAAAAATTGTTATTTGATAGTAGAAGAGTAACTAAAACTTGACACCATAGAGAGAGGAGAGAGAGAGAGAGAGAGAGGGGGGGGGGGTTACAAACACGCCCGGGGGACCAATGCTCCTTAAAAGGACCAAAAGCACCAAACCAAAGAACCCAAAATTTCTCTAAAAGTTTTTACGTGTTTTCACTTGAATTGGAGGAGGTCCTCCTCCTCCAGCAAAACGTCTATAGAAGCATATCTTTCATTTTTAGTTTTCTTTCTGCCTTTTCATATCCCCACCCCCAACCCAATTAGTCCCAGCTAAAACAGACCCTTTGTCTTTCTGTTTATTGGGTCCCATAATGTAAGATACTCCAAATTTCTCAGCTTTTTATCTACATACCCTGGCCCATATATTTATATTTATATATTTATTCTTCTCTCTCTCTCTCTCTCTCTCTTTCTCTCTCCCCTGAGATCCCACCTAGGGTTTGAATGTTATGCCTCAATTCAATTCTCCCATAAAAAATTAGGGTCTGATTTGACTCAAAGTGTTGACCTTTCCTGATGTTCAGCCCTTGAACTCATGGTTTCCAAAGTGGGTCTTCTCTGTTTCGTCTGAAATCACCCTTTTTTCTATGAGCTTGTAGAGACAGTATGATTTCTTATTTTCTTTTCTTTTTTGGATTCTGGGTATTTGGTTTGATGCCAATGTTTCATGTAATTGATATTCTGTTTTTGCTTTGTTGTTTTCAGATTATTAATGTTATAGGAAGGTCAATAACTTGGTGTTGGTGGAAATTGAGGTTGCATTGTTGATCTTGGAGCTGAACTACCAGGATGTGTTGTTCCCCTGGTATTGGATTCAACATCGTGCATTTTTTCTTTCATTTGGCTGAATGGCATCCTTTGGATTAGCCGAGCCTTCTGGGCTTAGGCCCCCTCTTCCCTTTCTCTTGTAATTCAGGTTTGAAAATGTTCCATTTGGCAAATATGTGTGTGATTCATGGCCGTATGCATGTCATTTAGAAGTGAATAATGTGAATAAGAATTAGTACTTTTATTGGTTTAGGTGATTTTTACCATGTGGGTTATTAGATTTACAAATGCTGACTTTAGGGGCCTCCGTACTTCTCAGGATTTGGCCTCTTTTTCTTTTAGCTGCCGAGAACTGTAGCAACTCCTTAAAGTCTTGAGCTTTTACATGTTCCGTAAGAGTTATTGGATTGCTGGAGCAATGGGCTGTTGTAATTGTTTTGGATTCATCAGGAAGCCAAAACGAAGGCAAGGGCACAGTCCTGCGATGAATCACAATCTATCCCAAGAATGTTTGTTAGATGAAGAAATTGATGATGAGGATGATGGCTTGTATAATGATGATATTACTGATACTGGTTATGGGGATAACGGCAAGTTATCAAACCAAGTTAAACGTTCTGAAGAGATTTTGAGGCTCAGAGAGCAGAATGGGATGATTTGCAGGCAATTTCCTGTCAAGGAAACACACAAGCTTGTTCGTACAGAGGTGGTGACTTTTTTCCTTTTTTTTTTTTTCGGTCTTTTATTAGTTTACTGCTTTGCATAAGGAGCTTCATATGTTTTGGAGCTAAAATCTTGTACAATATTTCATTTATCTTTGCATTCACCTGACTATTTTCCTTGTAGCTTTTGGTTTAGTTCTATATGCTTGTCTTTAGGCTGTAGGATCAGTTTGTGCTTCTCTGTTAACCCATCCTTTCTTCTTCCATAGGCCTCCTTTTTCCTTTTCTCTTCTACCTCACAATATGCTTATGAGGTCTAAGGTTTGGTTGCAAGGATCAATGTATCCTTCTATATGTTATACAGTAATGTTAAATGCAACCTGCTGAAGAATGCCATATTTTAGGATTGCTTATCATGCACAGGTCACATAGACTTGGGATTTGCATTTGTGTGTGACATGTACATGCTTGTGTTGTATCAGCTGCTTAATTGATCATTTTATCCCTTGTAACGTAAAATTTGTTTCTTTGGATACTTTTTCAGGATGAAAATGGGAATAAAATGCTCAATGAGTATGTTCGTGAGTATAAAATTGGTGCTGGAAGTTATGGCAAAGTGGTAAATGTAGTTCTGGAAAATGTTATCAAGATGACTTGCTGGAAGACCTTTGTTTATAAGTTTTTCATTGCTTCTGCAACAGGTCTTGTATCGAAGCAGTGTAGATGGAAAGCATTATGCCATTAAGGTGTGTTTTTTGGACTGAATATAGGAGTTTAATTGTTTTATATGGATAAGTTGTGACAATTTAAAATTATGAAAGTGAGAAAGCATTCAAGTATATCGTCACTACTTTTCACAGTTCTGGCATCTATGGCTGACATGGTGCTTGCTTTTTTTAATTTTAACCGTAGGTTGCAGTTTGTCATTTAAATTGCATTTTTGAATGCAGGCCTTCCATAAGTCTCATTTATTGAAGCTGCGTGTTGCACCTTCAGAGACTGCAATGAGTGATGTTCTTCGTGAGGTATCTTCTTATTGTCTTGTTTGAGGTTTGCGGTACAGTTGTGATTTGTACATCAAAATGGAATCTTTCAGCAAATTGTTTTAGTTATTTGTTTTGTTATACTAGTTCATTCTGATGACAATGGAGAGAACTACTTGTTGATGTGAATTCTTTTTGTGTTTGAAAAGGGGGATGGCATTAACGTTGTTTATATTTACTCTTAAACAAACATTCATTGACTTTTATGCTGAGTGTGTGGTAGCCCTCGTAAGATGAAGGCCACTGATTCTGATCATAAAATACAAATCTCCAAAAGTTGTTATGATGTGGTACTTGTAATGCTAAAATGTTTGCTATCAGATATAAGAGCTTAGCATTGACCATAGTTGCTTGTTGTGTTGCATGCTTAAAAGCAGTTCAAGTGGTTAAATAACCTTTTAACTGTTCCATCTATCTTCTTCAATACTGCGGGCTGCATCCAAGGGAAATTTACCTTTTTGAACTTTGGCAGGTTCTAATCATGAAAATGTTGCACCATCCTAACATTGTCAATCTCATTGAGGTGATTGATGACCCAAACACAGATGACTTCTACATGGGTATTTCTATCATCATTCTTTCTTCTGTTCTTGTTTTTGTCTGATTGCTAACTTTTTCCAGCATGGTCTGTCGTCTGTCATCTTGGCACATTGATTGATTGCAGTTGCCTTTTCCTTTTCACAGTTCTTGAATATGTTGATGGAAAATGGGTTTGGGAGGGCTGTGGTCCTCCCGGTGGAATTGGAGAAAAGACTGCTAGAAACTACCTGAGGGATATTTTATCTGGGCTGATGTATCTTCATTCTCATGTATGATCTTGATAGCTAAACTTTCACATTTTTAGTGTAATCACCAGCAATTGTGTTTTGACTTGGATAATTATTATTTTCATACTTTTTTTCTGCATGGAAATGATTTTTTCCCTGCTGACTTCATCTTGTCAGTCATCTTCTTGTAGAGGGCATAATTGCTTATGGTTCGATACATGTATTGGGCATATGGGTCAGGCAGACAAGAGATAGCTCAAAAAGATCATTATCATTCAGCTAATTGAAAACTCTTGCACCACTACTCCTGTTAGCCCTTTTTCTTTTTTGTCCCCTTCTAATGCTTCTGAATATTGATACTACAAGCTGTTAGTTCTGGTCTTGCTCAGCCTTTGTTATCAGCAATCACAATGTAACCTTCATCACTCCACTGGAATCTGACAGCATGTTATTAACTGATCTCTCATTGAAATGAGTTATTCTGCCGAGGGGGAGAAATCCAGCCAGAGATTTCTATTTCATCTCTCTGTCAGTGATTTTAAGATTAGAATATGAATGAGCTTATATGGGAATTAGATATTAGCTATGGTATTTTTATGTTACCTATTCAATCAAGATGTTCTTTTGTCTTCAAATTTCCTCTTATTTGCAGGTATCTTCACCTCTGGGATATGATGATAAGCAGATTGTAAAGGATAGTGAACTTTTTTTTTTCTTTTGATGAAACAGCATATAGTGCATGGGGATATTAAACCTGACAATCTGCTGGTTACTTGCTCTGGTACGGTGAAGATTGGAGATTTCAGTGTTAGTCAAGTCTTTGATGTAAGGAAGCTGCTTCATCCTAAATGTAGTAATGACTAACTTCTGTCAAAAGAGGAGCTGTGACAATATGCCATGATATTTCCTCTTCAGGAAATTTGTTACCTGTTAATTGTTTCCCCTTGGTGTGCTGCTTCAATTCTTTTGAACTTTACAATATGATCCTGCAGGATGAAAATGATGAGCTTCGCAGATCTCCTGGAACACCTGTTTTCACTGCACCAGAGTGCTGCTTAGGTTTGATCTTTCTCCTAAGCTGAGAAATGCTGTTGGTAAAGCTTAAACTAACAGGACATTTATTCAAAACTTCCCTGGATTTCACTTCTGGTCCAACAGGTTTAAACTATCATGGCAAAGCAGCAGATACTTGGGCAGTTGGAGTGACTTTATACTGTATGATACTGGGAGAGTACCCATTTCTTGGAGAAACATTGCAAGATACATATGACAAGGCAAGGAACTTACCCTGTACCCCTCTTCTCAGAAGTTGGCTTCTTTTTTAGCCTTACTACTATTAAACAGATAATGAATAGGTGTTTTATGCTCCTCCTCAGATTGTGAATAATCCTTTAGTGCTTCCAGATGGAATGAATGTGCAGCTGAAGGACCTACTCAGAGGACTTCTTTGCAAAGGTGGGTGAATCACTCTCTCATTTTAGGGCCAAGGTCGAATATTTCAGTCTCAGAATTGTTTCTACTTAGCTGAGCTGATAGGACTTGTGAATTCTTTTGTCAACATTTTCATCGCAGCCATTTTGCCTTTCGTATTTGTGATGATGGCTTTGCATTGACCGTTGTCATTTGCAGATCCAAAGAAGAGGATTACACTTGATGCTGTGGCAAACCATACTTGGGTTATAGGAGAAGATGGCCCGATCCCCAAGTATCTGTGCTGGTGTCAGTGTAATAGCCTGCAGAGGGAACAACTTGATGGAAGTGAAAGTAATACTTGTATCACTCACAACGTATCTGTACCTGACCATGACGGAAACAATACTCACATCACTCAAGCTGACTAATGTTTTAACCGGTTTGGAGTTGTTCGCACATTGTAAGAGACCTGCATTCCTTTTTCCTTCTTCAATCAATACAATTTTGGTTTCTTAAAAGTCATATAGCTTTAGGGAGGAAGATGCTGCTTAAAGTAGATTGCATTTGAGCTGGTGAAAGGGATGTGGGATTTGGATAAAAGATTGCCGATGTTCAATGTTGTATTTATTCCATTTACTCCGCACGATGGTGGGATTTCTTGTACTTTGGAGCATGTTTAATCCATTGTGAGTGATGAATGTTTCTAAATTTGTAGTTAGTCAATTCTGGAAAGATGACTACCTGGTTCCATTGCTTAATTGTGTTATCTACCTGCTAGTAACAACAACGTTGTATCCCCTAGAAGTTCATCACAAATGGTAACCACCGGTAGGAGAAAGGATGTGCTTATTTGGCAAAAGTCACCCTCTCAATGCGTGCACGAGCGAACAATTTCCTTGTCTGTATGACAATCTCTTTACAGTTCAAAATCAAAGCCACCAGACGATGACGACTAACATATGTGACTCGGATCCAACGAATGACTCCTAAAACATTTTTCTGAAAGAACGGGAAGGTAAGAATATAATTTTGTTAAGAAGAATCGTACTGATCATGCAGTACGGTAGAATAAATTTTATAGTATTTAATTAAAATCACTAGTTTCTCTTAAAATTATACCCTTAGGCAATAGTGAGAATTTGAATTTATAATTTACATGGTAAAAAAAATGAAAAAATAAAAAAAAGAAAAGCTTTAATCTCTGGATCACAAAGAGGGATGGTGGGTTCTAAGAAATTTACGTCTCCTGGAATCCCTTCAACTAGCATGGCGTTTTCTGTATCACTCTCGCTGAAAGCGAGCCACTGAGGCAGTCCATGTTTGCAATCCCTTGGAAAGGAAATAAAGGAAGACGACATTTTTCGGCCGATCATTTTATCATATCTAACATAACACATCATGCTGTGTCAGATTATCAAGCAACTGAACTCCATCAACCACAAATGTCATAAAAGACAAGCATTTCTTGGAGGCTTGCACGTCTCTCCCTCTCTGGTTGTCCCGCATGGGCCAGTGTAACCCATTTTTTTCTGTGAAAGAACAAATAGGTCAATTGACAGACAAAGCTGACGCTTGCAAATGTTTTCAATGTCGGTACATGACAGCTAAATGCAAATGGACCTGCAAAACCACAGAGAGTTTGATGTCTTTTTGAACTTCAATGAGTATGATGTCTGAATACTACTAAAATTTGCATCACATTTTTTTTTTTCCTGATACATCGAGCTTAAAGCTATATATATGGCTTTCTTAACATGCCTGTTGCTCTCAAGGTTTAACATTTTATTTTGCTTTTGTGAGTAACGGGTGGGGGTTACTCCGGAAATATCAGTTGTTGTTTAAATTCTCTTCCTGATCCCAACAAATAAATTGAAAACCCTTGAGTTGTTTAATGATTGGATGCTATTCTTTGTTGCATCTTTTATAGCAGAGATACCTGCCTGCCTGCCAACAATCATTTGCGTTGTTTCATATTTTCACTTCGTAATACAGTCCCGCATTACGCATTCCTCTAGAGTTCAATGGGATTCAGAGCTGAGGTCCAGCAATCTAGTCCTAGACAAAAATACATATTCGTCACCCATTTCCTTTAGCCAATGTTGTCTTTTATCTGCAGATAGGTTTGTATGTCTCTGCTAGTTCAGGGGGTTGCAATCGTTCCCTTGGAAACTCAACTTTTGTTTGCCAGACACTAGATAAGTTTAGCTAACCAGAGCAATCTGCGTTCTACCTCTAGCTTCGGCTCACACCACTCCCTAAATAAACAGAAAATAATAATAATAATAATAATAAAAAGAATTTATTAGTAAATTTAAAATTTTATTATTAAGATAGTGAGTGTTTTTTTTTTTTGGTATATAAAATTTTTATTTTTATTTTTAATGGGCAAAACCGTTGGAATTATTGATGCATGACGAGACAGAATTTGGTCTCACACATTGTAATACCAATACTAAACGTACAAACACATCTCATGTCAAGCCACCTCCATGATATTTCTGGAACAGCACGAGCAGAATTCGCTGGCAAATCAGCTCGACGTAACCTCAAAGGAAACCGGCGAGAGGTTTAACGTCAAGGATCACACCAACACGTACGAATGCGCCGCCTCCCAACCTCACCCCTACCCCCACTTCCTGGTTTGTTCTTTTCTGGTGTTCTCTCCTACGCTTGTGTTTGCAAAATTGGGTAAATTTGTCACGTTCCTATCCAACCTTTACTTTACCAAAAAAAATCATCCACGATTGTCGACTGTGCAATTTTAGCTCAAATTTTCTTAATGTTCACATAATTATTAATATTAAAGTCTTTTTTTAAAATAAAAATATTAACTTTTAATTCTAATAAAAATTAATTAACATAAAAAAAATTCAACGTATTTAAGTAGCTTTTCACCATCTGGGTCTGTATTGTTCGACCTTCATTTGGGGGCCCGTGTGATTTAACAGGAAGAAAAAAAAATAACTTCAAATATTTTCTATTACTTTCTCTCGTTCTTTCTTGTGTGTGTGTGTGTGTTTTTAAAAAACAAAAAAAAAAAAAATTCTCATAAACCAAACAGGGGAGCAGATTATTTGCTTAGAGAGAGAAAGAAACAGAATGGGAAATTCGGGAAGCCGAAGCCGTAGGCACCACCGGCTATCACAGCCACCGGCCGCCGTGGCAAGTCCGGGGCCTCCACAGCCCAATTTGCATCAAACCCGGCAGCAGTACCCTTCTGGGTACTGTCCGCCGCCGCCGCTGCCTCTCCCTCTCCCGCAAGGCTACCATCGGTACCCGTCGTGTAACGCTGCAACCCACCTTCCGGCCACGTCGTTTGTGGAGCACCAGCAGGCCGTCACGATTAGGAACGACGTAAATATAAAGAAAGAGAGCATTAGGATTGTGGAAGATGAGGGTGATCCTGGCAAGTCTCTTGTCGCCTTCACTTTTGATGCCACTGCTCCCGGCAGGTAACTCTTCAATCGCAAATGGGGTTTTTTGTGGTTTCAATTTTCAGTCATCAGAACTACCGCTGCTTATATTTTCTGGTCTGGGGTTGTTTGCCTGAAAGGATCCTCCTTATAAAAAGAAAAAACAGCTATCTTTGGATTTGCTTGTTTAGTACCTAATTCTTTTAGTTTGATCCTAAGGTTGATTCATTAGGCAACAAAAGGCAATTTCTTGCTAAGTCAAGACTGAGGTGCTCATTAACGGTGGGATTTGTTTTGCAGCACCGTGCGCTTGAAGATGTGATGCCAGATTGCTCATAAAGTTTTTGTTGGTAAATAGTAATGCCAGTGTGCTAAAATTTTTACCAAGGCATTTTTTTGGCTAATACATGTGTTGCGTTTGTTGTGTCATTTAGTAAATAGTATTGGGAGAAATCTTAGTTACCGTATTGTTAAACTTTTGTAAACTATATCTGGATAAGCGTCTTTGCAGAAATTTTAGTCCCCCTAGTATGACACTTTAATAAACCCTACCTGGGCAAGCATCAAGGGTTGATAATTTGTAGAGGCTGGTCCTTGTAATCTGTTATATCATTTATTAAAAAAGTAGCAGAAATCTCAGTGCCCAAGAATTACACTTCACTAAACTATCTCTAGGTAAGCATCATCCAGTTTGGCATTCCCCTTATCCTCCTTTTCCTTGTTATGGGGCAGTCATTGTGTCAAGAAAATTAAGTAGCCAATGTGATAATTTGGACTAGGTTCTTTTTATTTTAAATGAAAGAATATTACCTTTTATTTTTGACATCGCGTTTTGACATTCTTTCACCGTGTTGTTCTTTTTCTCTTATTTCTTTACAGCATTACAGTTGTATTCTTTGCTAAAGAAGGAGTTGACTGTAACCTGATAGCAACAAAAGAAAATTTACCTAAACCAGTTACTGTGTCTTTTGAGCAAGGTCTTGGTCAGAAGTTTAGACAACCTTCTGGAACAGGGATTGACTTCTCAATGCTTGAGGAGACATTGTTAGTCAAGGAGCATGATGAGGGGGTTTATCCTCTTGTGTTGAAGGCTGATTCATGCCTGCCAAACAGTGACAGCTCTGAAGCACTCTCAAATGGGAACTCTCAGATCACTCTGGCAGTATTTGATAAGAAGGAGAAAGGAGAATACATGGTGCATGTGATGAAACTGATACTATGGGTGGGTGGTATCAGGTATGAATTGCAGGAGATCTATGGGATTGGGAATTCTATTGATCCTGAATCCGATGGAAATGATCTTGGAAAAGAATGTGTCATCTGCATGTCTGAACCACGAGACACTACCGTTCTCCCATGCCGACACATGGTAAATTAAGATTCTACGCCTTCCTATACTATTTTTTAAAACTCTCTTGTCATGGACTGAATGAAAAATGTGGAGACATTTTAGCTAGGTGGTTAAAATGGAGACCTAGGAACAAAGCGTGAAAATTCTACCCTTCCTCGTGTTTGCCTATGAAAAAAAAATTATATATGGAGACTCTTTCCTGAGATATCTCATGTGACAAGGAGACACAATGCATCATGTTTCTTGATCTCAAAGTTGTATCAAACAAGCCAATTCTTCCTAGTAGTCTTGGTCATATATTAAAGTTTGCCCTTGTGCTTAAATGTGCAGTCCAAGAAGAGGAAATGGTTGTGGTCAATGTATAATTTCCATCTGTTTCCTTGGATGTTTGTGGTTTGAGTTCAAAGTTTCATTTATGTTATAACTTGATGCATCAAATCAAATAGAAATACCAAAAATGAACAGATTTTTTTCTAGTATATTTGTGTGCAATGGATTTGGCATTGCTAGTATCAAGTGATGTTATAGGATTGTTGTCCATGCTTCAGGCATCCACTTCATCCAATTTTGAAAATATTAATTGGTCTGGGGTTACATTTTTTTTTTCGGATTTCGTCTTCGGCTGTTCATACCTTACACTTGTATTCTATCTGAGGTCTGACTCTGAGTGTGCTGAAGATCTTAATCGTATGTGGCTAATATTACTTTCTTCCTGTGAGTGCAGTGCATGTGCAGTGTGTGTGCCAAGCTTCTGCAATTTCGAACGAACCAATGTCCCATTTGCCGGCAACCGGTTCAGCGGCTCCTGGAAATCAAGGTGAATGATGGATCTGATGACTGAGGATGCCCGTTGCTAGAGGACTCAGCTTATGAAGTTATAGTTTGTTTTCCTTCCACTCGTTGAAGCTGTGTCACTTCACAATAAAATGTGTGGTCTGGAGAATTTGTCCTTCCCTGGCTCTAGTGCATGCTTGTCGTCACAGGTGTTTGACAAGAAGGCTTGTGGCCTCTTATACATATATGTAATTATGCCTTCTCAAAAAATTTATTCGGTGCATCGTTCTCATTATAATGGTCTTCGGTTACCCTGTTTTTCTTCTCATTTCTGCCTATCCATATTACAAGGGTTAACGTTACCCTACATAATCCTCTTCATTTCTATCATGTGGATTCCAAGCTGAGACATGCAATGTGGGAAGTTCCGAGTTACAACGAATGGACTTCAGCTTAAGCTGTACCTTGTTTTTCTTCTCATTTCTGCCTATCCGTATTGCAAGGGTTAACGATACCCTACATAATCCTCTTCATGTCTATCTTGTGGATTCCAAGCCGAGACATGCAATGTGGGAAGTTCCGAGTTAAAACGAAGGGATTTCAGCTAAGGTGTTTGCTTTCGAAGAGCTGGTTTGCAATGGCTTTTAAAGAGCTGGGTTCGCAGCTATAGTTATGGTAGGCCTGTGGCGTATCCTAGCTGGTGCCAAAGTCTCGGAAATATAATTCCACAGAACCGACGAACGTGGCTGCAAAACAAGAGTCATTATTGTATGGGTTACATTGTAAATGAGTTTGTTCTGTTTAGGAAACTGCATGCAGGGCTGGGCCGAGGTCGGCTCATACCAATGGAAGTACACTTCAAATTATTCCAAAAATAATAAATAAATCAATAAAGAGCACCAAGAAATTCAGCGCTTTGAAATTGACTGTTCAACCTTTGCTTCTAATCTTTCTCTTCTTGAATAAGCATAACAATGATGGGAATTTTGGCAGGATTCCCCAAGTCATTGTAACTATGTGCTGTTGGAAAGTCGACGCATTTCAAATCACATATGCTACCAATTGGCTATGAACCACGTGCTTTATCGGTCCTCTTTGTTGTCCCGCAGTCTGCGGCCGCCTAGGGTCTGACCAATCAGAATTCACTACGTACTGCTCATTATTATCACACACACCCACACACAAATATATATATAATTTACTTTTGGACACATATATCTTCAATATCGAAAATTAAGATAACCCAACGAGTCACTGTTATAGGAAGGCAGACCATAGGTCTCATTCGTGAAAAAGAAGTAAAGGTATTGGGACCTAAATCTCCCTCCCCCACTCCAACTATACCTTAAAAAAATAATTAAAAAAAAAAAAGCACTAAGACCTATGGTTTGGGTGTAGATGTTTTTATTCCGTGTTTCCGTATATCATGGACCTGGGAGACTGTGGACAGCATTGCTGCTAGACCACATGGCAAGTGGTATAGTTCCTCTGTAGTTTAAATTAATTGTTTTAAAATTCTATGCCTAGATTATTATATATATATATATATATATATATATATAAGTATATTGATCATTGTATATGTGAGTAAAAATAAAAAATTATCATTGGTATCTTAATTTAATTTTTGTTTATTACTTAAATACTCTAAGTTTAAATAAATTTTATTTTATTGTTAATAAATGTATAAGAAAGTTTATTATTGATGCGAAAAACCTAAAAAAGACATAACTTAGGGGCCAACGTATGAAACTAAATAACAACCAGAAAAAATAAATCAAAGTTTAATAATACAAACCATAAACTCACCATTTGAAAGAATACGAAGTTAAAGTATTTAAAAAAGATATGAATATCACACTCTAAAAAAGAAAAGAATTAAGAGTAATAAGTCGATTAAAATGCTACAAGAAAAAGTATCTTTTGATAAGTTTTTTAATCGGCAAAAGAACTGAAGGGGAAAAATACTTACTTTCTATTTCACTCAAAGTTGTCTACAACTTATAAGGAGTGCAAATTCTTACTTATAACAAATCCTTATTTTAGAAAAATTTCTAACTATAGACAAATTTCAATACAAACACTAAATTTTTATTTAAGAGCGAATATTATTACTTAGTTTGATTCACTAAGTATTCTAATTATATTAATTAGGTCTGTTAAACTTAAATTTGCACCATTTGAAATTTGATTGGCCTGAATATCCTTAATCAGTCCATTTAGTACTTCTTTAATCTTTTTGGTTTTAGCTCGTGTTATTGGGTCTTCTAAAATATGCAATAAACCTCTTGCATCCATTGAAACCTTCCACCCATCATCTTTACGATTCTTATCATTTCCTCTCACCTCAAAAGGATTCATCTCCGAATCATCATCTACATTAAAAGGGGAAAGATAAAAAATGTCAAATGTTACACTTACATTATACTCATCAGGAAGATCCAACTTACAAGCATTGTCATTAATTTGTACCATAACTTAAAAGGAATCATCTCCTCTAAGTTGTAGCTTTAAATGTCTTTGAGCTAGGAACTATTCTTTACACATATACACCCAAACCTAATCAACAAGTTCAAACACCATTTTCTTTCATCCCTTATTGACTTGGGATGTAGATTGCTCAATTCATTTTTCAATATGTTGCCGCACTTTCTCATGCAACTTTTTTATCATGTCAGCCTTACGTTCACCATCTAAGTTAGCATACTTATTGACAGATATAGGTACCAAATCCAAAGAAGTCAATGGATTAAAACCATATATAATTTCAAATGTAGAGTAACTAATAGCAGAATGAACACTCCTATTATACGAAAATTCGACATGTAGTAAACAATCTTCCCACGTTTTCAAATTTGTTCAGATAATAGCATGTAAAAGAGTAGAAAGAGTTTGATTAACCACCTCAATCTACCCATCAATTTGTAGATAACAAGTATTTGAAAACAATAGCTTAGTATCTAATTTACCCTACAAAGTCTTCTAGAAGTAGCTTAAGAACTTTGTATCCTGATTCGAAACAATGTTTCGTGGCATGTCATGCAAACGTATTACTTTTCTAAAGAATAAGTTAGCCACATTATTTACATCATTAGTTTTATGACATAGGATAAAATGCATTATTTTTTAAAATCTATCAACAACAACAAATGCAAAATCCTTACCCTTTTTTGTTCGTGACAATCCTAATACAAAGTTCATAGATAAATCAACTCAGGGATAGCTAAGAATGGGTAAAAGGGTATACAAGTCATGAGGTAAAACTCTAAATTTAGTTGTTTACATGTTATGCATTTCTTATATATCCTATCAACATCTTATTTCGTATGTAGCCAAAAGAAATGTTCATTTAGGACATCTAGGGTTTTCCTAACTTTGAAATAACCCATTAGACCACCCTTATGAGTTTCTTTTACAACCGATTCCCTCAAAGAACTCATAGGCATGCATAAACAATTTTTCCTAAATAAGAAACCCTTATGCCTATAAAACTTCACAAAGATTGACATCTCACATGTTCCATACACACTAGCAAAGTCAAGATTATTTAAATATAAATCCTTAATATGTTTAAATTTTAATAAGTTTGCAGTAAGTGTAAAGATAAGGGCATAAATGCCAAATAATGTATCAGCTACCACATGTTCCTTACCTTATGTATATTTAATGATGTAGGGAAAGGTCTCAATGAATTTCAATCCACTTGGCATGTCTTTTGTTCAACTTTCCTTGTCCCTTCAAGTGCTTCAATGATTTATGGTAAGTATAGATGACAAACTTTTTAGACCAAAGATAATATTGTCATGTTTCCAACACCTGTACCGTTGATACTTCTTTTTATCATAAATAGGATAATTAAGACTTGTTCCACTTAACTTTTCACTAAAGTAAGCAATTGGGCACCTTTCTTGCTCCAATAACAATAGTTAGAACATCTCAATCTCAAAAGCTTTTGCAAATTTAGGTAAAACAAGTAAGGATGCAGAATTTAATTTTCTTTTTATGCAATTAAAAGCCTTATCTTGGTCACTACCCCATATAAAACTCATATTCTTTTTGAAAAGCTCAATGAGTGGTGTAACAATGGTACTAAAGTCCTTAACAAAACATTTATAAAAATTAGCTAGATCATGAAAGCTACACATATCACTAATTGACTTAGGTGTTGGTAAATCACGAATTACCTCAACATTTTCCTCATCAAACTCAACACCTTTAGCACTGATAATATAGCCCAGAAATGTGATTTGATTAGTATAAAAGGAACATTTCTGTAAGTTAGCATACAATTTCTTAGAATGTAAAACACTTACAATAGAATGTAAATGATCAAGATGCTCTTCTAGGGTTTTACTATAGACCAAAATATCATCAAAATATATAATTATAAATTTACCAATAAATGTATATAAAACATGATTCATTAGTTGCATAAAAGTGTTTAATGCATTAGTGAGACCAAATGACATAACAAGTCATTCAAACAAACTGTACTTAGTTTTAAAAGCTATTTTCCACTTATTTCTCTATCTTATCGTAATCTAATGATATCCACTTTTTAAATCAATCTTAAAAAAGATATATAAACCATAAAATTCATCTAACATGTTATCTAATCTAGGTATGGGTGATGATAATTATGATTTTGTTAATTGCTCGACAATCAACATATATCCTCCAAGTCCCATCTTTTTCGGGTACAAATAGAATAGGAACAACACATAAATTCATACTTTCCCTTACAAATCCTTTGGAAGTAAGCTCCTTAACCTACCTTTGAAACTCCTTTGTCTCCTTAAGATACTCTTATATGCTAGCTAGTTAGGGATAGATGCATATGGAATGAAATCAATTTGATGCTCAATTCCTTTATTAGGTGGCAATCCACTTAGGACATCGTCAAGGAATACATCTTCAAATTCCTATAATAAATCAATAACAACATTAAGTAAATATGGGTCAAACTTATTGGTATTAAAATAAGCCTCATTGTATAAAAGTACAATCATAAGTTGTTTAGCATAGAATGCTTTTTTAACATCACTTTCTTTAAAATAGAGAATTTCTCTTTTCTTTTCTTTTTTTTGTGTCCTCACATTTTCTCTTCTCTTTTCTCTTTTATCAATCTCTCTTTTCTGTTCACTTTCATTTTAAATCCTTAATTGATCCTCATAAGCTTGTTGAGGTGATAATGGTACATGAGTAATGGGTTTTTCATTCATTACAAAGGAATATTGATTCTTGAAACCACATGCATAACTCGCCTATCAAATTATCATGGTCTTTTTAATAAAATATGGCTTACATGTATAGATACAACATCATATAAACTTCATTATGATACCTTCCGATAGAAAATGATATAAACACTTGTGTATTTACCTTGAATCCATCGTTTTCATTCAACCATTAAAGCTTATATGGCCTAGGATGCTTCATAGTAAGTAAATCCAGCTTCTCAACCATATTTATGCTAATAACATTAGTGCAACTCTCACCATAAATAATCAAACTATATACCTTATCTTTGATGAGACACCTTGTCTAAAAGATGTTATCTCATTGCACCTAATTTTCTTTCTTTACTTGCACATTCAATGCTCACCTTATAATGAAAGCTACTTCGTTAACTAGACACTCCTCTCCATCACTTTCATGTTTTGATGATGGCATAGAATCATCATCTAATTCACTTTCAGTTTCAAAATCACCATTACTTCTTAAGATCATCATACATTTATTTGGAAATTGAGATGCAATGTGACTTGCCCAAACACTTAAAACATTTAACATCTCTATTTTTACTTGGTTGAGGTTCAAAATTACCTGTCTCCTTACTAAAACCCACATTCTTGTGCTTAGGTAGCACAGTTTTAGACTTGTAATTGGTCATCTCGTCCTTTTTACTCCAATTTGGCTTCCAAGATGAGGTAGAACCCAAATTCTACCCAAATCGTATAGAGCCCTTTCATTTAAATTGCCTTTCAACTTTCATTGTCATGTGCACCATGTCTTTTAATTCCACATAATTACAATTCAACCACATTTACTATATCCTTATTTAGCCCTTGCAAGTTGTTTCTCTATCTTCTTCTACATTCGCCTTAATTATGGTAATCTTTATTTTCTTGTAGTAGTTCTTTACACTTTTAGTACCTTGAGTGAGCCCTTATAACCTTTGGTACAACTCCCTATAATAGTGATTAAGGACAAACCTCATCCTCATAATAGCCTTTATCTTTTCTCATGTATCAATAAGTTGCTCATGATTCTTTCTCCTAGTCAAAATAAGTTGATCCTACCAAATAATAGCATAATTAGTAAATTCAATTATAGCAAGTTACTTTTTTTCTCCTCAAAATAGTTATGGCAGTCAAAAACCAATTCAACCTTCTTCTCCTATTCTAGGTATGCATCAGGATCATTCTTATCTTGGAATAAAGAAATTGTCATTTTAATACTGTCAAAATTATGGTCATAGGTGCCTTGTGTGACGAAGTCTTACATTGGAAAGGAGAAGGGAGTCCTTAGGCCTTATAAACGTGTGCGCTGCACACCATAACAGGTTACCTTTTGGGGAAAAAGTAATGGTTCAATGACAAATGGTATCAGAGCTGGCCTAACTCGAATCCAATGTCCACCGTCAAACGCTCTAGGCCCAAGAGTAAGCAGGGGGAGAATGTGATGGAGTTTCACATCAAAAAGGAGAAGAGATCCCTAAGTCTTATAAACATAGGCACTACATACCCCAACAAGTTATCTTTTGGGGAAAAGGTAATGGCCCCATGACACTTGCCTCCCAAATTCTCGTTGATCCTTTCTATTGTTAAGAGTTCTAACGAAAGTAGTTTGATCATAAAATTCATCATTTTCTACATCATCTTCATGGTCATAGGCAAGTTTCAACTACCTTCTTATTTTATGAGCCTTATATTCCCTATGCCTCATTTGTAACTCTGCTATTGTATTAGCTTGTTTCTCCATCCTCTCCTCATATCATCAAATCTAGTATTCATGTGCTCAAATTGTTGTTGCATAGTTTTGACCATAAAGGACATATCACCAACTCCCTCATGGGTTGCATCTTTGTCTTTGGATGTCATAGTATTACTTCTACAAAAAATAATTAGGATACCTCACAAAACTCTCCTTTATATGTGTCATTCAAAAAATGGTGTCACACTCCCTTATGATTACACTTTTTATAACTTTTTCTTTATATGAACTTTCATTCTTACCTTTTACCACTCAGATTTTCTATTTTACCTCTATAAAGAACTAAATAGTGTAAATCAATGGTATTAATTTTAAATAGAATAAGATAAGTGGCATAGAATTGAACAAATTGGAGAACAAGGAATCAAAAATGAAAAAGGATATCAAGGCAAACGAATTTAATGAACTAAACTCACAAAAATCAGGACAGAGATAATACAACCTAGAGGACAAATTTAGGTAATAAAATAGGAAAATAGATGGTAGAATTGGAGTTGACCAAGAAAACTTTATTATTATTGTGACTAATATAACCAAACTGTTAACCTTATCAATAACTTGAATTTAATGTTCTCTTTCTTTTGTTCTTCTTCCTTTTTTTTTTCTTTTTTTTTTCTCAACACAAAACAATAGTAGAATACTTAGATACAACAATTGGAATTAGCATGTTTATGAGTTTAAACAAACAAGCAAAGAGAGAAGGATTGCAAACAAATAAATTTGTACATTTGAATGGTAATGCATATAATAGACAAACTAAACAGAAATAAATAAATCACAAGGTAGAAAATTAAAGAGTGAGTGGATTCAACCTAATTTAGAACTAAGCTTTAATACCAACTAATGTGGAAAATCCCAAAAAGGTGTAGCTTAGGGACCCAATACACATAAGGAATAAAAGAATAACTAAGAAAGTTAAACAAAAGTTTAATAACACAAACTCTAGACTCACCATTCAAAGAACACGAACTTAAGAAGGATATGGACACCACACTCTAAAAAAAAAAAAAGAAATATAAGTGATAAGTTGATTGAAATGTCACAAAAAAAATATCTCTTTATAAGTTCTTTAGTATTCAAAAGAATAAAAGGAGAAAAACTCTTGCTTTTTATGTTAGTTAGAATTGTCTGCTTTTCCAAAGCTTACAAAAAGTGTCTATTTATAAGTTTAGATAGTAATCTTAAAGAGACACAAATTCTTACTTAAGACAAATTCATATTTTGAAGGAATTTCTAACTATGGACAAATTCTAGTACAGACAATAAACTCCTATTTAAGAGTGAATGTTATTACTTAATCTAACTCATTAAGTATTCCAATTATATTAATTAGGTATGAAATTTTTGGTAAAATTGAATTCACACCATTTGAAACTTGGTTGAACTCAATATCTTCAATAAGCCTATTTAGTTTTTTTTTAATTTTTTTTATTCTAACTCGTATTATTAGGATTTCTATAATATGCAATAAACCTTTTACATCCATTAAATCTTTGCACCCATCATCTTTATAATTCTCATCAATTACTTTAATATTATTAAATTAAAATAAATTTTATTTATATTTAATTTTGATATTAATAAATATATAAATAATGATAATATGTAATTGAATATCTTTTTTACACAAATTTTTATTTATTTGGAAAATGGTAAAATGAAATGATTTAAATAAAAAACATTAAGTTATTATTATTATTATTATATATTAGTTCTGATAATTTAATTCTTAATGGCTTATAAGCATCAAAATTGGAGGCATGCAAGGGACACGCCGTATAGATTCTATTCTAGTTTGACAATTGGAAGAAGAAGGAATCGTGACAAAAGCAGAAGGTCCCCCAAGCAGAAAGCCGAGGCAGAGTCCCGTCAATGTCTTTGGCAGTGGTCAATGCTTAATTGACAGTTTAAATATCTGTGATTAATTTTAAACCGTCGACTTTGTGTGCTGTCGAATCTTGACTAAGTTCATTTATTTATTTTGCGAGGCATATCGCAGCACGCGTAAAGCGAGAAAATGATGGAAATTGATGGCCTTTTTCAAGCCGTTCCATCCAATACAAAAGCCCGCCTGTTGCCCCGCGGATTTGGCTTTCGAGGGATGCCCATTTTCCTTTTTGTTTTGGGGGAATGGAGGGTAGGTGTTTGGGGGACATGAAAATCTCAAACGAAGGATGCGGGGGCTTTTCAAAGTCACCTCGCCCACCTGTTCTTAATTTTTTAATCTATTGTTTCCTATTTAAGTGGATAACTGAAAATAAGAATTGTACAATCGCAATTTTCCCTACTGCAGCAACCAAAGTGGCATTCATTTCCATATGAACTAGAAAGGTCACAAAAAAAAAAAATGGAGAACAAAAGCAAGCGAACAAATGTCACTCATGCCCGTTGCCATGGCTTGCCATTATGGAATTTCTGTCGATAGTCATTGAAATCTTTTCAAAATCCAGTAATTTGACAACTACGATTCAGAACATCAATTTTTTTTCTTTTCTTTTAATCAAAATGAGCCAACTTGGAAGTTTAATTTAAGGATGATTTGACGTGAATTTTTAGGACAAGCTTCTTAGTTCTTAGTAGGATGTCACTGGGGGATAACCTGAATGGATAACAAAGACCGAATCTTTAAAAGTAAGATACAGATGGGAGAGCTATTCCTTTAAAATTGATAAAGAGGCACGGAAAGGGATGGGTCTTGTGAGATTGAACCAATGAAAATATTGAAACCCCCCAACAATTCAACCGCCAATTTGAAACAACCTTTTTTAAATGACACGAAAATTTATGAATGAGGTCATAAATATATATTTATGTACTTAAATTTCGAACACAATATTTTAAAAAGAATAAAATTTCTTTTACCATTAAATTAAATAATAATTTTATTATACTTTAATACATATATTTACGTCAAGGTGGGTGGGTTGGGGGGTGGGGGCCGCCTCCTATCAATTTGAGTGGTTGCGGAGTAACCATATTAATTGTGGAATCATCGTGTCATTTGATCTTTTTTTCTATTCGTCCTCTGGCAAGTTGGCAAGTTGGCTTTGCCTTGTAGTGGACATGGACCATGTGGTTTGAGGGTTGTCTTGCAAGAAATACTGTGGCTAACATACCACAACATATAAACACCTGTCATGCTTATAGAAATTAAGCCCCTCTATCTTCGATGAGGCGGCGGATTGACTCGAATTTTAACAACTGCACTACGAATCACGCTGTGGTCCTAACGAACGAGAAGAAAATTCAAGCAGATAAATCAAATATTATTATGTATAAAAGTAAATTCGCAGCACCGTTTTACCAAAGAAGGTAGATTAGTGCTGGGGGAGTAGGCAGCGGCTATGGTTCCCGATGAGTACATCGTTATATTCGGTGAGTGAGGGAGGATGTTACAGAATCCCACGTATATAGGATGAGTAAGACCTTGGCCCTTACTTTTATACAGAATAATGGTTATAGGATATTATTCATATTTTTTTATATAAAAAAAATTGTAAAAAACGAACAAAAGGAAAGACATATCAACACCAAAGCACCCCTGAAGGCAGCACAATAGTCCTATAAAAGCACTGATCCATATAATGAAAGTAAGAGAGACCTATTCATGCAAGTAGTGGTTTACTTTTTTCATATTACGAATAAAGCTCAGAGAAGAAAATTCATGTTGTCTTTTGAAAGTAATGTAAAATGAGCTTTTGTATAGGGTCTTTTTTTTTTTTGGGTACAATAAAATGTTTATTGAATCGTGATAACTCTCCCGTGTTGTAATTAGGATGATCTAATGGAAAGATTGAACCTCGCATAAATTTCTAATTTTTGTGAATTTCTTAGTATCAGTAAAAACAATGTTTCTCCTTTTTCTTCACGTGGTAGAGGTCAAAAACCATTGTCAAGTTTTTGAATTGAGATTCGAACTTTGAACTAACGCGTTTCTTATTGCACGACAAATACAAATAGAGGATCGATGAATTTATTAGGGAATGCAGTGTCACTGGAGAATCTGTTGAAGGTAGAGTCTTTAGTGTAACAGACAAGTGCACGAATCCGAAAAAGTAAGAATAAAGTTATGTCTTTTTTCAGATTACGCATCATTGGAAGTGTTTTGCACTGAGAGTGGGAGCAGGGGCAGTGGTAGGGCCAAGCTTCCCCACCAACTTGTTGCTAATTACCATTAACGTGATTTGCAATGAATGATAATTCACTTCCTCCTTCCACTATTATTCCTCCCTTTTTCTCGCACTTCTCAGGAAACAAAGCTCATCCTTTCTTTACTCTCTCTCCCTCTCTCGTGCCAAATTTCCCTCTGGCACCCTGGATATAGTGCTTTATTAAGCTGGGGGTTTTATATTTTTTAACTTACTTGAATTTCCTTGTCAAATTATTTGCTGGCGGCCTGTTGCTTTTGAACTTTTCTCTGGGGGTGTGAAGAATACTGGGATTTGGTTTAAAGTTGCTTTCTTTTCTGTTGTTCTTAGAATGGGAACTCAGGAGAACCCCGTGAATGATATGCATGATGTGGGTTCAAGCCAAGAAGCAACTTTTAGTCCTGTCCACGAGGTTTTTTTTTTTCCCCTCTCTCTCTGCGTTGTTTTTTCCCGTTTCTTGAATTTTTTTTGGGGTAATTATCCCATTTGGGGTCTTTGCCTTCTCTTATAAGTAAGTTTACAAGACCTTTGAGGATCAGGTCCTTTATGGGTTAACTTGTTACCTCCTTACATTGTTTGCTCATGTTCATTGAAGTTTTGAAGGTGGTAATTTCAATTAGTGGCCTTATCTTTGATACTTGTGATCACCTTTGCCTTTTTTTTGCCCCCTACACTTGTGAGCATCTTACTTGAGGAAACTAGCAAAGTTGATGAGGCCATCAGCTGAATCCATTTCATACAATTTTCAACTCATAGACTGTGTTTTAAATGCTTGTCCAGTGGTTGGAGAAATTATTCATAGATTTCTACATGGACAACACTATTAGGCCTTTATATGACCTTAGCTGGCAGGTGATATTATTTCACTGCAGAACTTGATGAAATATGAAAATCATGTAGTTTGCCTTGGAGCTATATCCTTAATTAATCACAAGAACTCACTAAATTTCAAGTTACATGCACAGGCAAGGAATTTGGTTTTTTCACGTTTTTCGTTTGATGCATAAGGTTAATTCATTTTTTTGTCCATCTCCTTCATGCATTGATAGTTTTCAAGACACTTGGGTCGCTAATAAGAAATTATTTAGTGATAGGATGCTCTGGAAACTCTTTCAACACACTAGAAGACGGACAGAATCTTGTTCTTCTTAATTCAACACCAAATTTGAAGATTTCAAACATTCTGTATTAGTATGGTCCAAAAAATATTGCTGAAAAGAAGCCAATCCTATTCTATTTTCATTCAGACAACTTTGAAAGGGAATGTAGTGCTGCCAGAATATCTATTTCAAGCAGGTGCTTCATTTAAAAGTAGGGATGTATCTCTTTTATGCTACGAAAAGCACACAGAGCAGTTCATATTTACTGCAAAGCTAGTGGTCCTGTGAACCTCTTGCTAATTGAAAATCTTTAAGATTTAGCCTATTCTGTATGGAACGTATCGAGTCCAGTAAAATTTCCTGTCCCATTTGGGCAGTTGGACAATTCTCTTTGATAACCTTTTAATAAGCATGCAACCAATATGTGCAAAGGATGTTATTTAAGAATGTCTATTTTTCATCAGCTTTTTGGCCTCTGTATGTAAAATGCTTGTTTAATGATCAGTCTGATTCCATGCCACATTGGCTTGATGGTACATGTTTTGAGAATGATCATTAAAATATTCTTGTGGGTGCATCTTAGTCCATTTGTTCTTTTCTGATTGTTTTTCTTCCTGTATGTTTTGGGGTCTTTTGCATGTATGTGGAATTGAGTAACTGAATTCAGTGAAATAGCTTGAAGATCCTAAGCTTATCTTCATGCCTACATGGACTTAAAGTTTTCCTTCATGTTCATTATTTCTTAATTTCTCTTTTCACAGTTTGAAGAGTCAATGGGAATAGTAGAAGAAAATCATCATGCTCAAAATTGGAGGCGGAGAAATCTATTTCTTGAGATACCTTCACGGACAATGGAAAACTCAGTACAGGATTGTACTGTAATAAAAATGCCCTCAACACCAAGTCCAACTCCCAGGAAAGTAAATTTCCTCATGACACCTCCCTCTATTGATGGAAGATTGAATGGCTGTCCAGGCCCATCCTCGTCAAGAGGCAAATCGTCCTTAAGAAGTATGTTACCTAAACTTAACTTCAAGTCTCGAACGTCTACCTTAGATGTAGAGAAGGCTGCTAATTCAAGTCCAGATGCTTCATCTACCATGTCACGGGAGAAGCCTTCTATATCGAGTTCATTGTCACTTTTCGAAAATATTCACTCCAAGGATGAAGAGAACTTCCTCATTGCCTGTATCTCCCATTTCAAATTCAAACCCTGAATCCGCGCGTGGAGGAAGCACAGGTGGTTCACTTAATCCAAATGTAAGCCTTTGTTTCTCTATGTAGAGATAGAAACACATAATTGACTACTATCAAAAAGGACCTAGTTGACCGGTTCAATGATCATTCAGCATGCACATCTTAATAAAACTATGTCATTGCTTTCTGGCTCGTATGGTTGAGCACTTAGCATTGATGCTTCAGAGGAGCTATTTGACAGCCATTATGCTAAGTACATACAATATTTAGTGCGTTGCCTACTGTCTTTCCCATCTTATCCGGCCTCGCCCAGTTCTTAGTTGACCCTTAGTTACTTGATGGTTGTGTTTGTAGAGAAAGCAGCAGATACCGCGCTCACTTTCAGTTCCTGTTAACAACAAAGAAAGAAGCTTAAAGAGGATGGACTCCCTTTTTCGTATTATCCCATCAACTCCTCGATTGAAAGATGGAGATGTAATAACAAACATGTCTCCTAGTGCTGACGACGGTAATCTTTTTAACTTTGCTACAGATTATTATTCTCACTCGTTGCTTATGTGTGTTTCTGAAACTTGTTAAATTCCATGTTCTGTGACTTTTGAATTCACTGGCAGTTGATATTGGCCTTTTGCACACCATTATGTTTATCATCGTTACATTCATTAAATATGGACTTGTTTGTTTATTATGTTTTCCTTTAATTTCCTTGGTTTTCTGAGCAAATTTTTTCAAAATGTAGTTTTTGACTTAAACATTTTCTGAACCTATTGATTGTCATTGCCAACCAATGTCTTATATTAGTAGTATGGTTCAGAAACTAATGATGATGGCGGCGAAGACATACCTGAAGAGGAGGCTGTTTGCAGGATTTGTCTTGTTGAACTATGTGAAGGAGGTGAGACGTTTAAGATGGAATGTAGTTGCAAAGGCGAACTGGCTCTGGCCCATCGTGATTGTGCTGTAAAATGGTTTAGCATCAAAGGCAACAAGAACTGTGATGTGTGCAAGCAAGAGGTTCAGAACCTGCCCGTCACGCTTTTGCGTGTCCAAAGTGCCTTTGCTCGAACCAGGGTAAGAAGACCTCATCAAGCAGATGTTAATGGTTACAGGTGAGGGGATATTTCTAAAGCATATATCCTACATTTCATAGCTTGTAGGAGCTAAAAGTGCAACCAGAAATAACTCGAATAGCAACAAAACGTACAAAGTTAAGAACATATAGAATTTATCTAAAAAACCCCAAATTGGAGAAAAACCACATACAAGAAGGAAGGAGTATAGGTAGATTGTTTTTAGGCAGCTTATTTCACCATAACAAAATGCATATGTATTTATATGCAATGTATAGAAAACCCTAAGCCCGAATATAACTGCTTTATAATGGGGCAAAGTCCCTGCACGCCCAAAGGATTGAGCCGACCCAATCCCTCCACTTCCACCACAGATGCTAGAAAAATCTCCTATTTTGTCGTACTGCGAGCTTTCCGGACTGATTCGCGTCATCAAACTCTAACAAAAAGTTACATCAGCATTATGTAGAAGTCATTCCTACTCCAAACTTGCTATGGTATTTGTGGCTTCAACAGTTAGTTTCTGTATCCTATATTGCTAGACTACTAATTTTCGTGTAATCAGGGTCTGGCAGGAAGTGCCTGTACTTGTCATTGTTAGCATGCTTGCCTACTTCTGTTTTCTCGAGCAGCTCCTGGTAAGATAAGCTACTGCATGTCCAGATTTATCAAACTTGCTTTTTTACATCTAATGCTACTCCATTTGTGCAGGTAGGAAAACTAGGTATTGGTGCAATTGCTATATCTCTTCCATTTTCTTGTGTACTGGGTCTACTTTCGTCTCTGATCTCATCAACCATGGGTAGGCTGTCTATAATCTCAAAACAAAGACATAACAGACATGACCTGTAGGAACCACATTCTGTGAATTGGAATACAAATGCCTTGTTTTCTGTTTTTTATATTTGTAGGCTGGAAAATTACGTACACACATGCATACACATGTCAAGTTATAAGCAGGGACAGATTGATTTTTTATTGCAGCAATCAATTTCTAGAAACGAAGTTGCTACAAATGTACATATTTTGATTGCAAATTTGTGCTTACAGATTTCTAAAGTTAAAAAGTTTTGTGCAGTGAAGAGAAGATTTGTTTGGTTCTACGCTGCAGTTCAGTTTGCTTGTGTGGTTATCTTTGCGCATATTTTTTACTCTTTGGTAAGTAAATTCTACATTTCTACTTAAAACCAGAACATGAGAGAAAATTTTTCAGTAATGTCTTGGCCAAATAGTTGAGGATGTGGAACAGTAGCAAAGGGATTGCATTGAAAATGAGACACCAAGTTGATCACTCTGGACCCTATTATTGTGTCCTCATATTCATTATTGCCCACAGGTCTCCGTGCAAGCAGTTCTATCCATTCTCCTTGGAACATTCGCTGGTTTCGGTGTGACAATGAGTGCTAGTTCTATTCTTGTTGAGTTCTTGAGGTGGAAAAGAAGATTTTATGTTCAATCACAGCAGCATACTGATTCACTTGCCATGACAGCACCAGGCCAATTTCCAAGAACTGTAAATTCATCCCCTGGGGCCCCCCACGATCACGATCGCAATGAAGTGGAAAATCCAGGAACTTTCAGTGGGAGTTGAATTGGTGTGTGTGTGTCCATTTTAGTGTAGGGTGTTCAAAGTTGTGTAACATAATTCCAAAATCAAAACAGGTATCATGTCTTCTTGTTTTTTAACCAAAATCTGAAAGAATCCCAAACCCCAAGGAGGGACATTGCTAGCTTCGAATGCAAACAACCATGAAGCAAATATTATAAGCTGGTTTTGGTGTCTAACAGGCTTGGAAAACCATTATGGATGATACTGCATTGGCGTTCTCCTTTGTTTGTTCTCCTTAACGTCAGAGTTTGACTTAAGTGTTGTCCCCCGAATTGTTGGACATCCTCAACGCATCCAAAAGAAAATCAAGGACTATTGATAGCGGAGCTTCAAATATATGGCTTCCATTTTATATTAGCCTGGAATCCAATCATCTTCAGCTTTGCACCAGTGAAGACCATTAGGCATCAGACATTTGACAGGCGGAGATGGGTTATTTGCATTAGGATCAAGGCTATACGCTATGGGATTATGCTGCATCTGTGAAAGGTGCAGGGCCTTAAGCTTTACCAAAGGGATATGAATTTCTGATTTCATTCTGATACTGATTATCAGAATTGAGCATTTGTTATCATACAAAACAAAAAAAAAAAAGATATTAATAAGGATATAATTTTATTTTCTTAAAATTTTGCAAAATTATATTGAAAAGCATCTATTATAGGCTGTTAAACTCGTTATTAAAAGAAAAATATTGAAATATTTAACCAATAAATTAAACTGTTTATGCTAATCTTCCGCTCCTTGTACTCACTTCTTTGTAGGACTATAACATGTTTTGTGGTCAATTGCTGCTCTTTTCCCTAATGGTCGAGTTTTGCACACGTGGTATTATTCTAATCACGCGAGGTCACGTCCTGCTAAGTCTATTAAAAAATGCACAAGAAGGCCAATAACAACACCCGACGGGAAGGGCAAGAAGCAAGGCACGGCCCACTTTGCTCCAAAAAAGGCTGCGCGTAACCGACCAGTCCCAAGGTTGCCGGCCCTCAAGTTCACAACTGAAGAGGAGAGAAAAAAAGCAGAGCAAAAGTAGCATGAACGTTCCTGCAGGACTTGCACGCAAGTTGTCGCCTCTCCCTCCTCTTCCTTATCTTTCAGGTCATCTCTAAATCACAACCGTCCATCTCTTTCTCTCTCCCCCTTTCTGTGGTATTGGTTTCTAGATAATCATGGGCTCGGTTGCCGAGGAAATTGAAGTGAAGTTGTGTCCTTTTTCGGTTTGCACCATGCTCAAGAGCACCACTTGTCGGTATTGTGACATGGGTGTTTCATTTTTTTTCGTTTCTGTCGCTTTTTCGTTTCCTTGCATAATCTTTGTAAGAAAGCAGCGCTATCCCTGCGCCAGTTTCTTACTGAGTTCGTATTATACCTTACATTATTCCAAGTTCTGATCTTTTCTGCGGTTCTTGTGGAAAATGGGAAGCTGTTGTCGAATGACTTACTGAGTTTATTTCAGGCGCTCCCAAGATCGAATTTTTGCCATTTTTTTGCCTAAAGAGGAGATTTGGAGAAGTGTGCCTTAGGAAAATGGGTCCGCAGACGTGTGATGGAATTGTTGGAAATGGCTTAGGTGTTGTTCGGCCTGCTACTGAAGCTTATGCTGAAGAGGCAATTCAAGCTCTAAGAGCTGGAAAAGTCATTGCTGTTCCCACAGATACACTTTATGGATTTGCTTGTGATGCTTGGTAAGCCAATTTAATGCATTATGTTCTGTTTAATTTCCGTACTCTTTTTTTTTTTTTTTAATGGGTATGCTTGTTGTTTCTTCGATGTTGATGAGTATTTCTGACCTGAACGGAGGTCCAATCGGTTGCTACTTATTGTTTTCTTTGATGATTAGCCTCCATTCAATTTGCGAGGTTTTGTTACTCGTAAAATTTGGAGATATGGTAGGGAGACAGAAGTATACTTTGATAATGGAGGATTAACATGAGTAGTTCTAGGTTTACATGAGAAATTTTTGGTGTGTGAACTATTAGCATTTCAATCCATAAAAATGTCACCAGAGTAATTGGAATGCCAATATAAATAGGTGGAGTGATTATGTTTTTCACTGTTGTTGGCATTGAAATTGTTTATACCCTTGCTTATCCCTAATCTTGACTTGCAGGTTCTTATAATCTCTTTAGATTGTTGAATCATAGTTCTTTCTGGCGTTTTTCACTAACATGTCAAGAAAATTGGCCAATCCTGAATATGCAATCTATTAGATTTTGTTTGCTTCTCTCATGTAGATCGGATTTGGTTTCCAGGCTCTAATATATGTTGCTGAAACTCTGGATTGGCAGCAACATGAAGCTTCTGAAAGAGTGACTGTGTTTCAAATTTGACTTAAATTAAGGTTGCTTTTACGAGAGCATGTCCGTGGCTGGACCTAGTTTTTTTTGTTTGTTTGACACTGTTCATTAACCTCATGAGGATAGATGTTGTTTGGTAATTATCCTTAAAGGATCCATATGGGCTACATTTGTATCTCCTCACTATGATTTAGTTATATTCCAGCGTTGAAGACTAACTAATAGCATAAAATAAAAAGATATTTGTAATAGTTTTGAAGCCTCTTTACTCTCTAGGCTGAATGTGAATGCTTACCTTTGTTGCAGCGTTTTAAAATATTTTGGGAGACCTCAATAGTGTCTCTGCAGTCTTTAGTTATAAATAGTTCTGATTCTGTTAATGATTCATGGCAGTACTATGGAAGCTGTTAATAGAATCTATGAAATCAAAGGACGGAAGCATACAAGCCCTCTTGCAGTCTGTGTTGGCGATGTATCAGAAATTGGGCGTTTTGCTGTCACTGACCAGCTGCCTCATGGCTTACTCGATTCTCTGCTCCCAGGACCTGTAACCGTTGTATTAAGGCGAGGTTGGTATGGTAACCTCTGTTTATCCATCCCTGAAAAGGAAAATAAAATTTTGCACTCAAGGGTGAGGTACTATTGGAAGATTCTAATTAAATGATGCTGCAATTTGGTAACTCTGCATCCTATATCTTTGCTTCTTGTGTATCTATTTATACCAAGTATTTGACTACCTGTTTAAATATTTTCAGGGGACTCAAGTGAACTTGAGAAGTCATTGAACCCAGGATTGGAAAGTATTGGGATCCGAGTGCCTGATTGCAACTTCATGAGGGTGATTGCTCGTGGTTTAGGAAGAGCAATGGCCCTCACAAGTGCAAACCTCAGTGGGCAGCCAAGTAGTGTTTGTATCAAGGACTTTGAGAACTTGTGGGAACATTGTGCATATGTATATGATGGCAGTGTGCTTCCATCTGGTCGTGCAGGATCAACAGTTGTGGACCTCACTAGCCTAGGAAAGTATAAGATTCTTAGACCTGGAAGGTAAACCTCCAATTTGAGTGGAATTCTTCCCTTACTATGTGGATGTGTTGTTTGAAGAATTTGAAATTGTAGTTGTTTATAGTTTGTCATCAGTCATAAACACTTGACAAATTTATTTTAACTTTTGTTGGTAGATAGATTAAGCTGTCCCAGTGCACACTCTTACATTGTGGAGTCTGGGAAAGTTTAAATCTATGCAACCTTATCATTACAGTAAGGCTTGCCTTTCTTATTGGTCGATAGATTATTTGTTATATCCAGCATCTTATTAGCATTCTAAGATCTAAAATCATTCCATTATAGTTTAAAAACAAATATAACAAGGTTACCATTGCTCCCATAAACTATGCAATGGTAATAAGATGGCCGTGAGAAAGCAATCAAACAGAAAATGCATCTGTTGGTACACCAAGCGACCAAATCTTTCTTAAACATACAGATGGCTCTCTCAAAGAAAAGAATGAGAGGCAATTTCTTGGTTTGCATTTTGCTGTGTTTAATGCTTTTTGCAATGCTTTGACTTAATCATGACCATTTTCATTGCAAAGTTGGCTTTCTGAAAAATATTCTTTTATGAATCATGTTGTCTGTTTGGAACAATTTGCTTACCTTTTTTGGCCTTGTAAAATGGTTGTCACTGTTTAGAATTATATCTATTTTTGTTGATATTCTCTGGTATCAAACCATTTAGTGCCCTCTGCTTGCAGTTTTTGAATAATACCTGTGCTTGGGTATGCTGCCTTTTATTCCTTAAATTCTTTTGGTAAAACTCATTGCTGATTTTCCCTTGTATTTTCAGTGCAAAGGAAATGACCATGACCATCCTTGAAAAGCATTCTCTAGTTGAGGAAGCTGCTGTAATGCAATGAAGACGTTCTAAAATGGGGACACATCATTCTATACTAATGTATTGCTGGCGCAAAGGACAGATTTTGAATTGCATGGGAAACTGAACTGTATTCTGTTCAAATTGAATGTATTCTTCATGTCACTCAAGCCTGGACAGAATATGTTTCTAATATGCATTCTTAGTAGATATAATCATTTTAGGTATTCTTTTGGATATAGTTTTTCATTTGATTTATCTAAATTTCTTAAATGCTTTTATGATGACATTACTTTTCATTAAAATAGAATATCACTCAAACAAGATGAAAAGGTCAACTGTCTTAGCACATGGCAAAAGGAAACTTTATTTTATTTTATTTTTATTTCTGTTGAACAATTGGGATTTCCTTTCATTTGTCGGATGGAAATTGAAAAAACATTCAGAGGTTGGTTCATCTAGAAAGAGACTGCATCGTCTTTTCATCTACCAAGCAGAAGGAAGTGTGGATAAAGTTACAGCCAAGAGAAACATGATCTTGTGTTTGCAAGAAGTTCTGTTAGTTATCTTCCTTACTTTGAACATATTGTAGGGAAAATTTTCCCTGTGGTTTAGAAGGTAACATTTTTTGATCAAAGGAAAACATCACCATTTACAGTCATTAAAGATGTTTTCTGAATTTGTTTCTTAGGGGATACTCAATGGTTAAAAATTTAGACTTCTATTTTTAAAGTCTTGGGTTCTAGAAGTGACTCATATTGTGTAACTCATAGCCAAATGGACCCCTAATGAACTAAAAAAAAAGATGTTTTCTGAATTTAGATGTTATTGATGCATTATCATTGCCCTATCATTGTTGATGGCTCTGTTTCTGAGTTTAAACAATCTAAGAGCCACTTATATCATCCATCACTATGATTAGCATCTTTCTTATTTCATTGCCTTTTGTGCTGTAATTCCTCTTTCCTATTACTAAGTGTATGCATGGGACAATGTAGGGTTGCTTCCAAAATGGTGTTACATTATTCAATGAGTTTGATGGCAAGTTGAAGTCGGCTGGTGAGCTTGTCTCTCTGCTTGGATTTTAAAATTTTGAATTATGTGGACTTGAGTTTGAACAGTTTTAGATTCCCTCGTGTAGACATATGATGTTTTATTCTTTCAATATGCTTGGATTAAAATTTCAGAATTAGCTTGACTCAATTTTGGACAGTTTTGTGTATGTTCATATGGGCATGTCTCGTTCTGTTCTTTCAAAATCAAAGATACTTCAATATGTGATCCTGCTTGGTGAAGTTAGTAAGTCACCAGCGTTTGGTATCTAAATCTTGAAAATCATCGTTCATTGTGAGTTTTGTGGTTATGGAACTAAAAGAGAACAAGTAATATATAAGTGAGAAAAAATTTATAAACCCAAAAATTTAAGATTTTTTATTGAGATGTACTGTTCAACTTATAAGTTTATTGCATACTTAGACTCTCAGTCTAAATGTTTTAAAACTTTTCAATTGTGTTCATTGCCATGAACAGTCCATGTGGAGGATTCAAACATTGATCATTGATTTCTTTAATTAGCCATTTTGGACTAACGTTACATAGTAGTAGTTACTTGTTAGCCATATTAGACCACAACAACTTAGTCAATATGCTGCTGGTGGCGGCTCAGTCTCCATGGATCTTGAATAAAGAAAGAAGCTGAGAGAGCTAGTTGGTGTTTTCTTAAATCTTTTTTGTTTGACAGTCTTGGTTTCTAAGTCTAATTTAGCTTATTTTCAATACCTAAACTTGTATTTAAACATCTTTGACTGCTATTTTTCATGTTGTTCTATTGATCTCTGTTGCTTCCCAGTCCAGTAAGCCTTGTGCAGATGAATGGCGAGCCGTTAATTAATGTCATGGATAAAATATGGATAATGGTCTCCTCATGATTGTTGTATTGAATTTTTCCAGGCATACAAAAAGTTGCCAATGGACGCAAATGTTACCTAATATAAAATCGTTTTCGCGTTCACGTAATCATTTCGTTTGAGAAGAAAACAAAATATCATAAACAGGTAGACCCGCAAAGGCGATGGTGATAGACGAGATTGACGATGGAGTCATGGACCAGCACAAGTATTGACTTTTGACTGCTGCAAAAATGGAAGACCATTGAATGCAGATTCATTGCTGGATGATGACAAACTTTGATGAAGCGATGTCACCGGTAAAGCTTAATTGAGCCAAACAAGGGTAAGTGTACAATCGAGCATTCAACAACAAACTTTGGAGAATAATGGGGTGGAGGAAAAAGATATTCGAAGAAAAATATTGTGGTAAAGAAAATGAGAAAACAAGAAAAATAAGAGAGGAAGACGAAGGGTGAGGATTCGACGACGTCAAATGTTGGAGTGTCCGAGATGCCCACCTATCCGTTTTTGTTAGATAACGAAAAGGGTTGCACAACATCAATACGTTTTACAGTGTTATTCTCACTTCATTGTCATCAAGCTTTTCCATTAAATAAAGCCATCCCATGTTGGATTTTTCTCCAAATTCACTGTAGCTGATTAGGTATTTTTATTCTTTGCCTTCTGTTTTGATTTTGGTTCAGCCGGAGAAGTGCGTGGCACTTTGACATTTTGAATGGAAAACTGTGAGATGAACTAAGTTTTCTCATCAGTAAAAATACTAAAATGATACTCCAAAGAATTCTAATTTAGGCGTGGGAGGGAAAATAAAAATGAAAAGGAAAATTATTGTTCATTTGCCATTTTTTTTTTTAACTATTAAAATGGTTAAGGGTTAGCAGGTAATACTAGCGATGAAAAAAAAAATGTACAATCAATAACATTACAAAAGAGTATTTTGTATGCTAATTAAATCCCACTCTAACGTGGATTTATTTTATGTGAACCTGATCGCATTCTTTCTTTTTTTTTTTTCTTAATTTTTTTCTTTTTTTATTATGAAAAATAAAAATTCCCTTATGATCAAGTAAAAACTAAAGTTTGTATGCTGGCATATACACAAACACTAAAATTGATTTTTTTTTTTTTCCTCTTTCTAGTTTCTACAGTTTCCCGTTATTTTCAATATTATATATATATATTTCAAAGAAAACAATGTCGAACTAAAAAACCAAATCCACATCAAATTCACCACCACCAAAGTACAAATAACAGACAACTAGTTTCCCTCCCCCAGATCCTTCCCGTCTGTGCTCTCTCTCTCTCTCTCTAATCTTAAGAAACTCGTGTTTTGTGTTTTTTAAGGTAACAAGGAGAAAAACGTGTTTTTGAGCCAACACTACGTGTTTTTGAGCCAACACTAGCAATACATCTTTTGTTTGAGTTGTCTTGTCAAATTCTTGATTGGTTCTTTGATGATTTAGAGAACCCCAATTGTTTCTTTTTTTTTTTGGTGCCTTTAAAGTGAGTGAAAATTTGTAGTAAAAAAGCTTGCTTTGAGGGTGATAAGAATAAGGAACCAAAGATTTTTTTTTTTCAATTGGTGTTTTTCTATTCTGTCACTGGTGTTTGGCAGCTGAGAAAAAATTTTATCTGCTTTAAAAAGCTCGTTACTTGCTCTCTTTCCTTCTATGTGTTCCATTGGATTTTCGAGAATTTGCTTGTTTCAGTGTTTCTGTGTGTTGTTTGACGTTAAAAAGGTGTCGTTTTTGCAACTGTGGAAGTAGCTGGGGGAGAGTGATACTTGGTAGAAATGGCGACTGGAGCTGCATCGACGTCGTTTACAGGTCTAAAGGGCGGGGACTCCAGCTTGGGGTTTGCTAAAAGCATGGACTTTATTAAAGTTTGTGACTTGAAGAGGACCAAGTCTAGCAGAAAAAGGATCACTATCATTCGCAGCTCAACAGTTGAACTTCAGCCCGCGTCGGAAGGGAGCCCTCTGTTTGGTACAATTTGATCTAAACAACATTCCATCTTGTTATGGGGACTGATTATCACTTTCTTTAGTGCATGTTTATGTTTAAGCTTGTTAGTTAAGCAATTGGACCCTTTCCCATCTGCAGTGTCAGAGCCTCGTGCACTAGCAACTCCCTTTTAATTGGTAGTGTTAAAAAATGTTTGCTTGTGTGACTGGAATTGATGAATTCAGCCATAAATAGTTGTTAACTTGTTCGATTGTGGAGCTTCTTTTTCTTGGTGCTTTTCTTTTTTGCCAACCAAAGCAGCCATGGAATCAATGTGTGAAAATTTAATTTCTGTGTTGTGTGTCTGCCTTTCTTAGTATCATGTCAGATCTAATAAGTGATCATTTGAATCTTAGTTCCTAGACAGAAGTACTGTGAGTCCATACACAAGACTATCAGGAGGAAGACAAGAACGGTGATGGTGGGAAATGTACCTCTTGGTAGTGAGCATCCCATAAGGATTCAGACTATGACAACAACTGACACCAAGGATGTTGCTGCGACAGTTGAGCAGGTTCTTTGAGTTTCTTTTCTCGGAACGTTACTGCTTTTTCTCCTCTAGTTTAGTAAGGGAGCCCAAATTATCAATAATGAAATCAGACAAGAATCAATGCCACAAAGCATGGCATCTTTTTTTTTTTTTTTTTATCAATAGTCATATTCCAGGCAATTTAACATCAATGGAAAGTGTTTATTGATTTTATTTTTCTGAGAATCATGCAGGGTATTTACAATATGCTCCTGTTCTTTTGTTTATAGACCTTATCCAGTTTGATCTTCATTTTTCCTGGCATCAAATTAATTGCTCTTTTTTTTTTTATTTGTAGGTGATGAGAATAGCAGACAAAGGAGCTGATATAGTCCGAATAACAGTCCAAGGGAAGAGAGAAGCTGATGCATGCTTTGAAATAAAAAATACTCTCGTGCAGAAAAAGTATGTCTGATTTTTTGTGAGACACTCTGATTTTTTGTGAGACACTTGTATACTATGCTTTATACCAGATTGACCATCTCATTCACTTGCTGTTCATGCAGTTATAACATACCTCTGGTTGCTGATATTCATTTTGCACCATCTGTTGCTTTGAGAGTGGCTGACTGCTTTGACAAAATCCGTGTCAACCCAGGAAATTTTGGTATGTACTGGTCATTTTTCCAAATTGCATTTAGGTAATTGACACACCTATTCTGGATTCAGAATGTTGATTTGTTGCAGCTGATAGGCAGGCTCAGTTTGAGAAGCTTGAGTACACAGAAGATGACTATCGGAAAGAACTTGAGCATATTGAGCAGGTGAAACCATTTCTTATTACTCTTTCAAAATGGCAATTTATATCCTGTTTTATTTAGAAGCATTTATTATACAGAGGATTCCCTTCCAAATTACTTCTCTCTCTCTAAATTTGTTGCTTGTTTTCATGCATCCTGATTTTTGCAAGATAGTTACCTTGTTTCCTTCCTATGGTAAAGTCTGCAAATAGACAGTTTCAGAAGCACTAATCGCTTCTGTCAATGAGGAGGGTCAACAGGAAATAAAATAAAAGAAATGTTTTTTGGTTTCCTTTGTCTCTAATTGTCTTTTCTGAGACATAAAGGCAACACCAATATGTATGTAACGATGTTTTGACTTCATTTGTTGGCTGAGTTTCCTCCTTTTCTGCTGGCACCAGGTTTTTGCTCCATTGGTTGAGAAATGCAAGAAGTATGGAAGGGCAATGCGTATTGGAACAAACCATGGGAGCCTTTCAGATCGTATAATGAGCTACCATGGAGATTCTCCAAGGGGAATGGTAAAGGGCTTCTCTCTGTCATGCTGCTGAAAAGCTTTGTTGTTTGCTACTACTTCATAACCTAGCAGCACCATATTGATTATCTTTTTTTTAAATAGGTTGAATCTGCATTTGAGTTTGCAAGGATTTGTCGAAAATTGGACTTCCATAACTTTGTCTTCTCTATGAAAGCAAGCAACCCAGTTGTCATGGTCCAGGCATACCGTCTGCTTGTAGCAGAAATGTATGTTCAGGGCTGGGATTACCCATTACACTTGGGTGTTACTGAAGCTGGAGAAGGTGAAGATGGACGTATGAAATCTGCAATTGGCATTGGAACTCTTCTTCAGGTACCATTACAATGTGTACCACATTTTACTCAAAGTGAATGGTCATTACCCAGTTATATTGCCATTAAATTGACATTTTGAAAAGAAGACTATCTTAGCTGTAAGCAATTCAGCAAGAATTAGTTAATCATATGTGATGTCCTTTTGGTTGCTAGACCAAGGCTAGTAGCAGTACCAAGTAATTGTACCCTATAAGTGTAAATTCCTTGGGCAACATAACTGCATGTTTTCATCTTGCTCAGGACCTTCATAAAGATCTGGCATAAGTTGAAAGGATTTAGCTGATAGTGAACTAAAATATGGCCAATTAACAATAAGAGTTTGCTGCACTGCCAAGTGGGTGATCTTACGTCCATCTTTGTCCTTATCATACAGTTAATATAGAAGTCTTAAAGAAATGTTAAATATCGTGCAACATTGTGGAAAATCAGGAGTTCTGTTGGATATGCAGGATGGGTTGGGAGATACAATCAGGGTTTCACTTACTGAACCACCAGAACTGGAGATAGAACCTTGTCGAAGGTTGGCCAACCTTGGCATGAAGGCAGCTGAGGTTCAGCAAGGAGTGGTAGCCATCTACACTATACTTTACCGAGTTTTACAAGCCTAGGTGCAATAAAATCTGCAATCCACAATAATATGTTGACTGAAGCTAGACAAAAATTTCCTCCACCAGGCACCATTTGAGGAGAAGCACAGACACTATTTTGATTTCCAGCGCCGTTCTGCCCAACTCCCAGTGCAAAGGGAGGTCTGGCATTAACTTGGGAAATTTGTATCATTTATTTGCTTATTTGTCTTTTTAGGCTTTGAATGCCAGATAGAAGGTTGAACTTGATTCTCATTACAGGGTGAGGAGGTGGATTATAGAGGTGTCCTGCATCGTGATGGATCGGTTCTCATGTCAGTGTCTTTGGAACAATTAAAGGTAACCATCAGCATTATGCTGCCCTCACTGCCTTTTCCTCACGGCTATTTACCTCCCTTCTGAGGGCAGACATGAACTTAAGGACATCAACTCTTCTTCCCTCCTTCCCAGGCACCAGAACTCCTCTACAAGTCACTGGCAGCAAAGATTGCTGTTGGGATGCCTTTCAACGTTTGCACTTTGTCTAAGTTCATTAAAGGACACTATAGACTCTATGTAATATGTTCTAGCATCGCTTTAACAACATTTCTACGGACACAATTGTCTGAATTAGGATCTGGCAACAGTAGACTCAATCTTGCTGAGTGAACTTCTGCCAGTGGATGACAGTGATGCTGTAAATACCTTGACTCCCTTTTTCTTCATTTGGTTCATTTGATTACAAAGAAAAATCTCTCTCTCTCTCTCTCTCTCTCTCTCTCGCTCTCTCTAAAAGCTAGTTCCCTAGCAAGCATGTTATTAAACAGCTCATCATTGTATTTTATTGGACAAATCAGAGTGAGTTGATGTGATTAAAATAGTTTGTCTGATGACTAGCGGCTAGCTCTCAAGAGGTTGATAGATATTTGCATGGGGGTAATAGTTCCTTTGTCAGAGCAACTAACTAAGCCACTACCCAATGCCATGGCTCTTGTAAATCTGAAGGAGTTGTCAGCCGGTGCTTACAAGCTTTTGCCAGAAGGTGCCTTTTTTGTTTTTTTCTTTTTTTCCTTCAACATTTCCTGGATAATTAACATATGCACCTTGATTTTCCTTGAATTTTATGTGATACCTCCTTGAACTTTGTGCAATTATTCATCAGGTACACGCCTGGTTGTTTCTGTACGGGGTGATGAGCCCTATGAAGAACTGGAAATCCTTAAGGACGTTGATGCCACAATGCTTCTTCATAATCTACCCCTCACAAAAGGTGAAGAGGGGAGAGTGCATGCAGCAAGGAGGTAATAACAGTGCCAGCTGAATTTTATAGGAAATCATTCTTTAGGAGTACAGTTTTATGTTGTATAATGGCCATTTTATGTTAAATTGTATAACAAATGGATTTGTCCCTGCATTTTCCACATCATCCCTGTAAGTGATGGTTTGAATTTTGTTGACTCTAGGTTATTTGAGTACTTAGGGGACAATGCTTTGAATTTCCCTGTGATCCATCACATTCAGTTTCCAAGCGGGACTCACAGGTAGCCACACGCTAAGTGCTTTTCAAGTTGCAAGTACTAATTGGTCTATGTTCTTTGCTTGTGAGCTTGCAAGTAATAATTCGTTTTGAATTGCACTATATTCTTCTATTTGCAGGGATGGCTTGGTCATCGGTGCTGGTACAAATGCTGGGGCCCTTTTGGTAGATGGTCTTGGAGATGGCATCTTAATTGAAGCCCCAGATCAAGATTTTGATTTTCTGAGGAATACATCTTTCAACTTATTACAAGGTTGCAGAATGAGGAATACAAAGACGGTATGAAATTTGCATTCACAATGCCTGGCATGCAAAATCTTATTAAATTACGATGGCATTTCTAAATTCTTGAATCACCGAATCCTGTTTCAGGAGGATGTCTCTTGCCCATCATGTGGTAGAACTTTGTTTGACCTCCAAGAAATTAATGCACAAATAAGAGAAAAGACAGCACACTTGCCTGGTGTCTCGGTAAATATCTGATGCCTTTCCAACTGTGATTAGGGGATGTTGGTTAGCCAGATTGGATTCTGCCTGCTAATCAAGGTTGAAATTACAAGTTTGCCTCAATCATTTTGTTTCCTTAGATTGCAATCATGGGTTGCATAGTGAATGGGCCAGGCGAGATGGCTGATGCAGATTTTGGTTATGTTGGTGGTGCTCCTGGAAAGATTGACCTTTATGTTGGGAAGGTACTGTATTTTTTCCTGCTTGGAAATTTGTACAGTTTTATTATTTTATTCAGTTAAAGTAATAATGTTCAGTTGATGATGAAAATTGGCATGTTCTATTTAGAAAGAGCATACGAAATTTGGTTTTGCATTATACAGACATGAATGTCCTCTCTTAACCATTTAAACTTTTTTATTAGCTGCTCCAACATGGTGTTGGACCTTTCACCATGATGCTGTTCTTCCTATGGTCATTAGTCTACATGTTAGGCTCATTTGTCCCTTTTCTTTATTTATTTGGTGGTGGGGAATGTCTATGCAAGAACTACAGAAAATTAAAACTGTCAACTGCAACAGTTGACTTGACAAGGCCTCATGGTCAGGATGATCAGGAGAACATGAACCAGACCTAAGATTTTTCGACTGATATAAACTTCCCATGGTAGATTTCCTAGAACCTATGATATTTTTTGTCGAGGGAAGACATAGGCTACTAGCTGTTCAATGTTTCATGCTAAGCGGTTTGTCTCTGGACTGGAAATAGTTCAGCTACCTAACAAGTTTGGATTCTGTTTCAGACTGTGGTAAAGGGAGGAATCGAAATGGAGTATGCCACTGATGCCTTAATCCAACTAATCAAAGACCATGGCCGCTGGATGGATCCTCCTGCAGAAGAGTAAGATCAGGTAGTTGCATGGGAGCAAAGTCTTTATACATGGAAGTGGTGCCTATACATGGTATGAAAAATTTTCCTTTGTAAGCTTGCATTGATAATGTCAAATAATTATCCAAACTGTAGTTCTTTCAGGCGCTCTTTTTTTCCACTGCCCCACATTCTGACGAGGAACTGAGGTTAGAAAAAATAAAATTGTAGAAATAAAGAAAAAGGGATTGATCGCTTCAAAGGATCAGTCTCCAAATAGATAGAAAAGTTTGAATAAAATTTATTACTTGAATCCATAAGTTATAAGTTTTACATGTATATATAGTGCTTAATTGTCTATAAATATGGAATTAATTTTATCATATAAATTAAAAAATCATATTACCTAAATTAGGGAATAGAATCCTTAATCCTATCAATTAGGGAATATGTATATTAAAGAATCCTATTATTAAAGGATTTACCAGTAAATTAAGGAATCCTATCATTCTCCCACCTTTCAAAGCAGCTTTGTTCTCAAGGATGATCAATAATAAATTCCAAGAATTGCTCCGTAAAAAAGTGATACTCTTAAGTTGCTTCTTCAATAGAAAGAGTAGACCATTGAACAATAATTTGAGTGACAGCTTAGTTTCGACGTAGTAATTTGTCAGTCTAAGATGGCTTGTGGCTAACCTATAACTTCTCCTGTAGTAATAATGTCAGGTAGTTGACTTTATGAAATCACATGTTTCCTTAACTTCCTTTTTAGATAAGAAACTTGAAGGACACAATGTATTTTGGACTTTAGTAGGAAGTTTAAATGATAAGCAACTAGACCAATGCATTCAAGGACTTTAAATGGCCCAAAGAAGCGAGCAGATAGTTTCATTAATGAGTAAACAGTAACACATAACTGTCGATATGGTTAAAATCTAAGATAGACCTAATTTTTTACGGCGAACTCATGTTCATTGTGATATGTATCATTATGCTTATTCATTTGGGCTTGAATTGTGACAAGGTTGTCTTTGAGAAGTCGAAGCAACTTGTCTCAATCTTGCAAGTGTTTATCAACTTGGTTTACATAAGAAGACCTAACTATATACCTTGTAAAGATTAGCAAAGTTCGACCATAAATAGCCTCAAATAGGGACATTTTGGTTGAAGAATGATAAGGATTATTGTACCATCACTCTATCTAAAAAGTCATTTTATTTAATCCTTTGGCTTGTTACTTACAAAACAATGAAGGTAATTTTTCAAACACCTGTTAATGACTTTAATTTGCCCATCTGTTTGTGGGTGGTAAGCAGTATTCATATTCATTTGTATTTCTTATAAACGAAGTAGTTCCTTCCAAAAATTACTAATGAAGACTTTATCTCAATCACTAATAATAGATTTAAGAATACCATGCAGTTTCACAATCCTTGTAATATCTCCTTTCTTGCAAAGAACTTTCTACATCCGATGACTAGCAGTAGTTGTACTTTTGCTACCTTGCCTTCCCTGTAACTTTACTGTGTGCCTATTTAACTGAAATTTCATTATTAGTTGGAAAAATTCCAATTAATATCTCTTAAAGTTTTCAACAATGCCAAAAACAATCTTATAATCATTAAAAGGCAACAAAAAAAGGTCAACATAAATAATTTGATCTTGCAACTAAAGTTTTACCTTTGTATACTTAACTTGACATGTCAAATTTTTACCATCAGTAAATTTGTCATAATCCTCGATTGGAAAAACAAGTTTTTTTGGCAATTTTTTCATTCATAAAATTATTAGTACTTCTTGAATCAACTAATACTATTATTGGTTATCTTTTAAAAAGCCTATTTATTTTCATAGTTTATGGATTGGAATACCCTGTCAAAGCATAAACTGCAGGCTCATCAGTGTATTCAACATAAATGTCATCACATTTGGAATAAATATGATCATTATTAGTTTCATTAGCTTTCTCAATTGGCTTAATCATTAAAAATCTTCTTTGTTTACATCATGCTTCTTATGTCATTTCTCATCACAATACCAACATAGTCCTTTTGCCATCCACTCTTTCAGTTGCTTTGGAGTCAAGTGTCTAAAATTAATAAAACAATTCAAAGAGAATAAACTATTGTTTTTATCTATCAACTTGTTAACAACTTCCTTAGTTATAAGGCGACGATTTTCAACATCCAACTTTTCCTCTTACAAGCAAGCAAAAAAGATCGTCACTACCATTGTTCGAAGTTAACATGTTATAACTTCTTATTAGATGTCAAGAATAAGTCCTTTAATAGGGGTGTTCACCAATTATCTTTCTAACCAATCTTTAACTTGATTAATGAACCATTCAAAACAACTATAATGCTCCAAGATAATTAATGTTAGATAAATTTTTTCAACTTTTTATTAATATTGTGATATTTTAAAGGTCTAAAACGCACAAGAAGGCTTTCGGTGAATTCAACCCACATTGAAATTCCAAAATATATTTTAAACCAATTATACTATTAGATAACATTATCTTCCAACTGGATAAAAACAATTTTCACCTTAGATTGCTTGGTTGTACAGTGAAAATGGAAGTATTTTTCAACTTGAGAAATCCAACCTATGATATCACTTTCATCCCAATGAAAGAATTTCATCCTTAAATGTGGTGGTGTATAGTCACCATTAATGCTTCCAAAGGATTCTCCTAATTTTTTCTGTTTATTGGAAGACGTAAATGTATTATTTCCTAATTGATTATTTACTATGGTCAAGATTAAGTTTTTAAAAGACTTTGCATAAGAGACATTGATTCTTAAAGATGAGATATTTTAATGTTAGAATCTATTGAGTCGTATGAAAACATGATGTAGAATAGCAAATACTAAGATATTTCTTTTGTTGTCAAAGTAAAGGGTATAATTTTATTTTTTTCTTTAGAAATTTGAAAAAAAAAAGAGGGGATTTGGAATAGAAACGAGATTCCTAGGAACACTGCTCTAATACCAGATGATAAAGAACTTAGAATAAAAATGAGGTCTCTAGGAATACCTTTGATAGCATATGATAAGAAATTGGGGTTTTATGAAAAGAAAATTATGAAAATAAAGAAAAAGAAATTAATCCCTTCGAATTGACTTCTCAATGATTAAAATATATATATATATATTATTTAAATCTATAGGTTATAAGTTTTACATGTATATATATTGCTTAATTATCTATAAATATAGAATTAATCTTATCACATAAATTAAAAAGTCTTATTATATAAAATTAAAGAATAGAATCTTATTATTAAGAATTTTTAAATTAAGAATCTCATCACTAAATTAAGGAATTCTGTTACATTCCAACCTCGTGGAAAATAAGAGCAAACCCCAAAGGATAGAATTTAAATCACCTGTTGGCCCAATTAACAGCGAGTAAAAAAGCAACAAGAACAAGTTTCTTAGAAGGAGTCAGGGGGTTAAAATTCCTGAGAATTTTATCAAATTCTTGAAAATTGTAAGCTTTTGTGTATATATACATGTGTGTGTAAAAAAAAAACAAAAGATGAAAATAATAAACCCAACCCAACTTGCTTTAGATCTGTTCAAAGGCTGGGACTAGCCTATACAGGGACTTCATTTTTTCTGCTAGTGCCAAACCTAGGCTTCATTCGAAATTAGGCTTGGAATGGCCGATTAATTATTTAAATAATAATAATAATAATAATGAATCTAGAACCACGGAAGTGTAAATTGATGTTTGCAGCATTAAATAATAATAATAATAATAATAATAATTGATATTTGGATCAGAACCACGTTAATAAAAATACAAATTTCAGGATTTGCATAAACTTAGAAAAGGGCCAAAACAGGATACATGGAAAAGTAAAATTCCCAAGCATTTGCCAATTTTTGCAGACAGTCGGACCGGTTCTCAATATCATGAATATGGCTAATCTGGCCGTTTCTAACGTACCTATCGATGATGCCTCATTACTAAAAAAATAGTTCCTAAAAATAAATTAAAAAAAAAAAAAAAACCTCAACAATGCGATGGGAGACAATCCACCACGCGATGCCGCAAAATAATACGATATTTAGAAGAAATTTGTTATTATTTAAAATTTTTCAATAAATAAATAAATAAACAGAACCGCGAAGCATGGTATTCTACCAGAATAATAATCATCGGGAATTCGGAAGCCACCTCAGAGCAGTTCAGTCCTGGCGGCGGCAGCGTAACGAGATCGTCTGATGTTCTGCTGCCGCTTCTTGTACACGAACCCTCCCAGACCGACCAAGCAAGCCGCCGCAATCACCCCCATCACGATCCCCGCCTTCTTCCCGCGGCTGATTCCCGACGACCCCGACTCCGTCCCGTCGCTCGCTCCCACATTGTTGCCGTGGTTTATGTCGCTCGCCTCTGGCGCTGGTGCAGGAGATTCGGAATGTTCCGGAGCTTTAGCGGGAGAGGAATCTGGAGAAAAAAGATGCGACCGAGATGGCGAGATTGGCGGTTCCGACGGAGATCCGGTACCCGGCGATGGACCGGCTGCGGGTTCAGGAGATGGACCGGGATGCATGGAGAGAGCCAGATTAATTAAAGATAATACTAAAAGCACACCCACAAGAAACTTTCCCGCCATGAATAATTAGAATAATATTTTATGAATCAATCAATCAATCAGTCAGTGCAGGTTATGATAATAATGCAGAATTGCAAACTCAACTCGAATCGCGGAGCGGGCGAGAGTTTTACAAGATTTAAGATGCGAGAATAAGAAGAAGACTGGGAATCGAGAGGAATTTTAATTGGATTAGATTAGGAGAAGATTTGAGTTGACACGGGCTACCCAAGTCTGGAGTCGTTAGAATTATCTCATTGTCGTTACAATTAACTTAAGGGTCCTATTTTCTAACGTAAGACTTTCCCAAGACAAAAATAAAAAATAAAAAATTCAATAGATTTTAGGACATATGTATATACTTTCTATGATTAAAATCTTAGTTATGTATTTTTGAGAATTCCAATTTTAGTTTTAGAAAGAATATAAATCCTACAAAAATAAAAAAGAACCCTCAATTTAATAGACCTTGACTTCAAATAAGAGAAAAAAAAAAACAAAAACAAAAGAAAAGGAAAGACGTTAGACCTGTTGGGTTTTTATTTCTCTCATTGGAATGACTTTGGCTTCTGTTATATCAGAAAAAAGGGAAAAAAAAAAAAAAAACAATTGTCACGCACCTTCGAATGATGACGCAGGCTGACATTTCATTCTTCAACGCTGTAAATTCACACGCAAAAGAAAATAGAAGTGAAAGGAACATTATATTACAATCTCATAGAATTTTTTTAACAAAGCCGAAACAAAACTCCAAGGTCGGTTGATACATTTATCCCCGTGTTGCTTCTTCTCTTTTGAGGCGAGGTAAGGCTGGGGATGCTCAAAATCTGAGGTATTTCTCCACGTTCCACTCACCCTAATTTGTTCTGCCAATTCATCTTTGGTGCTACTTTCATGACCTTCTTGAGTGCTACTCTCATGGTCCTTTTTGGCAGGACAACTCTCATGTTTCTGGGATGGAGCTGGAGCTGGTTTTTGGAGCTTGAAAGGGATCGATGCGTGTTTCTTGATGAACTTGTACAATGCCACCACCGTACGGTCAGTGTCTACGGTGATCTGCCAACGCCCGCAGACCAATACATATTTAATGACATGCAATATATGAATTGCAACAAGCTGCAATAACGATCCGCAGGAGAAACAGCGAATAACACAATGCCGAATAAGCCACTTACTGGATCGAAGCTCTTATTTCCAGCAGGAAAGAAAATAAGTGTGGGGAACCCATCGGACTGCAAGCAGCAACTGACATGATATTATTGATGACTATTCTTTTAGGCTTAACATATCTATTGAACATTGTTGGCTCAGACGGTGCACATAGCACCCAAAAATGAGATGGCAATAGCATTACGTATGCCAATGTTCCCTGGTCAGGGAACTTATGAGCCATGAACTACTACATTCATCCTAGGCATAAGAAGAGCCCCAACTACTACAATGTGCATGTAAAAAGAGATAATGGGCCTGTGAGACCATTTTTACGAAGTGCCAACACCTGCAAATTCTTCAAACACCCCAATTCTGACGGTATATTACCAAATAATGGGTTGTTGGCAAGGTCTAAGGAAATCAGAGCATTCAAATTTCCAACAACTCTTGTTATGGACCTTCTAACAAATTTAAACTGAGAGAAAGGTAGGTCTCAATTGGCACAGAGACAAAGGAATTGGGCCGAATAGGAAGTTAAGGCTGAGATCCAACCGCTCCAAATTTCCCAACTTTTGAGGAATGAGGCCGTTGATTTTGTTATAACTATGATTTCCCAGGCTGGGAGGGATGGTGCCCTCGAGATAATTACTGCTCAGATCCAGCACCACAAGTTTTGCCATGTTTCCGGTTTCAGAAGGGATGGCACCCCTGAAGTCATTGTCCTCCAAAAGCATATGAGTAAGATTGGTAAGAAGGGCAAGAGCCGGTAGAATTGTTCCATTAAGATGGTTCTCAGAAACGTCAAGAAACTGTAAATGAGAGAGGTTTGCAAGAGAAGGTGGCAGCTTACCTGTTAAATAATTATTGGACAGGTCAAGGGACTCCAGTTTCGTCAGGGCTCCAATCTGATGCGGGATTTCTTCAGATATTTCATGGAACGACCAAACGTGAAGAACCAAGTTCGGAAAGCAGGAAAATTTCATTTTTTGAAACTTTGATCCCACGGATGTGATCTCATACCGATGTGGATTTAACCGCGTGATGCTTCCAACATCATTGCAAGTTATACCCGGCCACCCGCAGTGGCCTCTCGTGTCGTTAACATTGCCAGAGCTATTCTCACGGGCCATTACCTCTCTTTAAAAAGATATCATGTCCTCACATCTACAAGGTCAAGACCCCGACGTGTAATTTCGCCACATTCTTTTCGATTAACGACCTCATTGTCGACCGGAATCCCTACTTACTCTCAAGTTTAGAGTTTAGAGGGCTTGGTAATACATATCAGATTTGAATTATGCGAGTTCTAATACTACTTATTACAGAACAATTACATTCTTTCCGATTAGTCTCTCGTTTACAAAGTTAAGAACCCCTTCACCTTTCCGACTTAGGAAATACAAAAGCTCCACCACCCGCTATCAAGCAAAGCCTGTGATTCTTGCCTCAGCGATGATGATGACGACAACGACAACGATTCAAACGCCGTCGCCAGCAAAATTGGCACGCCTGGACTAAGATTAATAATCAGAAGGTTGTCCAAGCAACAATGCCAATCCGAGTGGTGATAGTGAACGTCATGATGGGCTTCGCAGTTATAAGCTCATTTTTGGGTTGAGCGTTTAGGTTAATGGTGCCACACTAAAGCAGTTATAAGCTCGTTTGGTGATAGTAGTCCTGGAGATCTTTATACGCCAAGCCTATAATGACATGCAAGTTGATGCCGGTGGACCTAAGGAGTTGCTTTCCAATGGTTGTTTTACCAATTATGCTTGGGCAGCATTGCTGTACTTAATTTCCTGGATTCTTCCTGGTTCATTGCCATCGGATAATACAATTGAAGGCTTACATAGCTTTCGGCATTGACCCAACCACAGCTACGAAATCAAAATGTTTGCGGGTCAAATCATGCAACGGTGTATTGTAAGGACGTGTTAAGTTCCATGACCAAGCCAGGATTATTGAATGCGAAGAGTGTCTACCACGTTTAACCATTCCATGCATGACACTCTAATGCTACAAAGGCTTACATAACTTTCGGCATTGAACTAACCACAGCTACGAAACCAAAAAGTTTCCAGGTCAAATCATGTGCATTGTAAGGGCATGTTAAGTTCCATGCCCAAGCCCCACGCTAGGATTATTGAATGCCAAGAGCGTCTAGCACGTTTAACCATTCCGTGCATGACCCTCTAATGCAAAATTCATGGACTCAATAAACCAACGCTCTTGCGATAGTGAAAATTACGTTTAAAATTTTTTAGTCTAAAAGAGATGTTAGATAGTAAATTCATCGATGCATTGAATAAAATACAATTTTTTTTGTATAAGTATCATCGTACTTCAAAATATTTGATAGAAACCAATAAATATTTTACACAATGGTATTGCTTTTTCATAAAAATTATTGAAAGACTAATATCAAATATCAATTCTAGTTGAAACCTTTAAATATAATCATAAGTTATATCTCATCATTCATCAGAAATAATATTTGATATTAATTTTTCAAAAGTAACAAAAGAAAAAAAAAAGTAAAAATTTAACTATATCATCTGAAATTGTGTTAATCGTTTGACAAAAGTTCAAACTTAACCTCATTTTACTAAATGACAAAAAAATTATATTTTTATACTTTAATTCATATTTTTTCTCATAAAATAAGAGTCTTTATGTACAAGTCGATTAGTAGCTTATTACTTTTTTAAAATTACATTTTGGTTTGCTTATGCAGAATGTTATCGAGAGGCAGCTTGCAAGAAAAAAACTATTCTCTTTAGACCGTCTGTCTCTTTGATTTTAGAAGATGGAATTATTCACTCCCCATTTTTTTTTCGGGCTTGATATTTTTTCTATAATACTTTAATTGATTTAGTCGGGAGAAAATTTGACACTATTCGATTGTAGATTTTCATGTAAAAATCTCAAATTGATTTATTCAAATTCAATTAGTTTACCTAAAAGAATATAGACTTTCTAAGATTACATGTTACATACTCAAATACAAGAACTATGGATCAAACCGACTTGCCTGTTAAGTTTTTATACCAGTTCAGAACTTGTAGACGGTGTTTTGCAAGTATCTTTGCTGCTGGGCTCATGATAGATTGAGGCCACTCGGGGTGGTTAATGGAGTCAGGATGGTCTCTAGTAGAGACCGAGACAGAAACGGGAACTCGTAATATTATCAGAAGCCCTTATCAAAACATCATATGTTTTGTGGTTTGTGGTAATGGCTCCCAGGAGTTGAATTAAACTTGTCGCCACCAATGTAGAACACATTGATCGGCCAAAGCCCACAAAATGGTCCAAAATGGACAAGTCCAGGTTGAAATCCTTGGACATTTTTTCGTTTCAGGCCCAAGCCATGTTTTTGGTTTTAAATCCTGGACACCCCATCTACCAAGCTCACCCAATTTTCCTCCCAAATCCTCTGCAGCAACACGACCATTCAACGCTCTTGTCCAAAAAAACCCCTTTCGACAGGGAAAAAAAATCCCAAAATTGGACCAACCATGATTAGTATTCTTGCTCAGGCAATCACCTATCATCCCTATGATACAACCTTTTATCTTTCTGGAAACAATTCATGCTGTTTTCCCACTTCAAGTTATCTGTAAAAATATAATTGTAATGCTGTTTGCCATTTCGCAGGAGCGTTTACTCGGTGCTGCTCTGGGCAGTGCGTTGGCGGGTTTCGTGGTCTTCGAGCAACGGAAGCGCATCCATGATTCCATTTCAGCTTGTCAGCCTCAATCCGATTCCCAATCACAGGTCCTTTTCATGTTTTTCTTTTTCTCTGCTTAATTTCCTCAAAAACTAGAGAACTTTGGTAGTTACATCTGATTCCTCTAGCATGTTGGAGGTCATTGATTTCATTGTTTTTCAATGATTGATCTTACCAGTTTATAAGTTTTACTGTAATTTTGGCAAAAGGGTGTCTGTGAAATGTGAAGTTTGAGTGAAAATTGATCTCATTTGCTACAAAACCAATTGGTAGGTAGATTGGGTCTGTCTATTATAAACAGGTAATATAATGAAATGTTAGATTATTGATCACTGGATATTGTCCAGTTCGTTTGAGAGCCCTAATACCAACATTTTGGGTCCATCAGTGTCTTAATAAGCATGTTAGTTGGGGAAAATCATTTAGAATTTCTCAATTATGGACTACAAATTAAAGTTGAGATGGTTTAACTGGAACCCAAAAGAGCAGTCTTTGTTAAGCTAGTTTTGGATACTTTTTTTGATGGACAAACCAGTTCAAGTATTAGATCCATTCAACACATGTCTGTTGAAAATATTATTGGACATTTTTTTATTAGTTTCGGTTTTGCTTAGTGTAGATAACATGAATAATCTACCTTTATTTTGTTGAGAAGGAAAAGATTCTGCAGAATATATCTGTCGCTCCCAAATTCTTTAAATTAAAGATGCCCAATCAACTCCTTTTTTTCTTTCTTTGGCTGGGTCTGCTATCTTGATCAAAGAAATGCCACTAGGAACCTTGTTGTCATGCCTATGGTTTAGGCTTCTTAAACACCCTTGAGAAGTTTCAATCACTATAACTGATTCGAAGTTTGACAGATATATATGCCTCTTATAAGCCCCTTACAAACTGAAATCAGATGGGAACCCATTATTTTGCAACTAGTGTTGGGAAATTAATGTCCTTGCAAACTATCATAGAGGAGATGAGAAAACATTTTATAGAGATGGGTTTCCAAAACAAATATCAAAAAGAAAAAAGTGGGTAATATGACCATTATGCGCTGTTCTCACTCCTATGCACTTCTTTTTGGCTGCTTTGGGACTCCATCAATTTTTTCTGTACTTGTTTGTGTGCCAAAAGGGCGGGAGACACCTATTGGAATAGTTTTATTGCAACATGCAATGAATGGTCATGACATTTTTAAGCCTTCAAACTCCAGAATTTGCAAATTTTTTGGTGTAATGGAGGGCTTTGTCTTCAAGTTAATGGTTGTTAGCGTGCTTAAGGCCTATACCATCTCATATTTATGAAGTAAGCCATGAGCATAAAATGTTTTAGATTACACATCCATGTGTCTAAAGCAAGAAATGTCAGCAGAATCTCTAGCTTCTATTCCATGCAACCGGTAGGATGGTATGTTCAAATAAGAGTATCTCTTTTTGGAAGCTTTCAAGCAATATGAGTGTTATCGGAGAACCCTGCTAGTTTTGGTTCAGCATGCTTGCTTTGTCAAAGATGTGCCATCTCTTGGCATAATTTTGAAGCATGCTGGCAAAGGGATGCACATATTTGTGTACTTAGTTTTTAGCTATTCTGGCTGGGGCATTAAGCTCCTTCTTGAGTGAGATGCATGTGTATGAAGTGATTTTAACTGTGAGCATTGGAATCTAGTATGTCTTGCTACTTTTGCCTGTACATGTTCCGAAAGGCCCTCACGGTCAAAGGGAATGATTATGGCTATTTACTGGTGTTTTCTTTTAGCGTTCAAACCAAAGTTAAATCTCCTTGTCTGCAGTGCACGGCATGAGGTTCTCATAGGTTTGCCTTTGAACTTGTCCAGTTGAGAGAGCCAGTTTTTGGGAAGCAATTCCGATCACAATTTGGACTTCTCTGGAACAAAGCTGTGGACCAGACGTTTGGACCAGTGGTCGCTGCTCTTAGTTCACGCAGGCCATGAAAGTTTGGGAGGGGTTCTTTTACCAAAGTGTGAACATCTCTGAGTGCCTTTGGAACAGTTTTGTGTGATGCCTTGAAAAGTTTGTTAACCATGCTGCAGAAACATGGCTCCTAGAAGAGCGGTGTTGATTCAAAGCCCAAAATACTATATAATTATCTACAGTGAATTTTTGAATTGCCGGTGATAATGCTCATGATCTTTGTACATTTTCTCCATTTTTGTCTCGATTCCCAAACAATTTATTGGGTCTGGGGTCATAGTTGATTTTTTCCCTAATTGAAAGGCGCATTATATTATGAGTTATACGGTATAAGTAATTTTTTTTATTTTAATAAACTTCATATTTCTTTTTTCTCCAAGATGAGAACCTCAAGCTTTAAAAATACAGATATAAGTTACAGGAGATTTAAAGTCTCTTAACTAAGTCCATTAAGAATCGCCGAGCTGATTCCATAAACCATGGCACATTATTCAAAATGACGATGTATTTCAGAAGTCCCCGGTTCAAATTCGTCGGACCTGTCAAAGTTGAAAGCAATTGAAACAGTAATCTGGTTGCCATCCTCATTGTTGGATTGGATCAGTGAGCTTGTTTGTGATAATGAGCTATCAAACGCCGGAGCAACTATTGCAGCTCCATTCATCCATCCACCCATTATGGCTCCCCTAATCCCTTCTTGTGAGATCGATTCCGCGAATGTGATGCTGAGTACAATGGCGACCAAAGAGAGGCGGGGAAAGCACCCGAATTCGCACAGAAACTGTTTTCTCTACTACGTTCTTGTCAATTTCTAATTGCTTCCAAAGGCTTTGGAAATTTGTTTTTTAGCTACATCTTATTTAGTCTATTGGCCCTTCCTCTGACCGTCAAGCCTCTTATTTTGTCAATCAATAGTAAAATCATCATTCATACTTGCATGCTAAAAAAAGGGAGGAAAATAAAATAAGATGCAAGAAAATTACTACAACACGATGACAGTGGCAGGTTGAGAGCATTGTATCCTATTGCAGCGATCACTTTCAAGCATCATCAGGTTGAACAGAATTGGCCCGACTCATGTTGGATCGACGTGTGATCACAACATAGTAAGCACCAATGGCTAGGAGCACTACAAATGCTGAAACAAAGACAATGCCAGTAATGCCCCCGGCTCCCAGTCGGCTCCCGCCATTCCGGGATACAGATGCTTTGGTTTCTTGTGCTTCAGCAGCCTCAACTTGAGCTGCTACGGGTAACGGTGAGCAACTGGGTGACGATGATGCTGCACATGGATTCTTTGCTGCAGGATCTTGCGTTCTTGGATGGAAGAATTCAACCGCAGAAGGCGAGAAGGCTGTGGGATTTTGATAAACAAGGCCATGAGGAGCTCTATCCTGTGCTCTTGCAATGAAGAGAAGAATAGTTAAAGAAGAGAGGAAGATAAAAGGAGAAGCTGTCTTGTGAGCCATGTTATGTTGACTTGAATCTTGGCAGTAGTCGTTCTGCTTTGGTTGAGAACTATAGAACGCATTGGACTAGCATTTATAAGATGTTGTGAAGAGGTTGCTTGGCATTGAATGTGTGGCGTTGGTGAGGTTTTGCGGGAAAGGGAGGGAACAAAATTATTATGGTGATTAAACCCATTCCCAACTTGAAATGTAGTTGTTACCCCAATTGCCCCTTGGAACTTCTTGGCCAGCATAATCTGTGCACTGTAATCTTCGTTGCGGGAATACATGGCAGACTTGCCAATTAGATTTTGTCGATTCCAACGTGTTTAGCATCTACCCAACAAAACACGTAAAACTAAATTCATTTTCTTTAGTATCATGGTCTCAAATATTTTAAAAAGAACAAAACTTCAATCTACTAAATGGGAGTGTTTTTCTTTTCTATTGCTCAAGTGAGAACTAAGAATATAGATTATTGGTTCATTGATTATAATTTTACAGTTGATCCCATTTTGTTGATCGATGTATGCCTCTCTCTCTCTCTCTCTCTCTCTCTCTCTCTCTCTCTCTCTCTCTCTCTCTCTCTCTCTGGCTACACACTCAAGTCTGTCGACTTGTGCGTGCGTGTGACAAAATCTAACTCGCACAACAACGTGGATGATCACAAGTGCAGGTAGTAAACAACACATCATAAGCCTGCACGAGTGTGCTTTTAGATGCTTTAAAAGTAAGCTTAGCTGCAACAATCCACTTTCAAGCACAATTAAAAGGGAATTGCTAAATTAATTGCCCTGCTAGGGAACATGGGTTTTTGTTTTGTTTTTTTTTTTTTCTAACTTTACTTGGACGATCAGCAAAGGCTATTTGTGTTAAGAAAAAGGCACATAATTGGTGTGTGCAATTATGCCTTTGGGCATTTATCGCAGTGGGGGGTCTAAGCATGCAAAGTGGTGAAATCAATGCTTCACATTTCCCCCACCTCTGCAAATACTTAGAATCATTTCATCCTTCATGGCCCTTTTTAACCCTTTTGCTGTCCCTGCACTTACATTTTTCGCTAACTTATTGTGGGCATGAAGCTGACATCTGTCTGACCCATTCTAACATTACACAAGGTCCTTGTTCGAGCAATAATGGAATTCTGGGGCGTGACACGGTGTGGCATTCACCGCCAGAGTCACAAGAATCTTCCATGTGCAATAAAGATTTTCTTGCCTCAATGTTATTCCCACGAATTGCCAATTTCTGGTTTTAACAAATGCTGGAATAATTCGGCTTACTTTAGGGCAAGACCAGACTATTTGTTTCTGGGTGGAGTTTGATATGGGCTGGACTTATAGCTTTATTCGTGTGAGCTGGTCTTCATAATGGAAAATCTACCCAAGTTTAAAGCTGGACTTCTGCTCTTTTTCTTTTCTTTTTTATAAAAAACAAGTTATTTCCCATCAGACTTAGTCCTAGTTTCGTATTCGAATTCTATGCCAAATAACAAGAGGAAAATAAAATAAAAATGTACTTGGGCTCATATATTTGATTGTCTCGCCCCATCAGATGAAAGGTGTTATTCTCAATCCAAGTTTCTTTTGTTTTTTTTTTTCAATTAACAGATTTATTAAAGTATAAGTTATAAATGATAAAGTTTTTTAAATATATTTTTATAAAAATCTTTATCGAAATCGGAATTTAAGACTTCTAAGATAATCACTGAGCTTTCCCTTTTTCTTAAAAAAAAAAAAATATTATGCCTCTTTTTTTATTCTTATTTTGTGTCTTCTATATAAATATTAGAAGTCATTGAGAGTACGTGAAGGGCTTGTTCTGCAATCGAGACAATCTCCCCAACAGAAGAGTTGAATGTCGCGGTCAATGCCTATGGCCTACGTTCCTTTTGTAACAAAAAATAAGTGGTGGGGCGGCCTTCATTACTGCACATGAAAGTTTCTTGCCCCATAAAAGAGCCCCACGTATAGAGAGAGAGAGAGAGAGAGAGAGGTGAGCAGTGGAGCATAACCTAAACCAGAAAACAAAAGCTCACCATACCCGTATTTTTAAAGCCAAGATGTGCATCACCAAACAGCTGAAACCTTTCCTGATTGGTTCTAGACAATAGCCGCTAAGGCCACAGAAGATAAGGTAAAATTATCAATTACTAATAATTGATGAAAGAGAAGAAACATCCACCTTTAAAATAAAAGCAGCAAGGACCACTCAAACTGATAGATTGTTGTGTTTTGTTTTTTTGGGTTAGATTAATTTTTTTAATTATCTTTTATCTTTTTAAATGAAAAAATCAAGATGGGACACAAAAAATTGAATAAATATTTTTATAAATATGATGACCAAAATATTTGAAAAGTACTTTTCTTAACTTGTTAATATATATATATATATATTAAAAGTCCCATGACCTTATTAACCTAACATGTTCTTTTTCTTTTTAACTCTCATTCCTATAATCCCCAGGCCCCACTATGCCAACAATCCCCAATGAATCAAATGCATCAATCCTTTTCTTAAACCACCCCACAAAAACTATGGCCACATCATCTAATCTCCCCTCCCCCCACCTCTCTCTCTCTCACATGGTCATCAATCAGTGTCTTCTTAGTTTAAAGATTGTTGATGTCAATGACAAGTGGAGGACTTGGTTATATTTTAATTGATTGGGGATAAGGATCAATAGGTCAGGGTTCAGGTTTCCAAATAGAGAGAGAGATATCACTATTTTAATGTCGGCGGTGCCCCCCCCCCCCCCACTAAGACGAGGAGGAGACCTTGAAGCATAATATACTTTTTCCTTGCTTATGGAGGAAGCCAATGTTCTTTTGTCTTTTTTGCTCATATTTTAATTAAATGTGTGACAAGGGTAAAGAAAAGTTCTGGACTCCGAGATGGGCACCCCCTAATTCGGCCCCCTATTTTTCTTGATTGATTTGCTTTCGTTCTGAGAGAATTGCCTGTCATTTGATCGCACAAATAGATTGAACTTATGACGATGGGACATTAGTTGGAAAGCCATCTTCTCTCTCTCTCTCTCTCTCTTTTGTTTTGTTTTTTTTTTTTTTTTTTTGATATTAAAGCGAATCAAGTACTTTCGATAAGTCTTAGAATAACGATAAAATTAATATTATTATAATTTAAATGTTACGGAGTCCGTTGAGGACGAATTTGTGCTTGTAAATGAAGAGAAAGATGTGCCCTTATCCGTTTTTGGTTGGTGGGTCTATCCCTTAATTGCAATTGAATAAATCACAAGGGTGGCAAATTAAGCAAAAACAAGATGATTGAGACGAGAGAAGGAAGCACTAGATTCTTATGTGGGATGGGATGAGCAACATGAATACAGCCCATAGAAAGGTCCAGAAAGGAGTAAATTATAGGCATAAATGAACACCCACCTTAAACACAACACCATAGCAAAAGCAACAAGAAGGATTGGGACGAAAAGACAGCCTTGACCGATAATATACTTTTTAATTTACAGTTCCACTATGGCCCTCCAAGTTCCTACCTGCTTCTGAATTATGCCTTCACAGACAAAAGACAAGGGAGGCAGAAGATGCAACAAAAGGGGATTCCTTGGACTGTCCCTAGGACTGATCATTTCAAATTTCAAACCAAGTCCCCGTCAATTAAAATGTAAAAAAAAAAAAAAAAGCACCATCACGATGATCAACATATACTTCTCTCTCTCTCTCTCTCTCTCTCTCTCTCTCTCTCTCTCTCTCTCTCGTTAAGCATTGCTCCTGAAGGATCCGAGTGCCTTGATGGCTGCTGCTCTGAGAATGAACTGATGGTAGAAAGCAGCAGCAAAAGCTCCAATAATAGGTCCAACCCAGAAGATCCACTATGCCAGATATGTGCCAGAAAAAAAAAATCAACAAAAGGCAGAAAAGAAAACAAATGTCCTAAGATGAATAGACAACGCATTATTGGAAAATAATATTAAAAGAGAGAGAGAGAGGAGTTAGAGGGTAATTGGGATAGATATGAACCTGGTCATCCCAGGCCTTCTCCCCATTGTAAATGACAGCAGCTCCAAAACTCCTAGCAGGGTTGATGCCAGTACCAGTAATGGGGATTGTGGCAAGGTGAACCATGAACACAGCAAATCCAATTGGAAGAGGCGCCAAGACCTTCATTAATTGGGGGGATTAGGAAACAAATAAAAAAAAAAAAAAGGGCATCAATTAAAGCCAACATCTTGTTGTCAGATCCTGCCTTACAAAACCGAATCTCACTTAATTCTTTTTAATCAGATCCTCCAATTAATTAATTTATATTATTTTTTTCCACGCTCTAATTTGACATTGAGTTATTTTGAAGACAGTCATAATTAGGAAATCCCTTGACCAAAACACATGCGGGGAAGGACAGAGTAAGATACGCACAGGAACATGGGAGTCTCTGGCGTTCCTCTTGGGATCGGTGGCAGAGAAGACAGTGTAGACAAGAACAAAAGTACCAATGATCTCAGCACCCAATCCAGTTCCCTTGTTGTACCCAGAAGCCAGCTGGTTGGTCCCACCTTCATACTTATTGAAATATGCCTTCTGGAAAGCCTTGACGAGACCACAGCCACAGATCGCGCCCAAGCACTGCGCCACCATATACGCAAGCGCCCTGATGAGCGACACCTTCTGTGCTATGAACAGCCCAAACGTCACGGCCGGGTTAATGTGTCCTCCTGCATGAGCAGGGTACAATTAACTCTATTAGAAACACGGGGCCTTTGTTTTTTTTTTTTCTTTTTTTTCATAATTTCAAAAATTTATAATTAAAAGAAATTTAAAAATGTGGTGAAGTATATTAAAATTTAATATATAATTTAAAATTTTAAGTGTCGTCTAACAATTTAAATTTTTTGAAATGACCGGAATATTGTCAAACCAAAAATTGGTTACCAATAGCAAATGAACTGAAGGTGAAGTATAGAGGGGGTACTGACCAGAGATACCGGCAGTGCAGTAAACAAGGATAAAGATCATGCCACCGAAGGCCCAAGCAATACCCAGCACGCCGACCCCAGAACATGGGTCGGTGGGGTTGTCCGTCTGGCTCTTATAGCCGATGACAGTCAAGACGGTGACATAAAGGAAGAGAAGCGTGGCTATGAACTCCGCAATCAGAGCTCTGTAAAATGACCATTTTCCCAGCTCATCTAGGTCAATCAACGGAGCAGGAGGTGGGTCCTGGTAGTCCTTCGCCGAGAACTCTCCTTGTTCTTGAACTTCAACGTCCTTTGCCATAAATTCCTATAATTCAATTTACTGCTGCTGCTGCTGCTTCGTCAGCCAGCCCGAACCCCTTTTGTTGTTTTTTTTTTTTTCTTTGCTCTGTGCAGACACCGAGAGGATTGAGAGCCTTTTAAGGTGTAAGTTGTTGTGTGTGTCCGGAGCCTACCGCAGGGTTCTATTTATGGGAGTAAAATGATTGAATTAATGATCTCATATTTAATTATGATTATACATTGATTGATGTATGTGTAATGACATTGATTTAACATTAATTTTAGCCGCCCAAGGGGGGATGGATGATTTGTAGGGTCTTTTAGCCTTGCATGGCCCCACCAATAGCTGCAACGGCACTATGTCATTTTGGGGTTTTTTTTTTTTTTTTTCCTTCTCTCGTTTCCTTTCTTGATTCTCGTGGAATATAAAATAAAAGCAATTAACGTACACTTAAAAAAAATAATTGTCGATTCAAAGCCAACGGGCAATGCAAATTGCCATTGAAATTGTCAATCCTACAAACGGTCATTTGATCCATAGCACAGCGTGGCGTGGGAACGGTAGCCATTGCATCAGTGTATATATCCGCCCCGTCCCGACCAAATATCTTTTTCCTGGTCGCGTTGAATTGGTAATAGTCGATTCAATTATTAACGAAATCTGAAATTTAAACGTTCAATCTCATTATAAATTTTATATTTGATAATCGTTAGGTTATGCTTAGACTGCAAATATGAACTATTTTTGCGTTCGCACATTTTTCGGGAACCAAACGGAGCGTGCAAGCGAGAAATCACGGAGGATGCAGCCAAATACAAATATTGTTTGCATTAATTTCACGTATTCAATATGCGTGAATGGAGCATATTGCATGTGCTCGAAATTTACTCACCAAAGATACGTTGGAGTATGTGTTTCGGTGGGGGGGGGGGTACATCTCATGGCTTATTTTAGGTTCAATTCAGTAGGCACAGGAGTCACTAAATTGAATTAGGTCACGCTTGCACATCTAAAGAAATTTGAACCATGGAGTTTCACCTAATCTCTTGACCTATTCGGTTAAGAAGGAATAAATATATTTTTGTAAATAAAAGTTTTTAATTAAAAAATATATATAATTTAATTCAGATTAAATTTTGATAGTAATTAAAAGTGAAACGATTAAATTATCATTTTATCTTTTACGATTTTTCATTAAATTTATAAGTTATTTGTTTTACAAAAAAATAAATAAATTATAAATATCAAATTTGTCATAAGTTATACCTTCACATGGTAGTTTCAAATTCAAAACAAATGTAACAATATTAGACGAAGACAAAAGGACTAACATAAGTAGTATGCTATATGGGAACAACAAGAAAGTCGCCAATCTATTTTATAAGGTAGTTAAAATTATTAATATTAATGAAACATAATTACTTACAATATGAGAAGCAATTTGCCTTTGAAGTATAGGAATATAGAAAAATAGTTTTCACTTATTATTAAAAATAACTTTTAAACTCTAATTACATAGATTAATAATAAAAATAAAAAATCTTAAAAATTTAGATTAGTATTATATAATATTACTATCAAAATTAATAATTAAATTTTCTTTGTCTTTTAATTTCTGAAGTAAAACTAGTTTACCTACATTCTAATAAAATAAGGTAAGGGTGGTCATTAAGAATTTATGATGTAGTTATATGAAGGGAATGGGCATATATATATATATATATATATATATATATATATATATATATATATATATATATATATATATATATATATATATATATATATATATATATATAATTTTTACTCAATCAATAAATATTTTTTATGACCTTATATGCCATACCTATTTCTTATAATAATATCACTTGATATTAAAAAAAAAAAAGATACATTGAAGTAAAATTTTTAATTTGAAATATTGCGACTTTAAGGAATAGGTCTGAATGACAATTTGCTATCCTAACTAAATTAAATTTGAAATAGTTTAAAGTTTGGTTAATTTAAAATATAATTAAAATAAAATAAAAATAATTTAAAAGAATACAAATGTAATATATTTAAAATTTGATAAATTTAAAATTTAATAAGCTTAAATTTAATATATTTAAAATATGATATATTTAATTTATTCAGAATATTTGAAATTAGGGGGTAATTTAAAATTTAAAATAACTCAATCTTAGGTATGCTTTTACGAGGTTAGTAGCTTAGTAACTTACTATTGTTGTTCATTAGCCAAGCCACCGACCGCCATGGCTCATGAAAGTGATGGTTTATCTTTGATCAACCAACTAAATTAATTTTTTGTCTGTGATTAAGCTATTGGACACAAAACACAACAAAAGCTCAGTTTCATTTTAGAACATTTTGTTCGATTCGACAATTAAAAAAGAAAGAAAAACGAAGCCGACCCTGGGCCCAGTTGCAACGTAGACCACAAGATTGTATTTTTTTTGTGAAATGCTGATGTGATGAACCGACCGACTCCAATGTCTCCATCCATGGCTCTTTGTCAAAAGTTTTTTTTTTTTTAAATTAATAATTATGAACATATTACGTATTAAACTACCTCACTTCTTCAACGTTTAATTTTAATGGATTGAAAGATCAGGCAGAGTATCGGAATCTATTTATCTATAGAAATTGGCGGATAAATGTGGAGAAGAGGAAAGTGTTGTGTAAATTTAAAACCTCTTAGTCATGTAAAGATATTGATATTAAAAAAAAAAATCATTAAACTCAAAATTATTACAATGTATTATGTATTAAACTTTATCTAATCCAAATTCATTGATTATTCGAAACAATTTTAATAATCAATTCTCGTTCTCTCTTTTTTTTTTTTTTTTTTTTTTTTTGGTCTTTTTCTATCCCTCTTGTGGGATTTCGATTTAATTTTATTCTGGTTAAAAGAGAGAGCCACGTGTCTAATAATTTCGTTGATTTTCTTTTTTTTTTTTTTAAAGAAAAAAAATGTGGCCTGCAGAGGTTTTAATGGCGAACCGTCGTTGGTCGGTGCCGTTCTTCTTCTTTCTTAATCTACAAATTAATTTGGTCATGCTAATAATGACCCCAATTTTTATTTTTATTTTTTTTTAAGTATTTGAGGCTCCGATGTTGGGATTTCAATTCATGCCCACATGTTGTTTGGAAGCATAATTCTCAGCACTACTCCACCACCAAAAGACCAATAATTGATAATTGATAACGATGCTCTATTGTTTTTTTTTTTTTTTTTTTTTTTTTAAATGGACAGATAGGTAGCCACAGAAAGAATTTAAAAGATTGGATTGAGTAAGATGGTTTTGTATTTGGATCGGATTTGATCCAGCTGAGCTTAGACCTATTAATGGAAAATTTAGGCCCCAATCGAGCCCAGCCCAAAACCTTAAACAGCAAACAGGTCTAATTAAGAGAGACACCATTGCTTCAAATGACACAAAAGCAACAATTTTCCTTCTCACAAACACTTTTTTTTTTTTTTTAGCACCCAAGTTTTTCGACCTAACATTAAAACAAACTGAAATCCTTAAATTCGACCCACTGACGTATTTTTATCGAAACTTCACCGATCGAAGAGATTATTAAGGGAATTTGGAGGGCTGACTCTTCCCACCGGTTATTTATTTTCCACGCACAGAAGTATTTACATTTACATATGTATTTGCTTTCATAATTTCCTATTGGTAGGAAATTATTGTTGTAATACAACCAAAAAGGCTTTGTCCTCACGCAAACGCCCAAGTACTCAAAGCCTAAACATTCAATTTGGAGATTTCAGATTTAAATATGGTGAGGAAGACGAATGATTCATGAGACAAAAAGAAAATTTCTTTTATTGTGTCGCTCATGACGTAATTATTTTCTTAGTGGGTCAGGAAAAAATACATTCCAAAGTCATTTATATATATGCACACGAGGTATTTACATGTTGCATAAATAGACAGACTAAAAAACACAACAACAAAACGAGTTGACTCAAAGATGAGAGAAGTCCCACATGCTGGTGACTTCAATGATTCTCCTCTCCAAGTCCCACCTACGGGATTCATCTAACTTGAATTAAATGGAAAGCCATAGACAGTCACCAATCATCGGCATCATCCTCCTCGTATTCCTCGGCTCGCTCTTCTCTAATGGTCTCCAACCTCGGAGAATTTGAAGGCCTCAACGGAAAGTCAAAAATCGATGGCACCGCCTCAATCCAAGGCTTCATCTTGTGTTTGAGCTCCACTGCCATCTCGAGTTCGCATCCAAAATGAAAGCTAATAGAGTAGATCGTTAATAATCTTGCTCTCTCCCTCTCTCTTTCCCTCCCTGTGGTTTGTCTAGAGAGAAAGAGAGAGACCGGTGGAAAGTTTGAGTTCACCAAAGAAGAATCTTGAGAAGATTTTAAAGAACGCAAATCGGTAGCAGGCTTGTGTTACGGGGGCAGAGGATTATTACGAAATTTATAGGGTGAATTGTTGCTCAAAATAGGAAAACAAGTGGGGCACTGTGGGAAAGAGTTCGAAACAACATCCACGTCGTCGTGTAGATCTATATGCCATTGCCATCTTCGGCTGGCGCAGAAAATGAATGGAGGATAGGGCTGCCGTGGACATCTTTTGGCTATTTTAAGATGAGCCATGTACCCAAAATTTGATGCTGACCAGATCAAAATCCGGAGGAATGCCAATTATAGACACGCCAACGCATCATAACTTCCCTGTATCCCAGGACCCAAATAGAACAAAGTCTAATTTATGTAGGAGAGAATACAGAGGAATCTATAAATAATAATTTCAATTAGGCCTGTGGCTGAAAATCAATAACAACGAAACAAAACAGCGACTAATTGACTCCACAGTTATCACATCCCTGTTCACACATTACCCAACCTGCCTAATTCTGATCAACTACCAACCCAGATTGAACTGATATGCCAGTTACAGCAGGATCAAGTTGCAGAATGCAGGAATTTAAACCACAGTATAAAATGAAAATACCTTAGGAGCATTTACCGGAATGACTGGTGCACAAGGCTCCCACGCACAGGAGTATTCTTTAGTTTTCATAAAGGGGCACAATATAAGCATTTGACTAGCAATAATTACGTTAAAGACTGAACTTGGGATAAAAATAGTACCACCAAAACCAATTCTTGCAAACCAGCAAGAATTGAAATACAAGATTCAACCAGTTTCAAGAGTCAAGATAGAAATTACGCAGACAAACATTGTTACCCAAACATACAAACACCACATGGATAAACTTTCCTAGTTGTTGAAACAGAATCGCATCTAAAAAAATAAAGGCACCAGCATTCTCCATGTTATGGCAACACACTCAAAAAGCATACTTAATGGGTGGTAACATATAAAAATATTTGCTATCCAACACAGACTTACCTTTGTCCAATATAACATAAATTTCAACTCCTTCATTTAACATCATCTCCCCCATGCATAAACAACTAACCTAGCAATTTAGATAAAGCTTTAGCACAAAATTGTATGAATGCAACCAATGCCAACAGTTTGGCTTAGTTTAGCAATCCTATCTTCTCCTAATTCTGCAGGTACACAAATGTGTCCTTAACCATAAGGGGGCGCTTGAGAAATAAAGAGCAAAAAACCCAGATCAAAAGAATGCATGAATTTGAATTTGCAGGAAATGGAAAGCAACAACAATCTTGATAGCCTAAATGAGAACAAAGCACCTAAATCTAGCTGCAACTCTAAACCTTCTGAGTAGAGCAAAAGGGTCCAGGTCTAATATTATGTGAACTTACACGCTGGTTAAAAATGAATCGTTTCTATCTGGTAAAATATTAACTCACAATGCAAACCAATGAACAATAACAAGATGCATAACAAATCACAAAAAAAAAAAGGATGTCATGAAGTCCAAAGCTCTCACATCAGGTGAATGCAAAGAGGAACAAAACAAGCATGGCAACCGAGATCAATTCAGTGCAAATTAGATACCACATAGCATGCACATATTCACACACTGAGAAAACAAATACAGACACAAAAAACGATTACTACACCCCCCGAAAGCACTGCCTAAAACTTATAACAAATTCAACTATTAGCTCAAGAGTATCTTCTTGAGCAATATCCTTAAATATGAGAAAGAAAAACAAGAATTAGATTAAAAAATTATAGTTTTCTGAAAGAAACAAAAATGAGGTTTAAGAAAAAAAAAAGGAATGAAAAGAAAAAAGGAGAAGGAAGATCACTGGAGCAATGGTGTTTTCTCTTAGTCGAGAGGAATTTCAACATCACCATCAGTGATTTCCTGCTGTAAATCCTTAGGGTCTTTACCCTCGACTGTACAGCCAACGGAGACGCAAGTGCCTAAAATCTCCTTGACGGTCCCACTCAAGTCCTTGGACATCGATCTCGGCCTCATGATTTTTGCAATCTCGATCACGTCGTCGAGCGATATGTTCCCGCTGTGCTTGATGTTCTTCGTCTTCTTCCTGTCCCTCTCGGGCTCCTTCAAGGCCTTGATCACCAGCGCCGACGCCGACGGAACCACCGCCACCTTTGCTTGCCGGTTCTGCAACGTCAACTTGACGGTCACCCGGAGGCCCTTCCAGTCTTTGGCGGTCTCCTTCGCGATGTCCTCACCGATTTTCTTCGGGGACAGACCCAGCGGTCCGATTTTCGGGGCCAGTGAACTGGCGGCGCCGACCTCTCCTCCGGCGACCCGGACGTACACGTCGACGACCTGAGAGGGGTCGAATTTCGGCGGCATTGCGGCTGCTCTGCGAATGGGAACAGACTTAGGGTTCCGAGAAATGAAGATTAAGGACAAATCGTGCTTTATATTCGTTCTTAATTTTTCATTCTAGGGCATTGTTACCGCAATATGAAAGGACTACTTTAGCCTAGTAAAATTAGGACTATTCGCACTCCAGTGAAGGGTAAATCCGTCTTTCAATTCAAAGTTGGTATTCCTTGGCTTGGATTGATCAAATGTCTCACCGAAAAAAAAAGAGAGTTGATTGATCATTTGAAGTCATCGTCAAGTGTTGAGTTTTATTATTACTAAGAGCTTAGTCATCGTCAAGTCAGGCTGTGTGTCGGATTGATGGCAGCAAGGAAGGGGTAAAGGTGATGGTGTGTGAATGGTGTGTTAGTTTATTTCCATAATCACTAGTCTATCCCAGTGCTGAGCCTATAACTTACAATGAGGATTGGAATATCTAATCTTAAGTCTATTTTCCCATTAAGTATTATGGCGGAATCCGTCCAATAGGAATAGGAAAAAGAGAATTTTAAGAGTACTGTACACGTTAATAAGCTGTTTTTCATCAGACTCAGCTCAACATAAATCTAATCTCCGCTTCCAAACATTCTAAGCAGAGGAGTAGACAGGAAGGCCGATGCCATTTCCAGGCCGGAGGATGGTTGGTTTTCTCTCTGCAAACCTGGTGAATTCGGCTTTTGAATCTCTGCAGCTTCCAACTCTTGTGGGCTCCATTAGTGGTAACCGTAAATTCCTAGGGCTTGCAGGGGTTGTCCAGGAAGTCCACGGGCTTTGCCCATCACGGCCCTGGTTCAGAGGCCTGTAAGTTCTGACGTAATTTGGAGTTAAGAATCATAATCATTATTGTTCCAACCACCACCCCAGACATTAGCTTTTGTGCTGAGCAAAATTTTCCAAATCCTGGAAGAGACCGACTTTTGGTTACGTATTTAATGCTGCATTCACAAGACTTCTTGTAAAGCGCACTTTCCCCGACTGTTGCTCATTTGTAACAGAGATTCATTTTAGTTAAACTAACATTGACGACTAGGAGTCTCCAAGCAATCATAACCAAAGAGTACTTTCGTATTTTTAAGCATAAATAAATAAATGGATAACACATCACATAATCTTGTAGTTTAAAATTGGATATCTTTAGTAGTTTTTCCTACATATAAAAATATTCACAATAACATATCGAGCTAAATATTAACTTAAACTAATAACTTCTACAGAGCATAACACATTTTTTCAAAAACAAGATAAAAAAAGAAAACACACACTTAATCCTACACTCTCCAGGGTAGAAAAATATGTCATTAATATCGAAATTGGTTGGTTTGGATGACCTTAGAATTTCTTACATATATATATAATGGGAAAATTTTTTAGCCGATTTAACATAGAAGGAAAAATCTATACAAATTCAAAGGTGATGAATTCAAACATAAAAAAATTAAATTTTATACTAGTTAATTGGAGAATGATTTTTTTCTTTTCTTTTCTTTTCTTTTTTTTTTTTTTTGGTGGGTGTGGGGGGTGGAGAGGGAGAAGGAAAGGGAAAACGCACGCATCCAATGTCATTTAGTGTCCATCGAACTCATCCATATGCAGTATCACAGACAACGCAACAGTTGCAGACAATAATTGGTGACCTACTGTATTATAACAAGGACTAAAGAGGCGCAATAAACCAGGGCCAGGCTGTTGTAGAAGGAGGCATCGATCAGGGGGTTCAATTTGACAGTTGGGAGATGCGCCTGCAAGATGGTGTTGAGTGTTTTGATGGGCTTTGAGAATCTGAAAGCTACTTCCCAATGAATTAGTCAATATGCGATAGATCACAGTGAACCAAGCCACTGATAAATTTTCTTCAAGTTTCATGAAATTTGTGCTGTATGACAGACACGGCACATTTTTTTGGCTGGATTCATAATTATGTTGATAGAACCAAATTTGACTAGTAATTTTCCGAATTATGTTATTATGGGGTGTCATCAGGGCAAATAACGCCAGAGAGGGACTTCGAGATACAATCACCAGCCAACTTCTAAAGGGGGGCCCTCGGTGTCTCCCTCTTAAGCCATCATGTATAAGGCTGTTACCTGTCAGTATTCGCCATTTTGGCTTTACAATGATATCCCGCAAATTGTCCTTATATATCATTATTAGCCACTAGGTTTTGGAATTGCCATTTTGCATGTTATGGTGTACGTCTCACAGGTCATCCTTTTCACAGCTTGAAAGGGAAATGCCAGAGCTTGAGTCACCATTAGTTTCCTTTTTTGGGGAGAGCTAGTCGTTAGGTCCAGCTTTACCCATTACATAAAACAAAAATAATATGGTTTTATTTTAATTTTGATGCACCCAAAATAATAATAATAATAATAATAAATTAAGTACTTAATTAATTTTATCAGCTGCATCAACTTTATTACTAGTCTTTAAGAAAAAGTTTTAAGTCAAGTCTTGAATTATGAAGAAAAGCTTATAATTTCGTTTTTAGCTTTCATGAAGGAAACCACTTTTAAAATTTTTGAATTATGAACAATTTAAAAAAAAAAAACAACATATAAATTAATTAATGCTATATTACAATTTATAAAAAATTACAATAAAAATATTTTACTCTTTATTAAAAAGGAATAGCGTAATCAAATAATAAAACTCCATCGTATATTCAAAAACATTGATAATCAATTCTCACCAAAAAAAAAAAAGAGAGTTAAATATATACCTATTCAATGTAGTTATTGTAGAACAAAAATTGTACTACAAAATTCTTTTTGTAGTACATAAGAATTAAAAGCTAAACCATAAACTTAGAATGTAAGAATATTTATGTTGACACTAACTTTAATAAAATAAACGCCTTAATTATACTACTTCCAAAAGGGAAAGTGCACGATGAGTTCAATATTAGAAAAAGCCCACTAACGAGTATGAGATGCCAATTGTCATAGTCATCTAGTGCAGAATTCAATTATTACCATTGAAGAACTAATCTACCAGGATGGATGCAACAACTGGAATATTAGCCTATTTGGGTTTTCTAAATTACTTTTTTCTGGGATCCACCACCTTTTTCACCTGAAAAGGGGTAGAGGGTGGATTTAATATTTAATTAATGGAGAGATGAATATGATAGGATAATTTTGTGGTGGGGGCGCATGGCCTAACTAGTCTTTTTAGCTCCGAGGATTAATGAGAGAAGTTGCTAACTTCCTCTTCTGGGAGCACAATGGGAAACTAATTAAAGGCAGAGTAACATCAAAACAGCTAGGAAATGTGTGGTTTGATGCATCAGAGCCTAAATTGAACATTAAAAGAAGGAGTAAAGTTCAACGCATAGTCTGCATGATTCTGCAGTGAGTCTGGACCCTGATAATTGAACTATTCTGCACCTGAGGAACTATTCTGGACTTAACATCCAACCATCAGACATGAGATCTCTCTTATTTCATAATTATTAGACTATATTTTGTAGCTGCCTGCCATGTACATAAATTTGGCCTGTTACAATCCGAATTTTGATCGAGTCCGACACTTGTTAAAGCGGGTCAATTGACCTAATGGGTACCAATTAAACACGCTATTACACAACATATGTTAAGTCCTCCTTTGAATCTCCTTTATTACCTTTATCCGGAGTCACAAACATCAACTTTATTGACATTTTGGGTGGGTTGGGGGAACCAAGAATACTGATGCGGATATGTGTTGTGAAGATAAGCATGTTGAAATTTGTTACAAAAAAAGAAGGACGTGTCATTGTTTGGTTGCTAATCCAAACTACACCATCCACCCATCCATCCCATTAATATTCTTATGGCAGCCAGCAATACCCATTACTCAAAAAAAAAAAAAAGGGGGGGATTTTAGAATCATGAACTCTACTTCGCCCTTCGCAATAATTATCTTTTGAATAAACTTTTTTTTCTTTCTTTCTTTTTTAGGGTATTCCCGCGTAGACAAATTGATCGACCCAAGATGTTCGCAAGCGCAAGCAAAAGCATCGAGGTTTCGAGCTAAAATTACACGGAACGCCACGGGGCCTACGCGGCAGCTCGAGAGGGCCCCCACAATTTCCAATTCATCGCGAAAATTTGTGTTGTGACCGAGGAATATTTTGGGGGTGTCGCGCTTGAGAGGACAGGACCCCGAGGGGTCCCAGCTGGCAATAGATATATGTGGGCCCGATATCACGTGCGATTCATCCACTACGGTCCGGGACAAAAACAAAGACACGTGTCAGGAAAGGATAAGAAAGAGCTCCTGGAATGTACACCTGTCGGGATCCTCGGGAGTCTAAACAGTACCACATCGGTTCTCTTTTGTAGAGCCCTGGTCAGGGTCAGGCGAACCCTTCTCTGAGTCTCTTGTCTCACTTTTCGCGTCGCGACAAATTTGCAACTGGCAGTGAAAATATTTTCTCGTAAAGAGACAATTATGGTCTTCCCAAAATGCCCCCCACCATTTATGCTTTTACGTTACAACTCTTTTTGTTTTCCCCTTTTACCCCTCCTCTTGTTCCGAAGTGGCAAAACCAGCGGCAAGTTGTGGTTATTTTACCCCCTATGCATTTCGCACCAAATAACAACTAGATTCAAAATGTGGATGGGGAAAGGGTAAATCCTACAGTCCTTAATTTGTTGTAGACTTTTGAAAATTGAATTTAATTACACACTTATTCACCTTTTTTCTTTCAAATTTTTAATTAAAAAATTAATTACACTCACCTAAAATCACATAATAAACATAAAAAAAATACCCACCAATTATATCTTTCCGACTTTGATATCTTCTTGTAATTATTATATATGTATATATCACTAAATATGACTAATTTGTGCTAAAATACATAAATATGCTAAATATTGAAGAGTAATAAACAATTAATTATCTTTGTTACTCTTGAAAAATTTATTTATGTTTGCTGTTTATCAAGTAATTATCGGATAATATCACAATAAGAAGTTGAGTTTAACTTAGTTAATGGAATCTCTGTTATTATGAGCAAGATGTCACGGCCTCCGAAGTTAACTCCGTGACAAATAACTACTAAATATATAATAATAATAATAATAATAATATTCAATTTTAATTTTGATACGCAGTAAATCACATGGAAGGTGTAAGTAATTTCACCGAACCTTGCAGGGGCGTTGGTAATTTCACCTCGTGTGATCCAATAAAGCGAGGACCAACCATTATAAAAGGAGATGAAAATCCTCCAATTCCGCAGAAGCGCCAATTTCAATAATTAATGGCGACTAGTAAGAGCTACTTCGCTTCGAGGAACTGCCGGTTCCTCCCCGGCAACCAGTCCAACTACACGGACTCGGCGGCGGCGGCGCTGGAACTCGAGGAGTCGGACATCTACAATAGCTCCATCGTCGGGACACGGTCTAACTCCCCTGAGTTATGCAAGGCCGTCCAGAGCTCCCGGATGAGCAACAAGTCTGTGGGGACTGCCAGGCGCGGAGATCGCGCTGACAGGGCCAGCGGGAGGCCGGCGTCGTTGCCGGTCAACATACCGGACTGGTCAAAGATTTTGAAGGACGAGTATCGGGAGAATCGGCGGTGGGACATCGATGTCGGAGACGACGCCGACGGCGAGGATGGCTTGGACGGGGGGGTACGGGTCCCGCCGCACGAGCTTCTGGCGAGGACGAGGATCGCTTCATTTTCGGTGCAGGAAGGGATTGGGAGAACTTTGAAAGGGAGGGATCTGAATAGGGTCAGAAATGCAATTTGGGAAAAAACTGGCTTCCAGGATTGAGAAGAAGGCTCAAATTGAGGTGCTTTGAGAAGAATTTTCAGAAAATAATAGCGAGCTTTTTTTTTTTAATGTAGAGGCATTAATTACCTGATTATGTAGAGTACAGAGTGCGTCATTGGCAGTGGTGTTTATTTTTAGTCTTTCTTAACCTAATAACTCTCTCTCTCTCTCTCTCTCTCTCTCTGTGTTTTTGTTTCAAGGGCTGTCATGTAATTTTTCAGATTTTTCCTTTGTTTTTGGAGACTTTTTCCTGCTAAAACGTCAACTTCTTCGAGGTTGCAGAGGAAATTTCGACGTTACTTGTTATGTACTCATCTTCATGTCGTCATGTCTCTCCAATGTTTTATTAGTATTTCTTTTTTCATTTTTCATTTTTATGCTGAGATTCAGAGACAATAATTTCTTTTTCTAAAAATAATTAAAATGCAATGTATTTGTAACAAAAAAAAAAAAAAAACACACTCACTCATATATATATTGTTAAAAGGGCCATGCATTCTCTGCGTCTCGAGTATCTTTATTCCCTCTAAAATCTTTTAATTTTCAATGATTATTCTGGATTAATAACAAAAAAATTATATTATTTGAATAATTATTTCGTGGTATTTTGTCACTTTAATAGCTTTAGTTTTTTTAATTTGAAAAAAAAAATGATGCTGGCATAATGTTAACATAGATCATGTAAGTTGGCTTATTTCAGTTATCTCATTTATACTATTTTATTTCATTCGATTCATTAATTTTAACGTTAGCAATAAACCATGTATTAGTCAGGATTGCTACTGATAAGAATACAGCTCCCGAGTGCTTCTTATGATAATTGCAAAATTCATTAAATAGTTCAAGTTTATAAATGAATGTGAAGGTCTGTATGGGCATTCTCCAATCCGAGTTACTGTTTGCATGGAGATTTTGTTTTGTAATTTTGTTCAAATGTTGTACAATTTTTTCCAAAATGGGGTTTTGACTTCATGAGCCTGCTAATCTTGGCTTTGCTTCTAATCTCCTTGTGTAATAAGTTTATGTCATTAAAAAAAATTACTAAAAAAAATTCAGTAATTATCAAAATTAAAACTAAAATTCCATGTTTAAATTTCAAATTTCACTTTATAATTGAATCTGCTTTCCAATCCATTGACCTGATTTATCCAAAAGAAAAAGAAGGGGTATGGCATTAAAAAGAGACATTGGTCCAAGAAAACACCGAAAGTGCCGGTGGATATGCTCCTGATAATGTTGTTCATCCTGGATAATGTTGTAGATTAAGATAATTTGGTGCTCGCGGGAAGGACAGCCACTTGATTATTATTATTATTATTATTATTATTATTATTTAATTCCCAAAAGGGCATAGCAATCTGACAATAGACCTATCAGACTTGAATCAGAAAATAATGCGGCAAATCAGTCTTCTTGACTTTGGGAATTGTTGCACTTTGATTGCAGTTCAGAGGTCGTTGGAAACCCTTTTTTTTTTTTTTTTTTTTTTTTGTTGGTTTCTTGTTGGAGGAAGAAGTCAATTCAATTGATTGGGTTTGAAGAAGAGTAGACTAAAAAAAAAATAAAAAAAATTTAAAACCCTAATATTTTCCCTTTCCTACCCAACCCCAATTCAGCAGTCCATTATTTTGCGTTAGGTAATCCATGTTTTGTTTATTTTGAGACGAAAGAGAAAGCTTATGATTAATCTCAACAACTTCTTTTGTTTCTAGCCAAGAAAGTCACCCCACAATAAAACCTCCATTACTTATATATATATATATATATATATATATATATATCGGTTGTTTTCTTGACCACGTAACGTACGGATGCGGAAACGAGAGTGGCAATTCCCCCTCCCCAACGCCGGCCGGTCCTCTTCTTCTGCATCAAGCTTCATAATATGCTCATAATGCTATTTTACCAATACTGAGTTTTTCAAATTGCTCACTTTAAAAATTCTCTCAATAATAAATACCGCACTCATAATATTATTAATTTGAAAGTTAATCTGCACCCTAATATCTCTTTCTGGTATAATTTGAAGGATTATTGGGCAAGATCCCTCCCTTCTTAAGCCACAAAAGGAAAAGGAACTAAAAAAATTCGGGAGAGGAGAGATGGAGATATGGGCCAACTTGAATTTTGGCAAAGACAACATGGGCCACATGGATTTTGTGTCCGCCCCTCGCTTGGGCTTCCCAAATTGCATGCAGATCAATCGACATCCAATTAGACTTAGAAATTTATTTTTAGGTATTGGCTGATAGAATTTTTTAATGAGAAAAAAGAAAAAGAAAAGAAACGTAGATGTCGAAAAAGTTGGGTCGGAAGGGTTTGCTTGCACCGAATGGCATTAGCCCCAACCCATAAATCAAAGATCCAAAGGAGCTTTGCTCCAACAAGAAGTCCGAACCCACCAACTGGTCAGAGACCTCTCTCTCTCTCTCTTTTGGACACTCGAATTAAACGACTGGTAGCCCAGGGGGCTGGTGGCTACGTTAAACAACAACATCAATCTCCACAAACGAGAGCTACCACTCCTTCTCTCTTACCAAACACCAATGTCCTCCGTCGCTGCCGATGCCGCGTCCTCCGTCGAGGATTCTAACCCGAACCCGGAGGACCAATCCCATTCCATCGCTTTTAAAGAAGAAGATAAAGAAGAAACGAGTGCTATCATACGAAACGACGACGTCTCCCCCGTACGACAAGAAGAAGAAGAGCTTTTACTCACATCGGCGAACGGGGACGGGATTCACGAGGGAGAAAGTCCTGAGGGAATTAAGGATCAAGAAGCGACAACAGGCAACGAGGACGCGACTGTCGGTGGAGACGGCGATGGGGTGCGGAGGGGGAAGAATGCGGAGCCGGAAGTTGACTGGTCTTCTAGCCCCAGCAGCAGCGGATACGCCGGCGAGAGAGGCAGTAGCAGCGCGACGAGTGGGTCGAGGGTCGGAGAAGTCAGTGAAGATGACGAGATAAAGGAAATTGCAAGTGATGGTGGCGGCCTCGACGGAGCCTTGGACTCACAGTCCGCGCTTCCGGGTAAACGGCACGTCGATGAGGTGCTTTTTTTTTTTTTTTTTTCTGTTTGGTGAATTGTTGCGCAATTATTGGAAATTTGTTGCCTAAAGTGGATGTGGTGTCTTAATTTGCCGGATTTTTTCAGTAAATTCACAAGGCTTTTGGGATTTTTTTTTTAAATTTCTTGCTCTTCTCTAGTGTATTGTCTTCACTTGCTGTAATAGTAACAGAAGGCTGAGAGCAATTTACAAGGTAGAACAGTCACATTGGCTCGTATGTTTTGCTGAGTGACTATTGTACATTTGTTGTCTGCTGACAATATAAAGTCAGCGAAACATAGAAGAGCAAATATAATGCCGGGACTGTCGACCCGCATATATGCGGTGGTAGAAGTGTGTGTTCCACTGGATTTCTGTTTATGATAAACGTAAATGGGAGACGAAGCATTATTATTTCTGATGGTATGAAAGGATCTACGTAAAAATAAACACGAAAAAATGAAATTCAGGACCGAAACCCATAACCCCATTACCTAAAAGTAGAGCTTTTGGAGACTGTTTCCCCTTACTCTGCATGTTTTCCTCATGCACGAACACTTCATTTTACTTTCAAATTCTGCCCTTCCAATATCATCTGAACATATACTCTCTTAAAATAATAATAATAATAATAATAACGAGTATCATCTGGCCATATAAGTAGAAGCCAGATGATACAAGTTAACTTTCATTCTTGTCTTCATAAGGAATTTTAATTTTTACATTTTTTCTTCCCCCTCCCCTCCTTTGATTCTTATATTAGTTTCTGTGAATTTTTTGCTGTTGTTCAATAACTTAACTTGATTGGCGTGTATCTCATTTGAGTATATTTCAGCTTGTATCTATCTATGGTGTTCTGCTCTTTCACATGCGATGAAAAATGTAATTTTTTTTGTTTTATTGTAACTCATACAATAATGCCCTGTTTGATTGATAAATGAAGTGCAGGATGATGCTTCTTTATCTTGGAGGAAAAGGAAGAAGCATTTTTTTATACTGAGTCATTCTGGCAAACCTATTTATTCCAGGTTTGTGCCAAATGCCTGCAAATGTATACATCACTGAGTCCCTGGACTCAATCTTTTGTAAAATGAAGCAGATATAATTCAGTACTTCTTCCATTCCTCTGTCCAATTTACCCCTTCAATTTATCCATCCAGATATGGAGATGAGCACAAGCTTGCTGGTTTTTCAGCAACGTTACAAGCCATCATTTCCTTTGTGGAGAACGGGTATGTGGTTAAACTTAAATAGTTTTTCCATCTTTGGATGGTCTTTGCTCAATAGCCTAATCTATGCAGGGTGTATGATGTTTTTTCTTGATTCACCTTTCAGGGGGGATCGTGTCAAATTGGTTAGAGCAGGAAAGCACCAGGTTTTCATATTTTCTCTGTTGGTTTAAATTTATGTCTTCTTTTCTTCTTTGTAATGGTCTAGCCAATCTTTCTTTCTTTGTAATGGGAACTTGAAGAGAAATTTGTCATTTAGTCAAACTGTTGTTTATTACTCTAATTTTTTCTCTCTCCAAATGCATAGCATTTTTAACAAAGAGCTACCAGTTAAGTACTTCAAAAGGGATTTTACTAATTTAATGAACTTCAACTAGACCATGTAGCACTTTCTTACATAAGTTTTCTGGTTGGTGAAAACTGAAGTAAATCCTTTTTGAAAAGATGAGTCTGTTGCCCTTGTGTGTTGCTGTGGAAATAGGATTGAAATTGATGATTGAGATATTTAGCATACACTATAGTAACTTTAGCAAAACTTAGTCTATTGCTGCTGTTTTCTGTTGCTGGAGAAATATGATTTAAAATTGATGACACAGATTTTTTTTTTAAGATACACCATCTACCACCTTTAGCAAAACTTATGTTTGTTCAGGTGGTTTTTCTTGTGAAAGGTCCAATTTACTTGGTTTGCATCAGCTGCACTGAAGAACCCTATGAATCATTAAGGGTCCAATTGGAACTTATCTATGGTCAGGTAGATATAAATTTCTCCCCTCCATGTGTCTACTATTTCTTTTCTCTTACAATACGTTCATGCCTTTCTATCATGGTGTTGGAAATGCAGATGATACTGATTCTAACAAAATCAGTTAATAGATGTTTTGAGAAGAATCCAAAGTTTGATATGACACCCTTGCTCGGTGGAACAGATGTTGTCTTCTCATCTCTCATCCATTCATTTAGTTGGTTTGTTTCTCTACTTCCTTTGGGCCCCTACTTTTTGGAGTTTGGATGTGAAGATTATTTGCATCTGCTGATATTTCTAGCTTTGCAAATTTCATGAGCTTCTTTCCTGTTTTTTTTTTTTTCCTTTTCTTCCTTCCTAATTTTTCTGGAACAATGCAATGAAACTAAAAAATTCTTGTTTAGAACATTTATGAGCAATTTCAAAGATTGATATAACATTAATTGCTAGCCATACTTCACAGGTATCTCTGTCTCTTTGTTCTTAACAAGTAGGATGTGACTACTTAAATTGCATCATCTGCTGTACTCTTTCATTCGTTCTCAGTTGAAAATTTTGCTTGATGCTTCTGCAGAGGTGCTGTTTTGCCTCTTTTTTTATTTTTTTAATTAAACCCTTGTTTGTTATGCTTTTGCATGTCTTTTTTGAAGTTCTCATATTTCTGTTGATATTGTCAAGAAAGAAGTTGAAATGGTGGACTCATGATCAAAGAAGTTTAAATGCCCATGACTTCTGAACCATGAAACTGAATGCCTTTGACATTTTTTCAGGGGTTTTTTTTTTTTTTTTTTTTTTTTTTTTTTCATTTTTGTTAACTCATATCATTAATAGCTGCCAAGTAGATTTCCCTGCCTCTAAGGGGATGTTGATGGAATTTTTCTATTTTTCCTTGTCAGGAACCCAGCCACATTTCTTCATGCATACACATGTCTTCCCCTTGCTTATGCCACAAGGCAAGCTGCTGGTACCATATTGCAAGATGTTGCTGATTCAGGTGTCCTGTTTGCAATATTAATGTGCAAACACAAGGTACTTGCCCTTCTTTTTTTCTCCATATATCATTGATTCTTCTCTTTTGTAATCAAAAGCTCTTTGTTCTATAGATGCAATTATTTTTCAGTTTTGAAAGGTTGGAGCACCTTATGGAATGAATCTTGATTTCAGGTTGTCAGTCTTGTTGGTGCCCAGAAAGCTTCTCTTCATCCGGATGACATGCTCCTGCTCTCTAATTTCATTATGTCCTCAGAATCATTTAGGCAAGTAAATTTGACATCTAATGCCATTATCTGAAATATAATCTGCCAGGGCATTGTGAAAGTGACATGGACAAACAAATGCTTGAAGTATCATTTAGGTTGGCACTGTTCTATGAACTCAATCCCATTTACACCACAGGTTTTATAAACTTTTCTTCCTTATCAGTAATTAATAGGCTTACAGCCAGACAACACAACTAACAATCCATGAAAAATCTTGCAGAAAAATATTGTTAAAAGAATAGGTATGAGACATGATTTTCCTTTTTTGGGTGCTGTCAACTTTGTCTTTCATGGTGGGTGGCAGTAGTTTCTTTTGGGGCGGTGGGGGGAGGTGTGGTGTTGTTTGCACTGTAGCCTTACCATCTTCTTTGGGCTGTATGCAGGACATCCGAGTCATTTTCACCAATTTGCCTACCAAGATATAATCCCATGGCATTTTTGTATGCTTATGTCCATTATCTTGATGTGAGTGATATTGATTTTACAGTAATTCTACCCAATGTTCAGCTTTGTATTGAATGGTGATTGATTGGTGAAATTGTTGACCAGAGGGTATAGTAACTTACATGATACTTGCACACTCTTGTGGCAGGTGGACACATACTTGGTATTGCTTACAACTAGTTCAGATTCCTTTTATCATCTTAAAGATTGCAGGTAAACCTGGCTGAGGTTTTACTAAATTTTTTATAGTAAGTTCAGATGGAGAGGTGAGAGGAGAGGTGAATATGAGTTCCCTTTTTTAGGACATCAACTTAACAAAGTAGGTGGAATGAAAAGAAGATGATTTAGTAGGCTCACTTTTTTCTTTTTTCCCTTCTAATCATGGAAAATTTGAGAAAGTTTTCAAACTTTTGAACCTAATGCTTACTAATTAGTAATGACTTGATGGATGAGTAAGGATTCTGTACCCAGGCGCTTCTGAGGAAATAAAACTTGGAACTTATACTGAAGCAGACAATTGCTTAGTTTCTTTTTCATTGTATATTCCTTGTAGAAATTTGACTATAATTTTATAGGATACGTATTGAAACGGTTCTTCTGAAGTCAAATGTACTAAGCGAAGTTCAGAGATCCATGCTAGATGGTGGCATGCATGTTGAGGATTTGCCTGGTTATCCACTACCTCGTTCTGGATCTTCTTCTCCTCATTTAGGGCAGCCTAAACTACCCACCAATTCTCCTGAGCAATTCAGGGAAGCATCTGTTGGCATGGGTGGTCCTGCTGGACTTTGGCATTTTGTATATCGCAGTATATATCTGGATCAATATGTAGCTTCTGAATTTTCATCACCAATTAACAGTCCACAACAGCAGAAAAGGTAGAACTGTTGGATAATGCTGGCATATGTCTCTTTGTTAACCATGCACTCCATTTGGAGACATTTTTGTCTTTATGTTGTAATTTTAAAGATGTGCTTTGCTGCAGACTATATAGAGGTTACCAGAAACTTTATGCTTCGATGCATGATAAAGGAAATGGGCCTCACAAAACTCAGTTTAGAAGAGATGAGAATTTTGGTAAATTATTTTCCATTTTGCTTTGTTAGATACATCTTTTGCTTCATCTTTAGATTCCAAATATGTACCAATTTTAAAATATTGCAATTATATGCACCTTTTTGATTCCTAAAATTATTTTGATATGTTCTGGGTGTTGTTTCTCAATTAGAACAAGATGAGTTTGTAATATGAAGTTAGCGGGGGGAAAAATGATGGCTTTTCTCTGCATCCTCAATCCCATCAAAACACACCTTTCTAATTTTTATTGTTTTTGTTATCCAAAACATGGAGTTGCCACTTGCTATTGATTTATGAAGTAGCCATTTGTGATGGTGCATCTGATCCAGAGACTAGAATGTATGTGGTAATTTTCTCAAGCATGCTAAATATCTGGGTCTAAATGGTTGCTCAATTTTCTGGTTCCTATGCTCTTTATTTGTACGTTATTCTTTGTATTGAAAAGCTTCCTTGGTGACATTATTTGACTTATTTTGTTACAGTTCTGCTCTGTTGGGTCACCCCAGATTTTGAGCTTTATACGGCATTTGATCCTCTTGCTGACAAGGTTTGGCATTGCTCATACTCTTACTAGATCTTGTTTGTCTTCTGGTAGAATAAATGTGGACATGGCCACTGACGATGAGGCCCAACCAAAGAATGGAAAAAAAGGAGAGGTGGGGGAGAGGGGGGACACAGCTACTCATAGCCCATTTGTTTCATTCATTAGCCTCTACAAGCTTTCCATGACATAAAATTCAATATGCCAACTTTAAAAATGTTCCTGCATCATTCATCATGAAGTTTTGGGAGAATACCTTGTCAGATGGGTGTGTGGGACATAAATTATAAATTGCAATATTTTACATGTTTTGATTAGGATCGACCTTTGTATGCATGCATATTTGCTTACAGAAGAACACGATCTGCGTGGAATATGCTTTAGAGCAATAATCTGACACACAAAAGAGCAAGGCATTATGATACTTGATTCAAGTTTTTTGTTACACTATCTATTCATGGTTGGTTGTGAAACTCTGTGATTCGTATTGAATTGGCAGGCTTCGGCAATAAAGACTTGCAACAGGGTCTGTCAATGGGTGAAAGATGTTGAAAATGAGATCTTTTTGCTGGGAGCAAGCCCCTTTTCATGGTGACATCCCATTATACATTGTAACAGCGCATGTATGCTAGTTTTTGGTAGGTAACAAAACTTCACTTTTCTTTCCCTTTCCCATTTTGATTTTGCATCTGGCAATAGTACATTACCAATTTGTTTCATTCTCCTTCTGAAGATCTGCATAGATTTGCTTCCTCTTGACACAGGAAATTGTAGGTGAATTCTAACTTCTGTGTACCAAATTATTGAAGGAAATACTCATATTGATAATATAGTGCTTGATCCAACTTCAAATGCTGAACTTGCCTATCGTATGCCCGAGTTTTGACATCGTTTCTTCTATTCCGACGTATTGGACAGCTTCATGGGAGGGTAGGGGTAGATTATTGGGCTTCATTATCATCATGTGCAAGTAAAATTTGTTAGCCAGGTCCGTAGAACTCCGGCGTCGAACTTCATTATTATTAAATGTTCTGCCAGGTGAATATTTGCCATTAGATTATTCAGTACCTTGTGCTCGCTTTTTCCATCATTAATCGAAATCTAGAGGAAAAACTTACTGGACTACAAATAGATACAATTAATAAAGTAGTGTAAATATTATTATGATAATCATAAAGTGAGTTAATAGGAGGAGAAAGGTGAAGAAATTATATAATTTTAGTAAATGCGCATAACTCTATTGGTCACTAATATTTTCTTCCAATATGAAAATCAATTATAAAAACAGGATAACCATTAGCTACAAACATGGTCAACACAAACGTATCTGTACGCGTAGTTCCTTGTCTCTTTGAACTCAGAAATGGCGAGTGGTGAGCTATTTGTTAATGCTGGGGAGGAAGATTTTTCCAGATCTTTTAACTAGAGATGGGGGGGTATTTTGCACTTCATTCCACTTAATGGTAGTAAGATTTGATCCCAAAGACTTTGTACCCAAGGTCAAAGCTTGGTAGTGGTTCAGCTCCGTCTCTATACCGCTTCTGGTTATGTTGGTCTGAATTTGCAAGAAAGTCTGCGCAAAAGTTTACTTTATATGATGTTTATTAAGTGGGGTATACTAAATTTTGGAACTGGGAGTATTTTCCACTTAATGAATCCTGATTGATATTTCTGGCAGATTCCGGCTTGAGAGCCGTCAGAGGCATTTGTTCTTGGAACGCCAAATATTTCACATGAACTATCGTTATTAAAACCTACAATCAACAGGTATCTCATGGGCCTATAAGTAGTCCAAAGTTCCTCATTCATAAGTAACATTTCAATCCCATCTTCAACTACTTCCTTCACTCCTTTCTTTCGGCTAACTGGATTATTGGAGTGTTAACGTCCAAGACGTACTCCTGCCTTACAAGTTGTGAGCCCAACTTTGAGCCCAAGTATCTCCATGGCGAGAACCCCTTATAAGGGATGATATATTTGGTTTGGTGTAATGGAATGTGATAAAACCAATAGGATTTGCAGAAAGTTATTGGAGTGCCAACAAACTCCTTTCTGTTGTATGATCTAGAGTTTCAGTAGGACAGAGGAGATATTCTTGTTCTTGTTGGTCAATGTCTCGGAACGGTTAAACCCAGTAAGCCTGTGGCGATCATTAACAAAATATAGGAGTGGGACCACTTGGGATGATATCAATGTCTCGAATAGATAATGCAGAAGACTTTTCAGTTCTTTTTTTTTTAAAATATATATATATTTTTTGTTTTTCTTCTGGGATCTTGACTAGTTGCATTTTCCATAGTGAAATCTCATTCATTACTTGCTTTTTACAGTGTTCTCCTTTACCTTAGTATTTAAAGAACCTGTCAGGTTCTGCCAAAGTCTTCGCATGGAAACACTTGGAGAATATGAAAAACCAATGCGCATAAATGCCAGCAATGGGCTGCTCTGCGGATTGATGTTAATGGTTTGTGACTTCGTTCAGTGTGAGTCAAATCTCTAAAAAAAAAAAAAAAAAACAAAATAATAATAATAATAATTGGAAACCCTTTTTGGGTTTTCTTGTTTAGAACTTTCCTTTTTGTTACTCTTTCGGCTTTTGAAGCTAATTAAAGAGGTCCCCTAGCCTCCTCTAGATTTTGTTGGTTCTTTCCGGGTTTACTGCTGTACCATTTAAAGAAAAGTTAGAATTTCCTTTTGAATTTGATTAATTTATGTAAGTAGGTTTTTTTTTTTTTTTTTTTGGGTTTTTTTTGGCCGTCGCTAGTCTAAAACAAACTCCCAAAAGATGACAAACCTCCATCCATATCCTCGTCAAGTCTTGTGTGATACAAACAGAATTTTACTTGACTTCTCAGCATATTTGAGTATTTTATGCATGCCCGTATATGTACGCATCTGAAATAAAATCCGAGTCCACAAAACCCCAAAGAAGAAGAAGAATAAAAAAAAAAACAGAGAGAGAGAGAGAGAGAGAGAGAGAGAGAGAGAGCAGACATTGATAAAATCATATGAGGAAGCTAAGTCAATCATAATTATGTAAAATTTTTGACCAGACTATATGAAACTTATCTTGATTTCCCGAAGCACGAAAACGTTACAATCAAAGTGTAAATAGATGCAGACTCATTTTTCATACTATTATTATTATTATTATTATTATTATTATATTATCGTAATTATTAATTATGCAATGCATTTACAAATATACAACTAATAGTCGACGTAGAGCTGCTGCATATTTGTCGCCTCAATTTTTTGGAGTCACCGCAGAATGCATCGCTGGAGCCAACATTAGTCCACATTGCGTGGCGTTGCTGTCGTGTCCCAAAAAATAAATTAAAAAGGAAAAAGTTGTTTAGAGTCATATCGTTGTCAGCATTTTGTCACAAATATAAATCTACAGCGTACATATTTATAATACTTATATATATATATATATATATATATATATATATATTTTTTATCGTCATTTTTTTTATTAAATTTATTAATAATTTTTTCGTAAATCAAAACTTCCCATCTATCTTTCTTATTTTCAGATTTAGAGCACTTATAACAAATATCAAATTTAAAACGAATCGATTTTAATATTATATTATTATTTTTTTAAGATAAAATTTTATCATATTTTATCTTTAACAATTTTTTTTTATCCATAGACAACGGTAATGACGTCAACTTCAAAACGCCCTTAAAATAACATAAATTCTCATACCATTTTCTCAGATGCTTTGTCCGACGTCGTGGTGGAAAAATCAACAAATGTTTTCACTTCAATGGTACAGGACATAAGAATTTAATTGTGTCGATATCCTTTTAATACCCCATTTTGCAATGAACAGAAATCAGAATTTTCCCACCCTTTCCTCTGCGAAAGTGAATAATGATTTTTCAAAATTGAGATGTCTGACGCACCTAAGCAATGAATTGGACATGTTTTATAGATAAAAAGCTATGCATTCCATTACATGAAATATATTTCAGAATAACACATTGATGTTTGCCATCTTTTAGGGTGGACCTGTTTCTGTGGCTCCAATTCGTCAAAAAGTATGAACTCTTTTCGGGAGCAAATTCATGATTTTACACAGTCAAAGTTCATCAATCGCGGAGATTAACAGAAAGTTTGGGTCCCCACTTACCCCCCCCCCCCCGGGATGGCGCCTAATGACTACAAATGACATTAATAAACCATAAATGCAGACACCCCACCCCCCAAATCCCAACCCCAACAAACGAGTACATTTGGGGGCAATATCGTAATTGGACATCTTCTTCTGTATCGGAGTTTCATGGTGCTGCCTCACTCCCAACGTTATCATCAAACCATCATTTTTTTTATTTTTTTTATTTTTTATAAAAGTGAGGGCACTATCATGATTAAATATAAAAAAGAAAGAAAAAAAAAAAAAAAAAAAACAGAAAAATCGCCGTCGTGTTTGTGGCGCTCTCAATTTAACAATTTATTATTTTCATTTTTTTATTTTCAATAACGTGGTTGGCTATATATTTTTTAAGTGATGGATTGCTTGTCATTAGATATTGAATGTTGTTAATAACAAATGATTAAAAATTATGCCGAAAAAAAAAAAAAAAAACCACAAAACAAAACAAAACAAAACCTTTGATTAGCATGTAATTAATTTCTACATAAACCCGATTAGTGTGAACACTGAACATGCAATAAGAAGATCGTTTTAGCAATTCTTAGTTAGACAAAGTGCAAATTCCTTTTGGCACCCTAAACAAATAATGATCCCACCTTTCTTACATTTTGCTTTGGCACGTGAACATCATAAATAATAAATTAAATTTCCTTAATTACGTCTCTCTCTAGAAAGGCACTAATAATTATTAACATACATTTTTATTTCCAAAATTGTAAAAATTAACATTGAAAAAATTATAAGAACGAAATGAGTTATATTTGTTACATAATTTATAGCTTGATGAGCATTTTTAATGAATTAAAAAAAATATTTCATTAATCAACAAATCAATAATCTTAATGCCTTACTCAACCCCACGAGTAAAAAAGTGGTACCATTTAATGCCTTCAACAAGAAGTCGTCGAGGACATTAAACAACCCAACACCCCATTAAACAGCTTTACAATTATGGATGTGCAATAAACTACATTTTGCAAATATATATCGAGCAATTAATATTTTAATAAAGACTCCTGTCTGTTAGTTGAGTTAGGCCATTGGCTTGGATCTCTTCGTGGGCCAATGCATCCACAAAATTTGCAATGAACAGCAACGAGGATGGGGGCATGGGCGTGTCCACGAACTCTCTGCATGTTTAGTCTTAATTAAAGTATTTATTTGTGATTTAGCAACAAAATAAATAAATATATATATATATATATATTGTGTGGCCCCAGAGAGATGTCATTAACACTCACCAAACTTTGGATTTGGACCAGTTGGTGTACTAATTAATTGCTAAACGCTCATTTGGGATGTTTACGAGGGGAGATGGCTGTGGGTCAATTTTTTTCTTTCTTTATTTCTTTTTTTTTTTTTCTCTGTTGGATTTGACACCATTTAATGGCATTGAGTTATTATTACAACCCGCCTGATTTTACCTTAATATCTCGTTAGGTAGACATGATATTCAGGTAAATACAATATAATTGAGATATCATGTGAAGTAATATTAAATATTACGTATATTTTATATGGTAATTTATTATGCAATTTTGTTACATAAAACAAAATATTATCTATGTAATATCATTTCATTATTTTTACTCTAATTAATTTTTAATTATAATTGTCCACGAGTAACTTTCACTTTTACTGTAATCCTTAACATTTTTCTATCAGAATTTGAACTCAAGTCGCAGCACTTGAGGTAGCCTCAATTTCCTCCCCTCCCCCACCCCCCTGATTCTGCGTAAGTTCACTACACGATGTCTTATCTGACAGAGATAAATTTCAATCCATTAACCAATGATTGTAGAGTCCTTTCGAGGACCGTAAATACCTAATTTGAATCAATCTTAATTAGATTTAATTAAACAATTCACGATTGACACCCCCCCCCCCCCCCACACTCCCTTATTGTACTGCAAGAGTTTTTACATATATATATATATATATATATATATATATGTATGTATTTATGAATTTTCTATTTGCCTCTTATTTATTACAGGCCCATATAAAAAATAATATTGACAATTGGAACCTTCCCAAGATAAAGATAATAATAATAATAAAGATATGGTCAATTACTACTTAACATTCAAGGGTTTCGGTAAAAAGAAAATAATAATAACAATAATAATAATAATCAGGTGTATTTAGGGAAGGGTGTTCAACCTAAATCAAGTTCAAAGTTCAAAATATTTAATGCAGTGCAGGAAATGAACAATGGGATTTTGAAAAAAGAAAAAAAAACAAGAATTCCGCAGAGTCACACAATGGACTCGAAAAGAACACTTACTCATTATTATTGTTAAGAGTTGAATTACGCAATAATTTAGTGAAAATATATAATAAAAAATAGAATTTATCTAATAATTTATACTCATATTTTAAATTTAATGATTTTTATTAAATTATATCACCATACTGTATTATTTTCCATTATATTATTATAAAAGATTTTCTTATTATCAGCTACAGTCACGAGAAAAACTTGCATGAATCTTTATGTCGTCTATGTTTTTTCTAATTTATTAAAATAATTTTTTTATAAAATAAATAAATAAAAAGGGAGGAATCAAATCCATGCAGTAGAAGCCCAACGTTCGGTTTACTCACAGTCAGAGATAAAACCTAAAAGCATTAATTAATACACAATTTAATAATACAAATTCTCAATATTTTAATCTAAAAATTATTTTAAAAAAAAAACCAAAAAAGAAAAGTTAAATGGCACCCAAAAGAACTCCCCATTGCTTGCAGAACGGCTCCTTGCCCTCTCTCCCTCCCTCCCTCTCTCTCTCTCTATCTCTATCTCTCTCTCTCTCTCTCTTTTTCGCTGCAGTCTTCGCACAAATGACAAAGCCCCAAGAACGCTGCTGATCTTGCTGGACCACATTGACCGGCGACCCCTCCGATCCGACCCAACATTCGAGTTCGGGGTCCGCTGGAGCTGAAGAGATATAGGGAGAGGAGAGATGTATAAGAACCAGCTGCAAGAGCTGGCGCAGAGGAGCTGCTTCAACCTTCCCTCGTACACTTGCATAAGGGAAGGTCCGGATCACGCGCCGAGATTCAAGGCCACCGTCAACTTCAACGGCGAGATCTTCGAGAGCCCTCACTACTGCTCCACTCTCCGCCAGGCCGAGCACTCCGCTGCCGAGGTCGCCCTCAACTCCCTCTCCAACCGTGGGCCCTCCCACTCCCTCGCCGCCCGCATTCTGGTCTTCCCTCTTTTGCTATCTATCTATTTATCTATCCATCTATCTTCAATTATATGCTTATACATATATACAAGTGGTTTTGTGTGTGTGGAAATTTGCTCTCTGCTAACTTGCGCCGGGTGCGTCACTCTCCGCTTTCCGGTGAGCTTTTTTTAGCTCCCTGTGTGCAGAGTTTCCATTCGGATTGCCGAAAATGCCCCCTAACCGGCGCATTTATTCGACGTTCAGTCTTTTGAGTATCTGTGTGGTTTTTTCTTTCTTTTTTTTTTTTGGTTGTGATTTTGCATACCCATCCGTTTTTATATGGTGAATTTATACGAAAATTGCTATGTGCTAACTTGCGCCGGTTTTTCTGCTTTCCGGTGGGTTCTTAGCTCATGCTTTGGCTGTTTGGGGGAGTGGTGCCGTGCTTGGGGTTGGGTGGGTTTGCGTTTGGATTGCCGAAAACACCCCTCTCCGGTGCATTTATTTGCCGCCCAGTCTGTTGAGCATTTGTGTGTGTGCGCGCGCGCGTGTGTTTTTTTTTTTTTTCTTTTTTTCTGTTTTTGGCCCACCAAAAGAAAAACACAGTATTTTCTGGCCACTGTGTTCTGGCGCTCGCCGGCGGGCGTTTGCAGATAGATTGGGTGGAGGGGAGGTCGGGTGTTGATCAATGAAATGACGGAAATGCCCTCGTTATTAACGAGAAAATGAATGCCCTTTGATTTTATCTTTCCTTTTTTTTTTTTTTTTTTTGTAAGAAAGAAAATTTAGGCAAGAAAGAGGATGGAAGCTAGAAACTTAGGGAGATTTATGTGGTACAGAATTATGATTGAGACCCATTTTTGTTCTTGCATTGCGTCTGCTTCTAGGAAACAGCTGTGTACCTGTAGGTGGGGTTTCCTGGGCCTTTGGAAAACGTTGGTTTTGGAGATCTTTCTCCTTTTTTAACTCTGATTGGTTGCTGAGAAAACAGAAGAAAGTGAAAGAATTTTATGAAGTTTTCTTAGATATCTTCGCTTTTCTCTTTATAGTAATTTTTGCGTACATAGGAAAAATGTTTTTTTTTTAAAAAAAAAAAAGAATTTATCTTATAGTAGGAAAAGTATTGTGATGATGAAACTCCTACGTCTTCTCACAGAAATTTTGGTGGATTAGCGTGTAACGAGACATTGACGTTATTCACTTCAACACTTTGTTCCTTATTGAAATGTTAGAAAAGTAGATCTGAATTCCTGGATTCATTTAATCAAATGGGGTTATCTAGGTAATTCATCGAATATGTTGCAACTAAAATTGTTCATTCGGACTGGTGTCTAATTTATTTGAGGATTTGCCGCTTGCAAATGTCTTTATGGGGTTAATTGTTTATGCAACACAAAAAATAAAAATAAAAAGAAATTATGAGGTTAATTATTGAAACATAGGATTTCCCTTAATATTGGCTTGGTATAAGATGTTATTGCTGAAAGTTTTCTATCAATTATCCACCAGAACAAAATGAACACGAACAAAAGGGTTGATCGTTCTGTGCCATAAGGCTGAAAAAAATTTAGGGTGCTTGAAATACAATTCTTCAGGGGCTAGATTCTCTTTGATCATCATGTGACGACCTTGAGCGTCTGTCAACGGGTGCCCATTTTTGTTAAGCACGTGAAAAACCAGCCTAGGTGTCCAGAACATAGAATTGACTTTAATTTTATGACGTTTTGTGTTGGTGAACAAGAAGACCATTTTGATTTGGTATGTGTGGCTGCTGCAAGTTGCTATAATTATTTTTTAGTCTTCTCTCACTTGGCTTCATCACTCCATGTCTATCATTGTAGATTTAGGGATAGATCTAAATGGGTGTCATGTTTGTTTTCTGCCTATGAAATGCCCTTTTGTGTTTTCTAAACGATAGAAACACACACCAAAAAAAAAAAAAAGAAAGAAACTCTCTCTATGACATTGACATTGGTGCAGAAAGCTTCTGCATAAATTTGTATTCGAGTATTTGTGTTTGAATGGGTGCATCTTATGCCCTTAATGATAGTTTTAACATTTTGTCACTGATGGGTTTCACTGTTTCCAGGATGAGACTGGTGTTTACAAGAATCTCATGCAGGAAATTGCACAAAGAGTTGGTGCTCCATTGCCACAATACACGACATTCAGGTCTGGCCTTGGACACCAGCCTGTTTTTACTGGGACGGTGGAATTGGCCGGAATTATGTTCACTGGTGAACCTGCCAAGAATAAGAAACAAGCAGAGAAGAATGCTGCAATGGCAGCTTGGTCATCTCTAAAACAATGTGAGTTTGCTCATGGTTCCCTACTGTGTAGTTATTTGCTATGAATACGTGAATCACTCATCCTTCTTCTGGAAGAAAATGAAGCAGAATGAATCCTTGACTATGCTTGACTAGAAGTTTTACTCCATCAAAGTATTATGATACTCATCTGTGGAGTTCCATGCTATACGGATTTGCTGGGTTGATGTGGATGGAGAATTACGTTAACATGGCACACCAAATTATTATTATTATTGTTGTTGTTATTATTTTATTTGGTATTGAAGCAGGGCTGGGTGTCCTGATTTTTTGGTCTTGCTTTTGGTCAGCTGCTCAAAAGGAGTCTTTGGAAGCTCCTGTGAGAGACCTGGTTCATGGCCAATTTTAAAAATGACTAGACATGTCTTCAAAAATACAAGCAGTGCTTCTCCTTAAACTATTTGGGCAATATTATCCTCTTTGGATGTCCTTTTCTATAGTTCTGAATTATGAAAAGAACTTAGACATATATAAGAATGGTATATATATTTTAAGCCTGGCCTTTTTATGCTTTACGCCATCGCCCTTGCTAGTGCTGACCTTATTTTGGGGTTACTGGTAATACATCTGAATTATAAAATTGCAAATTATCTGCCTTTTCTCTTGCCAGTGGCAAAGGAATATGCAAGCTCTTCTTCTGAACCAGAGAACAATGATGAGCTGGAGCAGATTACGATAGCACGGGCTCTGTTGAACTATCGTATAAAGGAAAAGATGACAATGGCGAGCTCACCCAACGCCCCTATACCGTTTTCAAAAAAGTTTCCAGTTCATGGCCCAAGACCAAATAGTCCACAGCTTCCTCTTGCTAGTAGGTCAAGAATCCTTCCCTTAATTTGCCCAAAGACATCCCCCCGAAATAGACCAACATCAAATACATCAATCGACAAGCCTTTGCCACCCAGAGCTACATCACCTGCCTTGGAAAATGACAGCAATATGCCAACACGACAACTGCCTGCACTGGAACTTCGAGCCAGTCGCCCTCAGAAGTTCCCTGCTGCAGGGGCGATTCCTTACGTTCCCATACGGCAACTTGGGACGACTTGCCAGGGCATCGCTCCACCAGTCACTATAAGGCATGCAGTGCCTGTTT